>JAOUQW010000033.1:3460536-3474694 GCA_028565825.1 Olivaichthys viedmensis
GGCTTTTGGTTTGTAATTGGTAATCTGTCTGAGACCCTTCCAGACAGAGGCCGAGTCGTTTGCTGAGAACTGGTGTTAGAGTTTCTCAGAGTACAGTCGTTTAGCCTCTCTCAACACCTTTCTAATAAATGAGACCCCAGATTTGGGATTTTTCATGAGCTTGCATGTCAAAGTGTTCCTAAATTGTTTTCATACAATCCTTAAAATTCTACTTGGTTCTTTGGTGTATTCTTTGTATTCTTTTCACTTCAACTTAAGTGTTAAGGATGTTGGCAGATGCGAGTCATTCTAAGATGACCCTCCATAAAAAATATCCTGGAAAAGTCTTGGAAAATGGTTTTCCTAATAAGTGTGGGAACTTTTTTTCCTTTGTTTATCATGTTTGAAGTGCAAAGGCCACAGGGCATTTAAAAAACAACCGAATCTCACACAACACATAGAGGACCACTAATAAATGAGCATAATTTCATTAAATTTCATACAAATTAAAGCACAAAAAGGCTACTACTAACTCCACCTCTTATTTTAACCTGGAATGTTCATTACTTTTCAAATGAGTTGAAATTCTTACGAGTTTGTGATCGTGAGACTGTTAAAAACTCAAAAACAGGTCGTAAAGCTGCTACTAAGTTTGAGATGTCAAATCTTCTTTATTATGTGTTTGTTGACAATGTGAATGGTTTGCATTGGTTACTGAGAAATTCTTTCAAGATATCACATATTTCTGTGTTCCCCCAAATCCTCAGCATTAATATGCTTGCATTCCAAAGCAGAACAATCCTTTGGGTCTTGTTGATTAGTGGAGTGCAGGATGGAAGCCTGGATCTCGAAGTGTGTGTGTAATGGTCATCCTTTAGGGTGTTTCTGGGCAGTTACCTGATGAAAGGTTGTTCCAGATGGAGGCTCAGACAAAACAACTTCTCCATCTTATCACCAAGTGGAGCTTAAGGAAAGTTTTCTTGTTTCTGTCACTGTCAACACATGCTTCACGAAGAGTTGACACATCAAAAATTTTAAGGAGGTTGCTTTTGGGTTACTGAGGGATGCTATGGGTGGTGCTGGATGTTCAAGGTCTGGCGTTAATATGAGTAATGGCTCAGCATTTGCAGACCATAGCTGTGGCTCAAGAGGTCATGAGTTCAGTCCTATCTGAGGGCCACTGCTGTTTTGTCCTTGAAGATGGCTCTCTTTTTTTTTTGACAAAAACAAACTAATGAAATGTAAATAGTTGCTATAACTGTCACAATATCCATGCTACAGATGACTAAATAAATAGCAAAGTTTTTACCATGTTTTAATTTTAGTACAGTAATAGCTTTTTGTTTTTTTGGTGCAAGGTGTGTACCACTGTGTGTGTATGTGTACCGAATGTCCTCACAAGTATACTCTCTTATGAAAAAACAACTTGCGCAAGGTCCTTTTTGCTAGTCCTTATAAGCTTACATGCATTTATTTAATAGAAATTGTGCAAATAAATAGAAGCAGAAACATTTAATTTTCCCCTAATGAGTAATGACTTTGGTTAAGTTTAAGGTTTGGGTTGTTGTATTTTCTTTTCTATATAATTGGATTTGATGTTATGATTATTTATGAATTGTTTTTTCTTCTCCTACAACAGATGAAGGCATTTCTCACCCTCTCTTACTCATCTGACCAATTTCAGAAAAGTCTCTTTTTTTTCCTACTTATCCGATAATGATTGACTCAAATTGTATTGCTGTGGTACAATACTCGTTTTTTTAAGTTGCTCAAAATGACCCATTAAGGACCTACTTGATTTGCTGTTTTTTCCGGTTGAACAAGTGGGGCAATGTCGTGCTACTATCAAGGCCCCCAGTTGTGCAATTAGTTTATTCAACAAATATCTGTACTCTAATATAAGGAGAAAAATATCAAAATGGTGGCACACTTGGCCGCCCTGATGCTTGAGTGAGATGAAAACAAACTGACTGAATAGGCCATAACTCATCCCATCTATCCAGGATGGAACAAATGAACACTTTGTGGCCACATGTTCCCCTATGTGTGTCTGTGTGTGCGTGTCTGTGTGTGTCCTTTACTTTCATGGTTACAGAAGGTCTTTGTGCTATTACATGTGACAAGCTGTTTTTGCTAGGTTTCGAATCAGTGCTGAAAACAAGAGGCAATGTGCAAGGCATTAAAAGACCATAACTGAGACCATTAAATGTCACTGAGATGAAAGAAACAAAGTTCTTTCTCTTTTTGTTCTCAGCCAAATGGTTTGTTTATCTTGGATCCTTTACAGTCAGCCTGCTTTGCAATTAAAGGAGTACTTGAATATAATTTAACATTAGTCATTTTTGTCATAATGTTGCTAATAATGAATAAGAGCTTGTTAGCGCTACCTAAATGAATCTGCTTTTAATTTGCTTCAGCCATGTAGCATTTTGATGCTAACAACGCCACTGAAACAATCCATAACATTCTGAAACATTCTCACACTGTAAAAGAAATGAATAAACTAATAAAAGAAACCAATTTTATTTGAAAGCTAGTACGAGTTGGTTAGCAATGTCTAAATGAGCTCATGCTAATCGGTCTAGCTTGCCTCTATTCGTTTTTAAGCCATGCTAGTATTTTGATGCTAGCCACTCCGCTGAAGCAGAAACTGTCCATATCCTCACATTGTAAAAGAAACTAATGCATGATACATGAAAGTAATTTTGTTTGAAAGCTAGTATGAGCTAGTTAGCATTGCCTAAATGAGCTCATGCTCACTGGTCTAGCGTGCTTTCATTGTTTTTAGCCATGCTAAAAACTGTCTATATTCTCACATTGTAAAGGAAACTAATAAAGTAATTAAAGATGACGGATGTTAATAGCCCCATCCACTGAAACGTCCTTTTAGCACCTCTTCTTCAGGTCAACAAATGCAAATAACTCAGACATACATATCATAAGAAGATGACAAGGACACTTGATCCATCTCATGTTATAGTTGCCTTTGTGAGCCGCTTTGAAACTTTACTTGCTAAATTTAGTTGTTTTTTTCTCTGTCTTCCCCTCAGGGCCTTCGTCGGTCATAAGCAACGACGATGACTCGGCCAGTCCTCTCCATCACGTGTCGAACGGCTCGAACACGCCGTCGTCCACTGACTTGAACTCCGACGCCGTCATCATCGGCATGACCAAGATCCCCGTCATCGAGAACCCTCAGTACTTCCGCAGCACCAACAGCCTGCTCAAATCGGACACCTGTGAGTCATCCATACATCCACACTGCATAGAGAGACAGAGAGACGGACAGTGTAGTGTCCTGCCTGTCTGACTATCTACATTACTGCAGTATGTGAACTGTGTTCAGCCTATAGACAGCTATCTGAAAATATCCTTGAAGCAACACACATCTCCTGCACACACACCCTCATATTTCACGTCCCTCTTCACTAGCCGCTCTCCTCTCTGTCTCTTTGTTCCTTCTTCCCCACTCTGGTTCCTTTTAATATTGGGTTATGGTGTGCAGTGAGTTACTGGAGATCGATGCAGCCTCATCATCTAGCCCACGCTAATGTAATCGGCTGACTGGCTAGTTTTTCTTCAAAAGCATTCCTTAATAACATCATGGATAAATCTGCGTTCTCTCTCTCTCTCTCTCCTATCTCTCTCTCTCACTCACTCTCACTCGCTCTCGTCCTCTCACTATCGGTCCCCGGCACACTAAACGGCTGAGTAATCTGCTCTTATCTCCATGCTGTCCTCACTCTGCTAGGGGACATCCGAGATCACTTAAGTGTAACTGTATTTTTCCCCCAAACCTTAAACATTATTATATTTTACGTTATAAACATATTATTAAGTCTCTGTTTTCAAATCAGCACCAGTCAAAGATGGACAAGTATGTTAAAGGTGTGTGGGTGTGTGTGGGAATGTGTGTGTGTTTAGTTGTCCAGCACATTAAGAGGCACAACATTGTGCTGAAAAGGGAACTCGGTGAAGGGGCCTTTGGGAAAGTGTTCCTGGCTGAATGCTACAATCTTTCACACGACCAGGACAAGATCCTCGTGGCCGTGAAGGTTAGTATCATTATACACAAAGCTGAATTTCTTTGTGTAGTTTAAAATAATTACTGTTAGCAGCTGTGATGTGCTAATTTAAAAAGAAAATTTTACAGATTTTTAGTAAAGTTACCAACAGAAATATTACCGGAAACTTTACCAACAAGTGTGTATGATTGGTGGGGAACAAGTTTTCCCTCCAAGGTTTAAACCTCCACACTTATTAGTCTTATAATGCCAGGAAATTCATCCATCAGTTAAGTTTCAGTTTTGCTAAAAACTCTTCCATTATGATAACACTCAAACTGTAAAACACATAGCCAGAAGAATACCTTTACCACACCTGCTCTCAACATAATTCTATCAAAACACACATTTCCTAAACTTTTTGGGTAATTCATCCTTGTGGCTTGATGTTGGGAAAGGACTTTTAATAAATGCATGAAATTTAAAGCATACCTTTACATATTAAAAAAAAAAAATGTATGGGATTTTTACATGGATCTCAGTTGTAAGAAGTATTGTTGTAGTACTCAAGTCCGGTCTTAGTCTTGTCTCCGTCTCAACATCATTTTGACTCGGTCTTGTCTTGGTCTCGGGGTAAGGAGGACTCGGGAATTGTTCTCGAGACCAGCCGAGTGCAATGCCTTCGTCTGAACTTTTTTTTTCTATCATTATTCAGACCCGCTACCTTCTACACACTTTGAGTAGGCACTCCGCATTTTGGCATAGGAGTACGCTGATACACGTTATCACTCTAAAGTAACAGGCAAAAAAAAAGAGCAGTCGCTTTTTCGCATAAAGGCCAAAAATACTTGTGTTACTTGTGGTTGAGACATGTGCAAAAAAGACACAAATTTCAGTTCAGGAAAACCTGCAGTTATTTTACATCTGGAATATCAAAATGGAATACAAGGTGTTGAATTAGTAGGGACAGAGAAATATCGTAATCTTATCATCATTCGCTTCCAAAAGTAACAATGCCAAGTTGGACTAAGACTACAATATAATATTTAATATAGACTATATATTATTGAATGTTATATTTTACAATATATAATATAGACTATAATATTAGATATTAGTATCTGTGATGTATAATGAATCTAAAATTAACTACAAACAATTGTTTTTCCTTTCTTCTTTTTATTTTTATATTCTGAAAAAATTTTAATCTGGTCTCGACTATTACAAAGTCTTTGTCTTGACTTGGTCTCGCCTGTACTGGTCTTGACTAGTAAGAAGTATAAAATTTAGCTACATATCAGCGACAGTTAAAAAATTCTGTGGGTACATAAATAAAAAACGAATACTCGAATTTTCAAATAAAATTATAATATTGCCTCTTCGTTATATTCTTCGCTTTGAGAAGCGACAATTTTCACCTTCTGTAGTTTATGTGATATGCATGAATAGTGAAGCGCTACTGCTAATGATTGTCCTGGCTGTGGCAGTATAAAATAACAGGCTCATAATTATATTTAAATACATTTGAAAACTAATTTTTAAATTTTTTATTAAAACTCTTTTGCAATTTTTAAAGGAAGCTGACAACCCTTGCAATTGCTCACAGTGGCACAGACACTGCAGCAAGCAAAAAAATAAAGAGAAAAATAAAATAAATGAATACTGGAAGTATTAAAGAGTAGAATATATGCTGTTTTTGCAATATGTACAAAATGTGAAGGATGTGTATATTGAACACTATAGAAAGTGTTGTAATAATAACTGGTTAATACAATATATGCATATTTCATAGTACTATACACAGGACACATGACCTTAGCATACTGAAAATCTAACAGCAATTGCACCTTATGGCTAAATGTGAATGTGTGGTTGTGTGTTTTGCGTGATGTGTGTATATTTTGTGTGTATAGACTCTAAAGGAAGCCAGTGAGAATGCGCGCAAAGACTTCCACCGTGAGGCAGAGTTGTTGACCAACCTGCAGCACCGGCACATCGTCACCTTCTACGGCATGTGCGTGGAGAGCGACCCCCTCATCATGGTGTTCGAGTACATGAAGCATGGAGACCTCAACAAGTTCCTCAGGTGTGTGTCTGTGTGTGTGTGTGTGTGTGTGTGTTTGCGTGTGTGATAAAGAACGGATTCCAATAGTGCTTACTCACATCCTGTCTCTGTGTCCTTGTATCTTCCTTGACCTGTTAAATGATAGGGGGTCGCCATTTTGAGATCTGTTACAAATCCACAGGGGACATGAGAAATGTCTGAATGTCTGAGTGTTGGTACTGAAACACTTCCCCCTTCGCTTTAGTGCACATGCTGTATGGGTAAGCACTATTTCCCTCAGCCCCATACTTGAGCGGGTGATATGCTATTGTCATCATAATAAATTATCTTAATATAAATTTTTTATGAGTGTCGTAGTTGTCATCAGTATTTTTAGAATATTGAACAATTGTATAAAATCATGACATTGGATTTAGATCAATAATAATAAGCCTGAAAACAGCAGCCAGGCATGTTGCACTGTCAAATTGAATTGGATTGTTAGCCCAATATCCCATATTGGCAACATAAAAGTTTTTTTTTTCTGTATTAAATTGTTTGTCGGGGTGGTCCCACAAACAAATGTTACTAGACAACAGAAAAAAGGCCCAGAAACACCTACACTCTTACCCTCATTAGGAAATCAAGCAACTTGGAAACGCCCCCAACTTATACATGGACATGCCCCTTCCCCTGATAAACCAGTGTTGCAATAACGCTTCCCAGTAATATGTTTAATACTCTCTGATTTTCCAATGAGATTTTCAGCTCCAGCAACAATTTCTGCAAATTGACCATCCTCAAATTAATTCCTTCGAAAGGATTGAACGATTTAAAGAATAAAAAAACATGTTTTATAAACTTTAGCATGACTTTAACAATTGTTTTTCATATCTCAACCTAACCTAAACTCAATATCGTGGTACATATAGTGTATCGTAAAAATGCCTTCAAGTATTGTGATATGATATTTTGGTCATATCACCCAATACTGGGCCAAATTGGGGTATGTCTTGTATCTAACTGTCAGTTTAAAGGTAATAGGTGTCACCCAGGTCAAAGTCTGTTGCATTGAATAAATCCAAATTATCCCTGATTCTATTTCTCCTTCTCCCTTCCTTTCTCTCTGTCCTTCTAACCCCTCTCTCTCTCTCTCTCTGCAGGGCTCATGGTCCTGATGCTGTGCTGATGGCAGAGGGTCAGATGCCACAGCAGGCCGAGCTGACACAGTCTCAGATGCTGTACATTGCTCAGCAGATTGCAGCAGGGATGGTGTATCTGGCCTCGCAGCACTTTGTGCACAGAGACTTGGCCACACGTAACTGCCTGGTAGGAGAGAACCTGCTGGTGAAGATCGGAGACTTCGGCATGTCCCGCGACGTCTACAGCACGGATTATTACCGGGTGAGTGGTTTTTCAGTGGGCCGTGCATATTAGGACTAGGCCTTTAGTGCACATTTTTTTGCCGCTAAGAAAACTATTTTAAATCGAATAGATCACTGTGTGGCCATCATTATACATTACACAGCATTAATGCACAAAAAAAAAGCACATTGGTTGTTAACAACCGCACATGAATGGTTCAACATAACAATCCAACACAACTATTAGCAAATTGCAGCGCACTGGTGGACCAAAAGCATCACACTGATGGCCGATACTCATTGTTAAATCAGATTAGTTAACATCAGTGAGAAGCACCCAACCACTGAAAAAAACTCGAAACACTGTGTAGGAATGTAAAAAACAATTTAAGAAAAAAGATTACATTTTTTGTTTTAATCGAGACAAGTGGCTAGCTAGTTGGGTGTACGTAAACGCGTGATTGCATAAATCAAGGCCAGCTAATGGTTCTCAATGAGTGACGTATCTGGGCTTTCTAGAAGGCCTGGAGTGCATTTTTCCCATGAAATAATTCAAAACCCATTTGATATCAAAAGTAGTTGATTCCACTGATCCACTTGCTAATTATGTTGATGGTTAATTGGCCACTTGCAACCTTTTGTCCAGCTCCTAAAGTCCTAACCAATAAGTGAGTTTGCTTGTCTGTATCTACACAGACACAACGGGGGGGGGGGGACCCTGACTGGATAGTTTTCCTTTTGCCGTTTTAAGATTTTAGTTTCTAACCAAAACTTAATTAATTGGGACTATTACTACATTACTTACAGGGATTAAATACAACAAGCATCATGATTCTAGGAAATAAAAAATAACTAAAAATAACAGACTTGTAAATTTATAGCATACAGTAATCCTTGGGCTTTTTTTTATCTTGGGGTTTTCCCTTCTCCCCGTGTCATTTTCTTTTATTAATAGGGTATAATAAATAATAATACTTAATTACATTATTCCTAAACATCTTCCAGACAAAGGCTAATAAACATCTACTTGTGTTTCTTTGGTTTTTGTAGTTAAACACATCCTGCCAAAAATGCTAATTGAACTAATACAAAAATGACAGCTAATCCAGACCTGTTAGCATTATGCAAATTAGATCATGCTAACCCAACATAGTCTCACTCTTGAAAATTTGTAACAATTCCCACAACTCTAGTCGTATGAGAAGATGAATAGGTTACGGTTGGGGTCGAGGTTAGTGTTAGTTCCATACTCGTGTTAATACAACTTTATTTGTATGAAATTGAATAAAAATCCAACCACATTGCCCTCGTTCATTCAAATTCGTAGGAATTTCTCATGAGATCAGGTTGGCTAACCAGTTCCCTGTTTTAATTACACATTAGCCACATTAGCTACATCCGTTCTTTGCTCATATTTTGTATGCTTTTGGTAGTGATAACTTCAACTACAACAGTGAAATACCTCTCCCCAAAATGCTAACATTGCTAATTTGGAAAGAGAGCTAATCATGACCAGTTAGCATTATGCAAATATAGATTATGCTAACCAATTCCTTGCTTATTTTCATTGCTCATTAGCCACATCTACATCTTTAGGTATCCATTCCTTTAATAGCTTGTGACAATTCTTTGCTCACATTTCGCTGGCATTTGTAGTGATTCAATAGTGAAATAATTTACTTCCCTCCAAAAGTGTCACTATTTGCTAACCTGGAATGAGACCTAACAGGGACCGGTTAGCATTACGCCAGTTAGATCTTGCTAACTGTTTTTCCTGCTTGTTTTAATTACTCATTAGCCTTATTAGCTATATATTTGGGTAAAGATTAAACTCTAAAAAGTCCATTTTATTTCTAAATCAGAGGAAAGGTCACGACGAGGAGGTCGGAAACATGAGCATTTTAACGTCTTGGCTCTTGGCGCTTCCAGAGTTCATGAGGAGGTTATGAGCATATGGAGGGAATCTACAGAGGCTATAGACTTTACATAGAGAATACGGTCTGGAACATAAGAAGAGGATGCGCTGAATATAAGTCTAAATCAATATGTCCTCCATATTTTCGCCAGCTTTTATAACATGAAAAGCATCTCGACTGTACCCAGTCCTCTCTGCGTTGTCGATAGGGTGTGTATTTGTGTGTGTGTGTGTGTGTGTGTGTAGCCCCATATTTACTGCCAATAAGTCTCAGATTAAAAGGGGTTTGGAGAGTGTGGGGGTGGGGGTGGGGGGGTACAGGAACAGGAAAGGGGTGGTTTCCATGGTGACAGGGAAGGAAGGGGACAAGAGCACCAGCCACTGAAACTGAAAAAGTCATTAAAGAACTCTGATTAGTATTCACCTCCCCAAGCACGGAGTACGGAGAGAGAGACAGAGAGAGGGGAACATATGTAGAGACATAGAGGCACTGGAAAGGGAGGAGAGAGTAAAGAAAGGTGAGAAGCGGGATAAAGAGAGACGGGAAGAGCGAGGAAAGATGTAGAGAGCAACTGTGTTGTGAGCATTTATGTTATTACATGTTGTCATGTGTCTACGTGCTTCGTTTTTTATCCCATGCAAACGATTCAGCCGGACGCCCGGTTTAATAATGAACACATTTCTGAGGCCTGATCACGTGACCACGCATGAGTTAAGAGCAGAACTCAGGCCCTTTTGTGATTGTAATGCTGGTTGGAAGAGCATGTGTGTGTGTGTGTGTGAGGTGTGTGTCTGCCTCAGGCGCAGGATTGATTAGCCCTATAGAACATCAGTTTCCATAGAAACAGCTGCTCTGAAAAGCCAGCGGCTGAGGGACGGCGTCTTGCTGTGAAAGCCGGTTGTGTAACACAGAAATCTGGCCCTCTGTGGCATTTTGATGGAGCCTCATTAGACTCCTATTGCATAATTACTGTGACGGAGTTTATGTAGCTTTATAAAACACCACTACTAACCATATGAATGCCTATAAACCTCGTATTACCAAGAATTACAAGTATAAGGCCTCAGAACCTGTATTTGGACTTTTTACAGCTTGCAACATGGCTGTTATCAAACCAGATAATGGATTTTGTGAACGCAGGGCATAGACGCTCATTATGCCAAAACAAATAGGGAAAGGAGCCGTTTATTTGCCAAATCAGTGGCGGTGTTGGCTCAATGGTTAAGGTTCTGTGCTAGTGACTGGAAGATTGTGAGTTCAAACCTTAGGATCACCAGATAACTGTGTGCCTGGCCTACAGTACAGGATTCATAAAATTCGAACCAATCTTGAAAATGTAAGAAGATTCAGTCACCAAAGCCCCCACACTACAAGACTTTCACCGAACAAAACACCACACACTTTCAGACTATAGTCACTAATTAGTCTTCACCAATGGTTCTGACTCTTGGAACCTGGGCTCTGAGCAGAATTTCTCATGAACGTGACTTTAGATCAAAACAAATATGAAGAAAAAAAAAACGTCATGTCTGAGAAGACAGTGACAGCATGGCTTGTAAATATTGCAGCGTGATCTGGAGGTGAGGCGGAATTAAACTTTAAAGTATTGTCCGTATAAAAGACTTGCTTTTGACTTCTTCCGTAAATATCGATGAGTTTCGTTCCGCTCGGCTGTTGTTGGTTTTCTGTCTTTTACATATCAAGTCAAGTCAAGTCAACACACAACACTACAGCAGCAGGCCGGGACTACATACAGGACTACATAAAGTGCAAATACACGACAGTGAGGACGAGTGCAAATATACACAGGACAATAAATACACAGAACAATAAATACACAGGACAATGAATACGCAATATGAATATGAATTGGACCTGATTGTCCTATAGTGTGGGCCAGAAGTTAGTAAGACCCTTAATTCTTAGCTGTATGCTTGGATTGTATTCTGCCTCACTTAAAATCACTTTGGATAAAAGTGTCTGCCAAAAAAAAAAAGTAAATGAACTGTATAGGATTTGCTTAGTCACTTAAACTGCCACTCTTCATATAAATGCCTTGCTTGGTAAAGCCATCATACTTGTCCATAGAATTGTAAAGGTCTATAACCTTTATCAGCAATGTTAAAAGCAATGCCAGCCATCTTTATAAATGTGTGTGTGTGTGTGTGTTTCCTCATAGTAGTGCTCTAGTAGACTGCTTTTTTGGAGTCTCTCCCACTCAGTAGAGCCTCGAGCCTCTGTGGAACTGGTGAAAAAGCCTAAAAGCTTTCGCCCTTAATATTTGATGAGTCCGGTATGTTAAAACAATTAATATGAGGCTAATCCACATACTGCACTGCAAATACACAATTAATATTTCAAAGCCAATGCATTATGATAAAGCCAGTAAATGAAGCGATGGGCTTTGGGGTTGAGTCGTAGGTCAATTTGATTTCCCCTGGAGTTTACAACATTCAGAAAGTTGGTGTTACTTCAGCGCCAGCTTTGAAAAACACAATATAATTGCATCTTCAAAGTCTGATCCATTTGAGGAATGTTTTTTTGGGCAAAATGGTAAAAAATTATGCGTATGTTGTCCCTCAGTGTGTCACTTAGGCAGCTCCAGTGAGCTCCAGATGCATTTGTACATTCTTTTGAAATGTTGTGTTTTTGCAGAATGCAAACTGTGGAATCATTTCTGAGTCTTATATGGAAATTAATTTCATTTAAAACTGCCAGTCTATGCTTTATCAATTTTACAAATCCAAGTTTACAAATCAGAATACAAATAAAGCCCAAAGTGTTCCTGTCCAAACACTTTTGACACTCACTTCTACATTTGCAAATGATTCCTGAAATACAGGTCTGTCTTTTGTGTTTAGGATGATGATCTTGTGTGCAGTTCATTATTCAGCGAGTGCGTTTTGCATTTTTGATAACGTTGATCTTTTTAATGTGATGAATACAGGTGGGTGGTCACACCATGTTGCCGATCCGCTGGATGCCCCCGGAAAGCATCATGTACAGGAAGTTCACCACCGAGAGTGACGTCTGGAGTCTGGGCGTGGTGCTCTGGGAAATATTCACCTACGGGAAACAGCCCTGGTATCAGCTCTCCAACAACGAGGTGAACACACTCACATACACACACTAACTATTTAAGTGGTGCTTTTGTCTGCCGCCTGATTGGACTTTGTAGTATTTGTAGTCGGTACCGAGTGCTGTGGTTGCACATGTGGCAAATACAGCAATATTTCTGTTTTAGGTAGGTCAAAAGGTCATACAGCTTAACCCTGCTGTTCAAAACTTACCAGTGAATGTCCCATTAACTTATCTCTTTTGAGTTTATAGCAATACACTTGTAAATTCCCTATATATCTTAGCTAAGTTATTAGCAATATAAACAATATTAATGGAAATAGACTCACAAAACCTCTTCAACAAATATGAAAAATATTGAAAAAACATGGTAAGGGATCCTCCTGATGCCAGGTGGGAGTGTAAATAAGATATGGATGGGACGAGGGAGTAGGGCAGCCACTAAAATCACTTATTGTTTCATTTTTACAAACACCAGTCACATTTATATTTTTAAAACTTTTATGTTACTTTGTTACTCTTGTGTCAAAATGACCAAAATGGTATAATCTCAGTAAAATAATTTTTAATGACTCTCGAAGGTTTCGCTCTATAGTCGGGAGATCGCCAGTACAATTTCCATGGCCGAGAGTCCAAGAGAGCAAAATTGGCCCTGCTCCCTCATTGAGTGGAAAGGATGATATTCCTTCCTTCCCTGTCAATCAGAACGATACTAGCCAATCACGGGCTAGTATTATCACTGTTAGCTCATCTATAGCAAATACGGCCTCCAGGTGGGTTTAGCTGCATTTTGACTTTGGGGTGGCACTCATCCCAAATACGGCTGACACTCACCATCTCTGGAATCCTCTAATCCCACAAACCATTCCTGTACATCTTCTATACTAGATAATATCTTCTCAACGTAGCAGAAGGTAGGCCTCAAATTAATTAGAGATCTAGATGGTAGATATTTAGATGGTCTTTCCTCCTTATTAACTTTCTAAAAAGTTAAGTGTACCGTCTAAGCACTTCCTGACAAGACTTTGTCTGCAAAAAAACATTTTCTCAATTTCCAAACCTTCCTCCAGATAAGCTTCTAGACTTTTCAAAGGTTTTATTTTTAATTGCCTGTAGCAAGCTTATGTATTTCCATTCACATTTTCTCTTAAAAAAAGCACAATGTAAGGATTTAGGTGACAGCTTTTTAGATGAACATTAGGATTCTATGCTCAATAAGGTTCACTCGTCTTCCATGTGTGTGGGACATGGGCTCATGCAATGTAAAATCCTGAATTTGGGTGTAACAAACTGTGAAAATATTTTCCTCAAATCAACTCTTTATGTGAGTGCTATAAAAGATCCCCAGCAATCCATGCACTTAAAAAAAACCTGGTATTTAATTTTTTCAACATTTTCTTGTTAGTTCATGTCCCTGGTCATATTGTAGATGATTCATCAGTTTCAAAGGCAAAATTCTAGTTTTAACAAAATGACTTTTGCCCACCTCGAAACGGCTTCTGATTTTTGACGTCACCATACAAGCAGGGATAAGGAAAAAATTATATTAACCAATAAGAGTATAAAACAAAAAAAAAGTATTGTACTGTGCAAAAGTCAGACACCACCCTCTATTCAGTTTTCAATCAAATGGCCGTTCAGTGCTTATTAATTATTTGGTGGCAAACAATAATGATGGGAAAATGTTTTTAACAGCAAATCACACAAAAGTCTTCAACACTAAGTACAGTATGAAATCTGTAAATATTTCATTTGTAATATTGAACTTTTGTT
>JAOUQW010000033.1:3523949-3534191 GCA_028565825.1 Olivaichthys viedmensis
ACCGTACTAATGAGTTACCAATGTACACTACTATAGAGGTACTAAAGTATACTTTACTACCTCTATAGTACAGTGTACATTGGTACCTCTATAGTACAGTGTACATTGGTACCTCATTAGTACGGTATACTTTAGTACCTCTATAGTAGTGTACATTGGTAACTCATTAGTACGGTATACTTTACTACCTCTATAGTACAGTGTACATTGGTACCTCATTAGTATGGTATACTTTAGTGCCTCTATAGTACAGTGTACATTGGTACCTCATTAGTATAGTGTACTTTAGTACCTCTTATTTAACAAAATTGTATTAGTCTTTTAATGTCTGTTAAAAATATTAACACTTTGTGGTAGTGGACTTCTATTGTTTAACTATACTATACTACTATAACACAAAAACCTCAGAATGAGCATTAGTATGTCTATTGATCAGTCAAAAAAATGATCTATTTATTACTTATAGATGGTATATACTACTATAAGACTTTACTACACAATATGTTTACACACATTTACTTCATTTACTGGTAGCTCAGTGGTTAAGGTTCTGAGAAAGTGATAAAGTTTAAACACCAGTGCTGCAAGTGAGCCACAGTTGGGCCTTTGAGCAAAGCCTATAACCCTCAACTGCTCAGCTGCATGCTTGGATAGTATCTCGTCTTTGGATAAAAGCATCTGCCCAATGAATAATGTAAATCTACTGGTCAGTGATACAGACTTTACAGACTACACGCACTACTCACTCACCCTCTTGTGTGTGTAAACCATGTGCAGGTATCTATCAGAGTTCCTGTACGCGTGGCTAATGTCCACTCTGAGCAGAGCCGACAGCTCTCAGATGGCTGAGGAGCGCATCCTGGAGGAGCAGCAGCAGAAAGGACGCAGCAGCAAGAAGAGCAAGAAGAAGAAGAAAGGTACAGCCGCACTCGTACTGCTTGATGGCCAATAGGAACAGGAAATCAGAAAATACAACCGCACACACTGTGTCCTTAAGCAAGCAGTAGGAATGCACCAAAATTTCACCCACCGAAAATCTTCAGCCTAAATTGGCCATAATCAACACTCGGGGTTTTGTCCGAAACGATGCAGACATTTTGAAATTTCTGATTGAATACAATGTATCAAAATATAACACTTTTACAAATAATTTCAATTGTCATGAGAATTAAAAAAAGTGGCTAAAATTATGCTTTTTTTCCTTCGGTCTTCTGCAATGGCAGCATGCAGCCAGCAACTTCTTTTCCACTTGTTTAAAAAAATAAAATAATAAATTCTCAAATACGACAGCCCGGTCAATAGACCACGTGTATATATGTGTATGTGTGTGTGTGTGTGTACATATATATATATATACACACACACACACACACACACACACACACACACACATATATATATATATAATTTTTTTTATGTTATTTGTTTTATTTATTGTAATCTCGGTTTTGTGGAGCAATTTCCTATTGAAAGGACTGACATCAATAATATCGCCTTACAGTTTTTCAATCATGCATTAATTGATTCATCATTTTAATGAATGCTTTTTAATTGTTTAAAGCATAAAACACTAAATAAATTATGAAAATGTCAATTTATGCAACAGTACAAAATCTAATTAATAATAATAATAATAATTTAAAAATCGATCCAGAGCGCCCTAAATTTTCTTTTTTTTTTAAAATTTGAACAATAAATTCCAGTTTGTAAGTGTGCGCTACATAGTGCTCCTATAGGGAATAGTGAGTAGGGTACACTAGTGAAGAGGACTAGAGAGTGTTTAGATTATACACAAATGTTATTTTTGTGTTGTTCTCTGCTTAGCTCGTCCTCTGGGGAAAGAGATCACCATGAGCCAGGCGTACCAGAACATGTGTGCTGGCATGTACAAGGTAAACTTCTCTGGAGTCTCACACAAACACACACACACTTACTTAAATAGTTCAGCAAAAAAAATTGACAATTTAATTGACAATTTTCCACTTGTTTTGCACTGGAGCTAACAAATAATAGAAGTTTCTCTCAACTTTTTTCATAAACACAGACCCAAATCGTCATATACTTGCTTAAAATGACGTAATTAAGCTACGTAATCTCATTTTTAAATAAACGATATTCTGTATTTACAAATTTAAGTTCATTATATTCTCATTTGCATAATTTCCATCTTTCCAGTACATTTTAGCCTTCAAACTTTGGAAGGCCAGGCCTAAGGAGTGGAATGATACCAAACTGCACTTAGGAAAAAGTGATTTTGGTTGAGATAGCTGGCCCCATAATACACAATAATAATATTTATAGAAAAGATTTTTGGGTGAGATAGACTTCAATTACTTGCATTCATTCAACAAAATATGGGGTAATTGGAGAAAATTGTGTGAACTGAATTTTTCACTGAACTGGTCCTTCATAGTTCTTTCTAGTCAGGTCCTCTTGAGCGCTTTCTCAACACGATTCTGATCTTCCCTGTATAGACGATGATAGCACTGGACATGGACGGGAAGGTCCGGAAGCCTCAGTTCGAGCTGGACAGTGAACAGGTGCGCTACGAGCACCGCTTCGCACCCTTCAACAGCGTGGTGACGCCTCCTCCAGTGCACTACATCCAGTTCAAGGTATGAAATCCTAGAGCGACATTTAACTGCAGATTAAAGGGTGTTATCGTGCTGTTAACGTTGTGCATCTCTGTTCGGTGTTGTGTTTGCACAGGAAATGTCTGATCTGAAGAAATACAGCCCTCCCCCGCGCTCGGCCGACCTGTACATGGCAGCCAGCAAACACTTCCAGCAGGCCAAACTCATACTGGAAAACGTCACCAGCCCTGATGCGGAGGCAAGATCACCAAGTTCCAATTTTATAGGAATAAGTTTGCTTAAAAACGCAGTGACTGAATGTTAATGAGGCGGTTGGCATGGTCTAATTTGGTTGTTTACTGGTTTTTATTGACTTTCATTTAACATTAGGCATGCTAGCATTTTTGGGTAAAGCATTTCTTTTTACGAAGGTCAACTGTCCCCTGCCCTTGTCAACTTCCCCTCACCAATTTATCTTGGAGGAGCACCCACCCCCGTCTTAAGGGTTCCAATACCACTGCAAATTTGCTCCTGAAGTCTGTTAGGCGAACCCCTGGAGGCCTGAGAGATCGAGTCAACATGACTGTGGACTTCAGGAGCAAATTCGCAGTGGTGGCTCCGTGGTTAGAGCGCTGATCAGAAGGTTGTGGGTTCAAGCCTCGGGACCACCAAGCTGCCACTGTTGGGCCCTTAACCTTCTCTGCTCCACGCCCTGCTCTCTGTTGTAAATGGCTCTGGATAAGGGCACCTGCTAAATGATGTAAATGTAAATTTGACCCAGAAGGCATTACAAATTCCTTTTCAGAATGGCAGGTGAAGGTGCACATAAACAGAATCAATTAATACACTTTATATTTCAGAAATATATAATTTGATTTATGTTAAAACGACTTCATCTATACGTGACAGCTAACATAGCTGTCTTAGCATAACTTATGACTCGGTTCATAGTTCAGAGTAAATAGTCCAAATTGCCAAGGAAATTGCTTCGATTATCACTGTGAAGCTGGCACCCCATCAAAAACTTAATTGAATAAAAATGTGTCATTCATTTGTGCTGGGTTGGTTTTTGAGATATTATAAGGGCTACATTTCAATGCAAGTCTATGGTCGAGAGTGACGTCACAGTGCATTAAACCCCACTCGACTCAAAACCAAACCAAAACTCTCACCAAATTACTGTCATGCGTCTGTGCTGATTTGTGCTGTACAAAAAAAGTTATTTTTTTTTTTTTTTTTTTTTTTTTGACGCATTACACATTTAATTCATCGTGACATCACTCTCGGCCATTGACTTACATTGATGTATAATGCTATAATATCTCAAAAAGCAAACCGGCGCAAACAATCATTTTTACGGCACACAATCAGCACACACAAATGACATGTAGGTTTTATTTCATTTCATGGGGGGCCAACTTCACGGAGCTGTTTTTGCGACCACGGTTGAGTGTGTTCTGATAAATCTCCTCCCTGATACACACACCCCTCTCATTGTGCTGCAAGTGGCCACTCATGTGATATAGATGATACACACTCCCAGGTGGTAAGGGGAAGTCAACGAGTGCATGTTGCAAACAGTAAAGATGCACCATAAGCCAGCAGCACTACTTTTGTGTCATGTAGTTTCACTGTAGCCTCCATTTGAAATCTACTAATTAATACATGTAATAGCGCCATTAACTAACACCCTGTTCTGCTTGCGCGACCGTCCAGGTGAATCGGATCCTCAAAGTGGCCAAACCCAACATCGTTGTGATGAAGCTGCTAGCAGGAGGACACAAGAAGGACACCAAGGTAGAGCAACGTCTTCATCTCGTCCTTCTGTATTTCCCCCCCTACTGCATCAAAATTCATTCATCAATGCAAATGAACAGTGCAGTAATAGTAAAATTAAGCTCTAATCCTTTCCTGGTGCCTTCTCTTTTTTTTTTAGGCCCTTCCTGAATTCGACTTCTCCGCACACAAGTACTTTCCTGTAGTCAAAATTATCTGATGACTTCTCAAGAACTTCTGCCTCTTCAGTCAGCTCTGCTGCTGTCACATGAGTAGACTGGGCCGTGTTTCATTGCGGTTAGATTTGAGGTTCCTACGCTGCTCAGTCCAAAGCTCAGAATGCAGTTCGTCTGTGGCTAGAAGAATATTTAAAAAGGTCCTGTGGTGACTGAATCTCTAATTCTGATTTAGAGATGATAAGTATCTACAGATCACAGCTCCTGTAACCAAGTCTGGTGTGAAAAATGCCAGTTTGTATTCAGACGTTTGTCCAACCTGAAAGAAATCGAACTCGTCAGCGTGTGTAAATGTGTCCTGGTTTGTTATTTTTGAATTAAAACGTCATCTCAAAACACACCGCTTTGGTTTTCTTATAATCTTTATTTTTTATTAGACAGAACCAACTAAGGACATTTGTTATTTGGTGTTAGATTTTTATCGATGTTTATTACTCAGAATTTTTAAAATAAAAATAAAAAATGTATTAAAATGAACAGTACTTTCCAAGTACAAAGGCTGGCTCTAAATACAGGGTTGTTTTTTTCTTTTCTTTTCTGATCTTGTGTTGACTAAATGATTCCTAACAAGCACGCCATCGACTGAAATGTTACTCGGATGTACAGCTGAGTTTAGCTCGACAAAATGTGAATCAATATTTCAAATAAGAAAGTTTAAAGGCATTAAGCTGATTTAAATTGTACCTACATTCAGTTTTAGCAATCCAAAGGCTGCATTTAGCTTGTGGGAGTTTTACTTACTCAAATCTAATTAAGTGGAGAGGAAACAGAATTTGAGGTGCCTTTTTCTTTTTTTTTCTCTCTCTCTCTTTTTTTAAAATTTAAATTAAGCAAGAGTCCGAAAAATAGCCGACAGTAACTACAATAGTTGGCCAAAAAGTTAAGCAAAATACAGCAAGTTAGCATAACATTAAGTAGCTAGCAGACAGTATTCTTTGCTAGATAACTGGCTACTTCTTAAAAATCTTCTATATACAGACGGGTGACAAATGAAAGGAAGGACTGGAATAAATGAGTGTGCATCCACAGGTCATGAGGGGTCACTGAATGGTTTAATGAGTATGAAAATAATGTAAATCATATTCTCTGGCCTTAGCAGTCACCAGATCTCAACCCAATTGAACACCTATGGGAGATTTTGGAGCGACGTGTTAGACAGCGGCTCTCCGCCACCACCATCGAAACACCAATTGAGAGAATATCTTTTGGAAGAACGGCGCTCCATCAGTTCCTCCAATACAGTTTCAGAGACTTGTAGAATCTACGCCAAGGTGCGTTGAAGCTGTTCTGGCGGCTCGTGGTGGCCCCAACACCTTACTAAGACACTTTATGTTGGTTTTTCCTTTAATTTGTCACCCATCTTTACATTTCTGTATCAGATTTCTCTACCGGAAGCTTTTTTGTGACACATACTTTCATGCTTAAAGTATTTTCATGGACCGTTCCCGTTAACAACAACATGTATTTACCTTATGTTTTGACTAGCTGTTGGGCTGTGTCTCAAATCACCCACTATGCACTGTTACACTATACATTATGTACTTGACTGTCTGGTGCCTAGATTTTTGTAGAGTCAAATATCAAATTACTTGAACCGTGGCATAGGAACAAGTGTCAATTTTAACACCCAAAATGTTCACTCCAAAACTTTTCGCTTCTAATTTGCATCTGCACAGTAACAGCGTTTTCGCTTGAGGTGTTGCCTATTTAAAAAAAATAATAAAATTCAAGCTCAGCTTTGGTGGCTCCGCCCCTTCCACCATGTAAAGCAGGCTCTGACCACTAAAAGAGTGTCCACGTTCCACACTTCATTTGTCTGTGATTCTAGTACATCCTGGTATTAACACCTTCTCAGTGTGAGAAATTTGAGAAGAGGTTTGGCTAAGTGAAACTCCCACAAGCCTACACTTACAAAGCCTGCTTTCAACGTAACCTAGGAAACAATAAAAGGTCTCAGCTTTATGAATAGTGTTCAGTGCTGGACCCTTTTCAGCATTGTGACAGTTTGATATGTTGGAAACCCTTCATAATGTGCAACCGGAAGTCAGTTACTCAGCAGGAACTGAATGGAGTGTTAACCCCAGTCACATGTGCGAGTCTGTGTGCGTGTTAGACCTCGGCGAGCTCTGCTTGTTTGTCAGCTTCAAACTCGGGCTCGTTCTCGTCGTCGCCGTTGTAGTCAGCCAGCTCCTCATCAAACTCCTGCGCAGCCGCTTTATCATCTGCACACAACAGCCAATGACATCAATACAATACACTCAGAGAATTTTTTAATCCAGAAGAATAAAGCCTTTATTATATAAAAAAATGTTTTATCATCTCTTATTGGTCAGATCCGAGTTTAAACAAAAGCAAATGTTCCATTACTAGCGTATTTATTAAAAAAAAAAAAAAAAATGTATAAGTGAGTTGGCCTTAGGCCGCGAGTCAAGGGCCGTGACATCTACATGAACTGGGGGCGGGGCTTATTTGATTTACACACTGTCGAAATGCATCTTTGTGCTCGTCTATCTGACACAAACACGCTCGTCTGCCCGACACTACGAAGTGAGCAAAAATTTATGTAATGTTTTAGGGAGCAGATAGTGGTGGGAGGCTGAGAGGATTTAAAATATCTGTTTCATGTATTCTAAATCAAGACTGTAATTCTGGAGAAGCTCCATGTCAAGCTGTACTGCTAAATTTTGATAATGAAATGTGGTTGCTATGCATCTCTGAAAGGGAGGTCATACAGCCAATGTTTTGGTATATTTTGCAAAACAGTTAAGAGGTGTTGTTGATGATAGAACAGACTCCGAGACGCCGAAGAGAACTCTTGCCTAATGACTTAATGTCTGAATAGCGCGTCATACCAGGTATATATTCTTTTCATCTGCTCACGTCAGACGAGCCAGATTTCGTGACACTGAATACTTTGGTTTGTAACTCTATCACCAGACTTTGCATTAAAATAATAACTTCAATATTCTGCATCTTCAATTTCCCTTCTGAAAAGATCTTGCTGTTTTCAGGGAGTTATGAATCAAAAAAATGTCCTTCAATTTGGTGGAGACACGCAGCCAGATGATCACATTTGAACTTCATTCCCCAACGCGAGTTTGACGCGTTTGGTGTGAGATCTCCATGTGCCTGACTGAATTATAGCAGAGGCTGTGTTAAGGTAAGATAGTCTGATTGTTTTCGTTTTAGCTGTTCAAGATAGAATCGTGAGTGGTTGTAGTGTTTGAGTAAGTGTTGTTGGTGTTTAAATTTTTAAAAAGTTAAAGGAAGAAAGAGTGGTTGTAATGATTCGGGTTGGGGCTGGAAAGATGCACCTACAAGGATAAAGACAGGCCTGACCCCCGGAAGTAGACTTCCGGGTAAACGTGTCGGAGTCGGAAACTCGGTCGATCGCAAGTAAGGCGAACCGGGGATTAGACACAAAGCGCCTGCAAGAGTCACGCGGGTCGGAATGGGAAACTCAGTCGATCGCAAAAGACGATCGCGAACTGGGTACGCAATACGAGTGACCACAGCGTGTGTGATTGATAGGGGGGGCAACCTTATGTGCCGAGAGCCGGTGCAGCCAGAGTCAAAGAGCAGTGGCCATTATCAAATCACTGTGTGTGGAATTTGTTGGACTGAGCAAAAAGTTGCAGATGTGTGTGTGAGTGAGAGCAATTAGACGTCCCTTGTGTTTGATGTGAGCTGTGCTGAAAGTGAGCAGTCAGACGTTGGTGTTGATTTTGAAATTCCTCGTTACTGGTGGTGGGGATCTCGCATGCCATTTTCTTTAAATATTATATAATAAACATAATATACTGTTATAATTTGTCCAATGAATGTGATAAATATTTAATCAATGAAAATTCTAATTAAACATCAGGAGTATCTTTAATTTGGTAATGTTAGGGCGTTTAAAGATTAGACCACCAAGTAAACGTATTCGAAATAAAAAGCTAGTTTCTAATAAGCGCTGCATTAAGAGCCAGACGGATTAAATGGAAAAGGCCTGTAATTTTATACACTTTAATAGTAGATGCATGAAAATGAATATATGTACAGTTTCATTGACGTAAAACATAAAGGGTTATAAAACCTTATTTATTTTATTTTTCTTAACTGACATTCTGGTTGGCAGCCACTCATTTAATTTGGTTAATTATTAAAGTGCCTTATGTTTAATAGTTTTCAATGTTTTTTTTATTTTTATTTTAATTAATTAGCTCTTGCTATTTCGAAGAGTTGTTTTAAAAGTTTAAAATGATTCTATATAGTCCCAAAGAGACTAATGAAATTTATTCATCTCATTGCCTGATAAAAAGGAGAGCGAGAGAGACGAAGGGAGTAGTGAGATTTCTTTAGATGTTTAGTTTAACTCCTTCACAAAACTGATAAGCCTTTGATGATTCTTTCCCTTAAAGGAAAAAAGGAAGTTAGATTACCCAGCATTTACTTTATTTTACCCAGTTGTGAAAATTGAGAGACTTGTTAATTTCCTTTTTGTTTTCTTAGAGTAGTGAGAGAAATTACACCATGTTGAGTATAAAACAATATTAAGCAGAGATACAGACTGAAGCAGAAACTACGCAGAGAGGGGGGAAAAGCTGATAAGACGAGAGAGGTGTGACAGAAATAACGTGCCTTACTACCCAGAATCTGCCTGAGCGGAAAACGTTAACGGACTGATCAAGATCAAACTCACAGCTGAGGTCACAAAGTTACAACTGGAATGTGAACCAGAAGAAGAGCCTACAGCAACACACAAGACTTCAAAACAGAAGATTTGCAGCTCCACTTCCAGCAGTCAATGAGTCTGAGAGCCACACCTCACAGTCCCATACCTTTTGTAAATGATCGCAAGAGCAAATATTATATTATTGTCAGAAGCCTTGCAACCTAAATGGGAAGGTCCGTTTAGAGTAATAACTACTACGTCACATGCTGCTTGTCTCGATACTCCTGATGGGCTCAGATGGAGGTATAAACCTCAGATAAAGCCCATAGTTGGTCTCACGTTTGGCGCCCAAGCCAACCTCCCCATAGTTAGCTTGCTCGGAACCTTCTGTTATCTCGTGTCCTGTAAAGTCTGGTGATACAAACACAACCTTTGGTTACGGTTCCTCTGATTCGGAAACCGCCCTGTGCAATGTGACTTATGTCGGGCTTAACGGCCTCTTAAAATATATCCAGGCCGTGTGTTAAAAATGGCGAAGTAAGCACTCGGTTCGTCCTAACCTCTAATCCTCGTGCTAACTTTGAAAGCGTATCAAAAGAGTGTACGTTCGGCATGTTAAATTTCACACTGCGCAGGGAAGTCATCAAAAACGAGTCTGAGGAAGTAAATTTTAATGACCCTAAAAACCACCCCCCTCGTAGTGTGGATCTGGATCTGGAACTCAATTATCCCTGTCGTATGAAATTAGTAAAGCTCACGACTTCCACATCAATTACCCATTTCCCCTATATTTCAGTTAGGCAACATAAGATAATTCCATGTATAACTACTGTGTTAACGGTGTTAATCGCAATTGTTCTTCTGAGTACGTTATTGACGACTTTCAAATTAAATCAGATTCGATAGTGCCCTCTATCGCTGATAACTACTTGCGACGGGCTTTCATACCCGATGAGGAGGAACTCGACCCAGTCGAAGCTTGGTTGAATTCCTTCACTGA
>JAOUQW010000033.1:3534291-3556572 GCA_028565825.1 Olivaichthys viedmensis
AAGGTCGTGGGTTCAAGCCTCAGCTCCACCAAGCTGCCACTGTTGGGCCCTTGAGCAAAGCCCTTAACCCTCCCTGCACCAGGGGCGCTGTATCATGGCTGACCCTGCGCTCTGACCCCAGCTTACCGATATGCGAAGAATCAAATTTCACTCTACTGTACTTGTATATGTGACAATAAAGGAGCATTATTATTATTATAAGCCATATGTAGTTTCAACAGAGACGGAGGAGTCGGTTTTGGGGAGGGCGAACAGCTTGTCAATGTTTTTTTGCAATTGCAATTCACCTCGTTGCCAGCAGAGGGCTCTAAAAATGACAAATTACTCCTTTAATATAGCTGACAAGTAATTGAGGCTTAAGAGCACAAATTTACATCATGTAAATCATCACACACTGCCTCAAATGAGATTGTTTGGCAAAGTAATAGCATTTGGCAAAGTAAAATCCTTTTACAAAGTGTCTGTATTTCAAATGTTAAATATAAAAGTCAAATCAATTCCTTTCAGGTTCAGTATGGTCGCCACTACAGCTTTCAGCGTTATAGAAAACAGTCATGAAGTGCTAAACGCCAGTCTATTATATTTATACACGATTGGAGGTGAATATACAGTATGTGATCATTTCAGCATACAGATTGCACAATACTAAATGGTACATGTTAGCCTTGAAGCACCAGTACTAAACCTTGAACCCAAGTAGAGGTTTAGTTGCTGAACTTCCAGCAGAGTTTTAGGAGATGTCTTGTTAAGCAAAACTCAGATGGGCGGGTCTATGCAAATGTCAACCTTGGAAAAATAAAGTTGTGAGCACAGGAACAAAATCAATTTTATAACCTCACTTAAGCTTTCAGCTTTCACACATCCATAACGCCAGATTTATCTCAGTAATGTATATACCAAAACAAGTAATATTTTTAAAATGGTACTTTTTGTGGTTAAGTCTTTCTCTGTCATATTTGATATCATCCATAACTCTGATAAACAATTGTATATCTTTAATATGTAAGTGAATATCATACTTTTGAGACTTAAAGTATGATATTCACTTACATATTAAAGATATACAGTGTCACTGATGATAAGCTTGTGCTGACAGGGAGACACTGCAAGTCAATATAATTTTATATGTCAACATCCATAACGCTGGAATTGCTCAGATAAAATTACAAGAGATTGGCAGCGAGAGTGACAACAAAGCCTTCAGATACTCAGTGGAACGGCTCTTGTTTGGACAGCTATGCGGATTTAGAGCACAGTTCAAGGGACTTTTTTTATATACGAGTGGAACCATGTGTTTTTATAGTGCTACTCTGTTTTCATCAGTTCTGTGATGCGAGCACTGTTAATAGAAAATATGTTCTGATATCCTTCACACAAACGTGCATGAGTGTAATGTGACCAATACGAAGTGTGTTTTTCCGTTCACAGTCGAGGGCGGTGCCTTCGCGTGTGGCGAGGCCAGTGGTAGTTCTGCAGATCCGTGATCGCTCTCTGGCTCATCAGGATGGCCTGCCCAAGCTGCCGGTGCCACCTCTGAGACAGACGTGTGAACGTTACCTGGCTGCACTCGAGCCGCTCGTGTCCGAGGAGGAGATGGCTCACACACACAAGCTCATGGCTGAGTTCCTGCACTCCGGCGGCGTCGGGGAGAGGCTGCAGAAAGGACTGGAGAGACGAGCACGCAAAACCGAAAACTGGGTACGTTTAGAAAAGTCTGGCTGTGTCTGCGTTGCCAGATTGGTAGGCCAGTTATGGTTTAAGAGCCACCAGTTCATTATAAACCTTGCCAAACTGCCCAGTCCCACCCAATTCTGTAAAATTATAATCCAGCCCAAACTGTAAATGTGACCACATGAATGAACCATAAACGCTACAGAAATTAAGAGTAATCAACTGATTAACTCAAACTATATATACAAGCCCAAAGCCAATTTTTTTATTCCAATGTGATTAATAAAAAGCCCAACTGCACACAGAACAACCGATCTAGCAACACTGGACTGTGTGTAAGAAATACTTTTTTTTTTCCCCCATTCTAAACACGATTCAATTACGTTGTATGATTGTATGGTGCAGCTCTCTGATTGGTGGATGCAGTCGGCCTACCTAGACTCCCGCATGCCAATCCCAGTGTACACCAGCCCCGGCGTGGTTTTACCTCAGATGCACTTCCAGGACCGGCAGGGACAGATGAGGTACACTCTCTTAAATTTCAAAATTAAGAAAAAAAATAAAGCTCTGGCCCTTAACTTTTATGTCCTATTGACCCAGGCAATCGTCTTTAATTTTATAGCAATGTAACCTTGTATTTTTTAGTTATTAGCAATGTAATGTTATGTAAACAACATTTATGAAATATTTATGAAAAAAGAGACACACAAAACCTTTTTATATGGTTTGGGATCCTCCTGATGCCTGGTGTGTATGCACAGGTGGGAGTGTAAATAAGGGATGGAGGGAATGTGACAGAGATGCAAATCTTTTTGTTTTCATATTTACAAAGACCTGTCGTTTATATCACCTTGTTACTCTCAGGTCAGAAAGACCTGAACATAATCTATGTAATATTAATATTGTGTTAAAAAACAATAGAATAGAATAGAATAATACAGAATAGAGTAGAATAGAATAGAAAAGAGATATAATTTCACATCTTTAATTCCTGCCACACATAAATCATTATTTATTGTTTGTTGAAAGGCGTAAAGAGGGTCAACACAATCCTCTGTATTGTTTGGAGAGAACATTTACTGCTGGATGTTGTTATAGATATTTGGGGTTTTGAGTTGCACTGACCTTTACACAGGCTTCTCCTTTTTCTACTGCTATTTTAAGCACACTTTGCTGCCCATGGTAGCTTTTAAAAGAATGCACCATGGTTAAACTCGGTGCCAACCCCAGTTAGTGTATGGACAAGTCCTATGAACTTCTCTTTCAATCATGTTCCCTCTTTAGTCCTAGCCCTAAATTTATTCCCTCACCATGTACCTTGTCCTTTGGGTTGTGTTGTTTACACACAAGTTATGCATGCAACTAAGAGCAGCAGTTATATGGGCCAAGGATTTGAACCCTATCGAATACTATGTTGACCAACACTATGATGAAAGATATTCTTACATTTTACAGTTGATTAGCATAATTCCACAGGATATTATCACAATAGTACACATACATTTATTAATCCCAATCGTGTATTATGCACTATCTAATACCTGGATCTTTTTTCCGGGTAGTAACGTCTTAAATCGAACGCTGTTAATACTGTGCAGTACCTCACGTTAAACAACTGTTGACCTCCACCTGAACAACTGTTGATTTTAAAATCCAAAATGTTCACCCTAAACTTTTTTGCTCATAATTTGCAATGTTCCCGCATTGTGCGATTTTTAATGGCCTCTGATGGCTCCGCCCCCTCCGCTACATAGAGCACGCCGTGACTGCTGAGTGCAAAAGTGTTTCACACTTCATTTTTTTCAGCAGTTCCAGTACATCATCTGGGTATTAATAATACACCACATTTTAAAGAGTTCCCCAGTGTGGACACTGTACTTTCACTAAAAGTGGCTAGTGCACTACAGAAGTATGTGATTTGAGACACACAGTATGTTCTCCCTGTGCAGATTCGCTGCCAAACTGATTGCTGGAGTTCTTGACTTCAAGAGAATGATTGACAGGTGAGTCCTAATTTGTTTGTTCAAATGAACCATAAGAACTAATTGTGTGGGGGTTTTTTTTATTCTTTGGATTACTGTGCTTTGATTTGCATAACTCCTGTTGCAGCGAAACACTACCTATTGAGTACCTGGGAGGAAAGCCGTTGTGCATGGACCAGTATTACCAGGTGCTGTCATCGTGTCGAATACCAGGACCGAAGAAGGACATTGTGGTGAACCACGCCATCGGAAAGACATCTCCAACACACATTACTGTGGTTCACAACTTTCAGGTAAGCTGCTGCACAAAGGATGATCTTGGTGCTTCTGTGACTGAACACAGAGGGAATGCAAGGCAAAAGATTATACAGTAAACATCAGTTTTTACAGTGTTTACATTATATAGCCTTCATTTTGCAACAGTTCTGATGAATCATTTAATTAATGGATTGCAATTAAAACCAACTGTAACCATAGATACCGTGTAAATATCTCTCATTTGCATTCTCCCCCTAGTTTTTTGTTCTGGACGTATACAACAGCGATGGCACCCCGCTGACGGTGGATCAGATCTACATGCAGTTGGAGAAGATCTGGAATTCTTCCTTACAGACCAATAAAGAGCTCATTGGCATCCTCACCTCGAACCAACGCAACACCTGGGGCAAAGCCTACAACAACCTCATCAAGGGTGAGCTACACCACCACTCCGCTAACTTGGCTTGATTCACTGTTCTCATGTGAGGCTGTTTCACGAATCATCAGCAACTCATGCTGTTTGTTCCACAGACAAGACCAATAAGGAGTCAGTGCGGGCGATCCAGAAGAGCATCTTCTTAGTGTGTCTGGACGCCCCGATGCCGCGCGTGTCAGATGAGATCTACTACAGTAAAGTGGCTGCACAGATGCTGCACGGCGGAGGAAGCCGCTGGAACAGTGGGAACCGCTGGTTTGATAAAACACTGCAGGTTAGTTGTGAAGCTCACATACATAGACATAAGGTTTCTAGTCCTGCATATGAATGTGGACACTGGGCTGCACAAGTGTCATGAGGTAATTTAGGTTAACAAAATAATCTGATACCTGCAAAAAATCTGATTTTGGCAATAATTCATCATCGTTTACATTCATTGATAATGGGAAGATCTACACGTGAAATTCAATAATTGGGTTTATTCCTATATACATGACCTATAAACCTCAACAGTTGCTTTGCAACCTGTCAATAAAATCTAAAAAAAAAAAGGACATAACATAAAATTCAGATTTCCTGCAGGGTTAATTGGTAAATATTTGATTGATTCAGTTTCTGGTGCCAACGTAATGGCAGGTTGATCCAGGAGCTCTGTGTTTTTAGTGAATTTCCCTTTAGGGATCAATAAAGTTTATCTTATCTTAAATATTTATATGGGTGTTTTTATGGTTGCACATTTCACACAATGCTGTCCTTCTTCTGAGGCAATACTCCTTTTTGCAGTTATGTTTGTGCATGTACCCAGACGTTTAAATTATTATAATTTTTTTAAATCAGATGAAAACTACACATATATCGTATTTCTGTCGAATTGCTTTAATCTGATTTCAAATATTGTAGTATCCGGTTTAAACGACCACTTGAATAATTTGGCAACTGCCAAAATAGCGTACTCAGTGATCTGAGACCTTCTATATATGTTGAGGTTGTTAGCTGTGTCTCTTTTTACTTCTCCACAGTTTATAGTGGGGGAGGATGGATCATGTGGACTGACGTATGAGCATGCTCCTGCTGAGGGACCTCCCATTGTGTTCCTAGTGGACCATGTTGTGGAGTATATGTAAGGCAGAATCCACAGTGTCGTTTGTAATATACATTGTATGTGGGTATGTTTTCAAAACATACCTGTCAGGTTAAGCTGTGTTTAAAAAGTTCATGTTTACTGGGACAACGAAGGAGAAAGAAAGCACACATTAAAAAGAGAAGCATGATGGAGGTAGTGTGGGTTTTCTGCTTAAAGCCTCAGCAATCACTCCAACTGAATAACACATCTCTCCTAAAATGACAAATATGTCTGTCTTTCAGAAAATATATGCCTCCAGTTCTTGAGTAGTCACACAGACTTGCCCATGTGCTTTAGGACACAGTATGACTGACCTTAATCTATAAAAATGAGCAAATCTTCACTGTCTAGCTGAAAGCTGTAAAGCTATGGGGGCAGCCATGTTGGACAACTGCAATCACTTAATTAGTGAAATTTGGTATCATACTGAGAAGGACAGCAAGAGACTTGGTGGTGTTTACATGAGTTAAGTTTTACAACTCTACCTCTCGGCCCTACTTCCTTTTAAAGGCAGAATCATATCAAAAGATGAAAGTTATGCAGATGCAGATGACAATACAGTTTCACTATAGTCTCTGCTATTTTACAAAATCGTTTATTCGAAAATGATTACGGAGCTTAATTATTGAAGCAAGTATATGAAGATTTAGGCATGTATTAGTGTAATTTTGTGCGAGATAGACTTCGGTTATCTATTAGATACATTAGCCTTGCTGCTCCAGAGCAAAACTAAAGACGCAAATGTCGGACACCAAACATGTCTTGGCTGATAGACTACAATTGGGGTAAGTGGAAAATTGTGTAAACGATTCTTCTAAGAACCACTACGATGACTAAGTTATAAGTGAGACTAGACCAAGTGTTTGTATCTAAAATGACCTTAAAATCATTGTACCTAACCTACTTTAACGTGTTTGTAACAGAAATAAAACGGAAATGGTGCGTACTCCTATGATTCCGCTGTCCATGCCACAGAAGCTGCGCTTCAACATCACACCTGAAATCAAAAAGGACATTGAGAAAGCCAAGCAAAACATGAACATGTGAGCACTTCTCATTATGCTTTTTCCCTTTCTTTGTATTTGTGTTTGAAACTCTTCCGTGCTCCAGTTATTTCTCAATAAATGATTCATGCGTGTAACTGGAGTCCTCCTATCTTGCAGAATGGTGCATGACCTGGACGCGCGAGTGCTCAACTTCAACCACTACGGGAGGACATACCTCAAGTCCTGTAAAACGAGCACAGACGCCTTCATTCAAATGGCTCTGCAGCTGGCGTATTACAGGTGCTGCCTGCTAAAAAATAGTAGCAATCATTGCGCATCTTCAAATATTGGCTAGACAGCGCATGATCATTGGCCATGCTGTCACGGGCCACAACTCGCTTTCATTGTCTTTCATGTATTGTTAACTTTTCTGGGTGAACCCACGACACCCTGTAACCTTGTAAAGAACTCATTTAACGGTTCCATAGTTCAAAGCCATTGTGTTAGTCCTTTCTGTTTTGTTGCTGGATTAGGATCTACAGTGTTTGCTGCCCTACATATGAGAGCGCCTCCGTACGCATGTTTAAACTGGGCAGAACCGAGACCATCCGCTCAACAACCACCGAGTCGCTCAAATTCGTACAAGCCATGGATGACGAGTCCAAACAGGTCAGGCAAAGTATGCAGTGTTTTCAGCATACTAAAAATAAGACAGTGCTATGTGCAATGCTTGTAATATTACATGCCTTACAAGAATTCTGAGTCAAATCTAACAGTGTTTGTAGTTTAGATTGTATACACTGTTTTTGAGCACCCTATATTTTAGCATTTTTGCCAGGCAATAGGTTCACTTTAAGTTATTTAATATAATTGATCTAACTGAGGACTACGTGTAAGTGAATTGGAAAATATTTGAGACTTATTTTACTCATTTTATTGGTAACAACCTAGATCTAATTAAAAAGGGCCAATGTCTTGATCACTCTAATTAGGCATTTGTAGTACATGACATCCAGTATATTACAATTGATACTAGCACTGTTTATGAGTCTTTTGTCTTTAGGTTTAACTGGTTTACCCTCCAAGTGCACCCACCTTTAGCAAAACACCCATTTAGACTCCCATTAGGATCTGACGTGTGCCAGTTAATTAGTCCTTGAATTACGAAGATATTTTCCTATATTTAATTGCCGTTCTGCACCCTTTTGTTTTGTCTGTTGCAGTAATAGTGATTAAACTGTACTTAAACATACCAAACTTCATGTTTTCAAATACGTCTGACTGGCAGTGTATCTATTTATCACCATGATGTGAACTGGCGGAGATAATTTGTATTAGCCTGTTACATTGAAATAGAATCTGCACCTAGTTATTACTTGACAATATTGTGTAACTCATTCTTTGGCAGAACACAGAGAAACTAGCACTGCTGGAGAAGGCCATCAAAGCCCACCGAGATTACACGCACACGGTGGGAGCCTTATAATAGACTAACACACTGTTTCTTCATGAACACAAATATTGCAAATGAACAGACCATGAATCACTGGAATGTGCAGAGAAATTACAACCAACTCTTTGTGCTGATACAATCTGTCAATATTCAGGCAATTCATGGGCAGGCTATAGACAGACATCTGCTGGGGCTGAAGATGCAGGGCATTGAGGATCTGACTTCTCTCCCTGATATCTTCATGGATACATCCTACGCTGTGGCCATGCATTTCAACCTTTTCACCAGCCAAGTATGTGATCTTTTATCTCTCGTTGTGGCTGAAGGGCTCAACTATGATTGGGTTGCTCTAAAAATAGGTCGAGAAGGTCACAATTATATAGCTTCAAAGAAAAGCACGAATGTTACTAATACTGGCTAGACAGTTTATGAGTGAGGGCAAGTTAGCATTTATGAAAATGAAGCAGCAGTTACTTTTGCCTCACTATTTTCTTATCAGGTGATTATGGACAGTCCTGGTGTGATGTCATTTTGGAGGGAATGAAGTGGTAACGTTCGATTATAACTTTATATAATCTAGCTGGTTTATTTTTTACATTTAGAAAATAGTGAGGCAAAAAGTCTGGTGTGACTGCTACTTAATAATTAGCTTCTCCATTTATTTATTTTTTTTAGAAAGAGACCAGATCCTACCCTCTTATTTTCCATTAGCAAATTCATGGGGTTAAAGTTTAAGCAAATTCCTTTTTTTTTCTTTTTTTTTTTCATTCAAATGAATTGCCTTTTTTTGCCAATCTTATTTTATTCCTGAGATCATGCTAATAGATTCCCACCATCTTGCATTCATTGTTAGCCACATTAACATTTTGGGTGATTTCTTTACTAGAGGCTGATCCACAGATGTATGATGTATCAGGGTGCATGTTTACAAGAAAAGTCACAGTGCTGCCCTCATGCCTTTGCCAGGTCGGCTCAAAGACGGACTGTTTTATGTGTATTGGGCCCATGGTACCGGACGGCTATGGCGTCTGCTACAACCCAATGGACGACCACATCAATTTTGCCGTGACTGCCTTTAACAGCTGCGAGGAAACTAACGCCTCCAAACTAGCACAGTTCCTCGAGGATGCGCTGCTCGACATGAAGGCTCTTCTAGAGAAGACACCCAAGTCCAGCGAGTGAGACTGCTTATTAAGGGAAAGACAGGACCTGAGTGGAAACCTGTCAGGCTGGGGAAGAAGATACAGTATTTACTATACCTGCATGTGTCCTCAGGCAGAACGTGAACGTGCAATAACTGACAGCTCTCTCACCCGTATTTCTTTTGATCAATTTGCCATGACTTTAATGTTTGTCCCTCAACATTTTAGTAAGGATCGCCGACGTTGGTGAAAAAATCACCCGAGAAAAATGCTACCAGAATGTTGCAAAAAAAAAATTATGATGGTCCTTCAGTATGTTTTTTTGTTTACTTAATGTTGCTGTTTACTGATATCCGTCTAAAGGGTTTTTCTCTTCAACTAAAGCACCTATCAATTAGTCCTCTTGATGACTGTGGCGTGTATATCTATAGCTACTTATTTATTGGGATAAATATACATTTGGACTGTAAGATGAACACTTGTTTTTACAAACTTGTAAAAAAGAAAAAAAAAGAAAAAAGAAAGCGCTAAATGTCCAGATTATTTATAAACTCAAACAAAATGCATCATTAAAACAGAAGGTTTTGTTTCTTAGAACTGGCAAGATTTGACAGTTGATTTTAAAGGAATACAGTACTTCATCAAAAATGTTAACATTGCTATTAATGAAAGAACATTAGCACGGGTCCATCTGGTGTGAGGTCATGAGAATAAGGTCATGCCAACTTGTGCATGCTAGTCCTTATGCCCTCATCTATTGTTAGCAACATTAGTATTTTTTGTGAAGTAGACCGTTCCTATAAACACGTTCTTGGATAAAGGCTTACATTAGTTTAGCCTCCTCAGGCTCAACATGAGAATAATCTGCTTTAAATGCCCCCTTCGTTTGCTGGTATTCCCCGTGGAATTCCACTTCGGCCCTGCTCCCTGTAGAACTCCACTGGAAAAGCTGCGTCCCTTTAAAGACTGTGGTTTTCACAGCATCCACATCCCGGATCTGAAAAATCAAGAACAGACACGCCGTGGTCTGACTACTGGTCATCATTAACATCAGTAATGCCCTTCCTGTTGTGTCGTGCTAATGCCTTCTTTCTTCCCAGTAAGTACCTGTTTACTTTTACTACATTTACGTTCCTTCAATACAAATGGTTAATAGTTACGTACGTTCTGGTTTTAGACGTCCCTGGGTCAGGTCAACAAGCTAAACAAGTGTTCAAACAATCGTAAACGTGATCATATGACATCACCACTAGGCTTTCTGATCAATTATTCAGTTTGACTGGAGAGGTAACATTAGCAAAGCTGACTAGTTAGCTGGCTAAATTGAGCTCAGGACAAGCGAGCTCAGCTAATGCGCTAAACTATTATATTATACAAATAAAGCCAGTATTTTATGTTAATCACTGATTAGCATAAAATACTTTTTTTTTTTCTGTATAATATAATGGTTTAGCAGCATTAGCTAAGATAGCCATGCAATGCACCCAAGTTAGCCAGCTAACTGGTTTGCTTAGTTAGGCTAACTATTATATTGTTATATGTTGTTAATGTTCTACATTAGCCTATTAGATTGTTTAATTAAAACCAATAACTAAACAAGCTAGCCAATGTTAGGTATTGTGGTGACGTCATATGATCAAGTTTGCGATTGGGGACGCCTGTCACTTGGCAAAATCAGAACGTGGTAAAAGTTGCATGTTAAAAAAGTACATTAACTTGAATATGAGCTATGCATGCTAGGTTGGAAAAGAGACCTTGGTTCTCTCACCAGCACATATGTAGAGTCTGAGGATGTTGTATTAAACACAGACAGTGCCTTGATCTGTATCCTCAACGCAGGTGGTGCATCAATGAACACGCGACAAGACTGAGTGCTGGAGGACGAGGAGCTCCTAATTGGGTTCTCGATCAAACCAGATGGAGAGAACAGCTGAACATCACAATCTGGAGGATAGGAGCATAATTCAGTTAAACTCAGTTCAGTGAATTCATTTAACTCTAATGAACTGTGTTTTTTTTTTTGTCAGGATTGTGACAAAGATGGTATTACTTTTGTCAAAATGATATTCTTTGTCTGACCTTCCTGGTGGCTTTTCTTCATGTTCTTCTCACTCTGATAGGACAGCAGCACGCCATTGCCGAGGACGAGCCGGCTTTGACGCACCAATAGAACGTTAGCGCGTGAAGTCACCAACTTCCCAGCCATCTTTTCACAGAATCGCCTCAGAGACTTTCTCTCATAAAGGGCAAGATTCTCCACTAAACATACACACACACACACATACACAGATCATTCAAATTTCTAGCCCCAGCCTTGCGTAGTATTAAAGCAGATCCAGCTGGTTACTCACTGTGCCTGCAATTAAGAGAGCTGGACTTGATTTTGATTTGGATGACTTCATCAAGAGGACGACCAATAGCGATGAAACATCTTTTCTCGCTGACGTTCCGTAGGTCGATTAACCCCGAGTCCTGAAGTAAGAGCTGCCCACACACACCTGCAGCAGAATTATCATGGACATCCATTAAAAGACCATAGGTGATATATACTGTGACAATTATATGATATACTGTATATTCAGGACATACAGGACCTTAACTATATTTTTGATTAAGGTTTTGCTTTGCTTTTTCATACATATTTGGTGTTGCTGGTGACTGGACAATGCTAAATCAACAGAGCTATACAATTTAATGTAGCTCACGTTCAGTCAGTTCACTATAAAGCTATTAGGTTGTTTCCTATGACCACTATAACAACCTTAATTAATGCACTTTATTTGTTATGTCACCCATGTAATTTCTGGTGCCCATGTCCTGCCACCTAACTGCTCTGTGGAGGTTGTGTCGACAGTGTTGTGTTGCTCCACAACACTGGTACTGTAGGTAGAACTTCTGAGAGCTTCTCAGTGTCTCCAGCAGGTGCAGGTGTGGTCCTCTTGTCCACGTCCAAGAGTGTCCACGCCCTCTTCTTGCTCCAGGCCTCCGGTTTCTGGGTAGGAGCACTGCTCAGACCCTGAGTAGAGCAGTTGGGGCTGTAGCAGGCTTGGATAGTGATGGGTTTGGGAAGGTGGACGCAGAGGAGGGGGATGATTGGGAGAGGGCTGGACGGGCCAAGGCACGAGACTGTCCGAGACTGGATCCCATAACCACAAGAGACAGAACACTACAGGGAAAGAGAGCGAGAGAGTAGCTGAGGTCCTGCCAGACATTATATTTGAAGACCTTGTAGATGCAGGATTACGCCTTTTCCACCGACATCGTGCTGGTGCTGGAGCGGGTGCTGGTTCAGAGAACCAGGAAACCTTTTTAAGAACCACCCTGCGTTACCACCGGATTAAGAGCAAAACCATTACGTAATCAGATGTGTTAGTAACGAACGGCGTAAAAATAATAACCATGAAGGATCTTACCACTACCTCTGGTTTTAAGAACATATTTTACCATCCAAAGTCATCCAAAATTAATTTTTCTAGTTTTTTTTCTACAATAACTTTCAGAACCTCCCGCACTGTTCATGTTTTATTTTAATTCTGGTCATGTAAATAACTTGAGTTGCTCGAATTGTTGTCATTGTAAGGAAATAACGCTGCCCCCAAGCCCCTGACCTCACCAGTTCTTGGTTCCAGGAACTGAACCCAGTTTGCAGACTGAGAATCGGCTCTTTTGCGGGGTAAAAGTGCGAATGGTTCCAGATTAGGCACCGGCACCAGCACAGGCACCTTGTCAGTGGAAAAGGGCTAGATAAGATTTGAGAACATCAGCTCATTGGCTGTCATTTGAATTGGTATGAAGCTGAAGGTGGAGCTTCCCAAACAAACTTTAAATTAAAGTATTGACACAAAATGTGACTTAAAATGTGGACTACACAGTCAGTTTGCATTTTCCACATGGTCCCACTATACCTCACTCCACTCCTGTACGCCCCAGTGGAAGGAGCAGACCTGGGTGAAGCAGGGCACTGTGAGAGGAGGCTTCTTGCCTTCTTCACACCTCTCATCCTCAACCTCTCTCTCCACTCTTCCATCAAACTGGACACACCAGACCCTCCTTGACACCACACCCAGACCGCAGGACACTGAACACGGACCCTGCTTACCCACCTGCCACCTAGACCATAAACACTCCGAATTAAAAACATCAGACACATATATACGAATTTGCTGCTCCAACACACCATATTCATCTAATGAAGGTCTTGATAATTATCTGATGAATAGTGTGTTGGAACAAGGAACCCCAAAAAGTCAAATATAGTCAATATATCTGTGGATGGACGGATGGATGGATTCATTCACCTTGCTAGACATGCCTCAAGGTTACATGGCACAACTTCTAGAGGTCTGGGGGCAGACAGACAAGCTGAGTCTGCTAGCACCACCTCCATGCCTCCTTCTCTCCCTGCAGCCTGCTGAGAGCAGTACAGCACCCTCCTCGCCACACCGCCTCCACATGACACACTGCACACTCCCTGCATGTAGCGCCACCTAGTGGACAAAGATAATCATAGTACGGAGGGTTAGTATTATCAATGTCTTGCACTAAATGTTCTACTGTGCTTTGTTTGTTGACACTTCTTGAGAACATCTGTGATGGGGTTTTTTGGGGGGTTTTCCCCCATTTTTCTCCCAATTTAGTCATTGCCAATTCCAATTCCCACCAGCTAGTTCTCTCCTATCGCACGACAGCCACCAACCGGGAGAGAGCCATGAAGCTAATCACTGCATCTTTTCGAACTGCTGCTCATGCAACGTCACAGGGCAGTCCCGCACGCTCAGAGGAAAGCCAAATGCCCTCTTTCGTATGCATGAGCTCACAGATGCCCACGATTGGCTGGTTCCGCTTTGACCGACAGGAGAGAAAGTGTTTTGCCATCCCTCCCACCAAGAGAGCATAATTGGCCCTGCTCTCTTGGACTCCTGGCTGTGGCATCGTCAGGGTTCGAACTCTTTACTATTGCGCCACTCGGGAGCCCGTGATTGGACAATGTAAAATTGTCTGCCAGCAGACAGTCTATATGTGTTCACAATTTTTAACATAGAACACAATCATGCAGTCAGTTCCCTTTGCTTCTTATGGCCACTATAATCCAGTGTAGTCATTACAGTGAATATTCATAGAACCAACACCAATGTTATAATGGTTTGTGTACACGTACATAACAGGGCACGGCGACTGGGAACAGGGCAGTGTATACGGCTCAGGCTTACTAAAACGGTCACAAAGGAACTCTGGGACATCCAGTTGTGACTGGTGGTCCACGCAGGAGAACCATATCTGCTGAGTGCCTGCACACACACACACACACACACACCAGTAATGCATGGACAGTTGAACATCGTATGTTCAAAATAATCGGTTAATATGCTAAACTAAAAGCAGATTCAATGTGTTTGTATACCATTTCCACAAGTCTTAGTGCAGTGGCTAATCACGGGGCTCCACACGTACACTGGAATTATTCTGGACTGGGGTATGACAGGAAGTGACCCTCTATAGCCCTGCTGATCCTGAAAGAGACACATCAGTCCATTACAGCTTAATTCCATTCACCACTGCTTCCATGTACTAGATTTAAGAATATTAAAGCTCAAAATCATATGATGAACATAGTGAACATTAGTAGGAGCTAACCGTCTTAGCATTTTTTGCTCTGCTTTACCTTCCCATGTGTCTCCCAGCCAATAGGGCACACATCCACCACACATGGGACACGTTCAGAGGGTTTGGGGTGTGAACAGAGGCTTCCGTCTACCTCAGAATCAGCTCCACGGTAGGAACGGATGCAAGGCACTGATCTGTGAGCCTCACCTGGACCACACACAGCTGAACACTCGCCAGGCTCCGAGACTTTCCATCTGCAACACACACATTATGCATGTATATCAGTCGAATTAACTTTAAATTAACTTAAGTTTTGTTTGTTTTTTTGATTTTGGTCTTGATTTTCACTCACATGCCAAGAGAAGCATTTTTGATCTGGTACATAGAGAAAGTTTACATAAACTTGTTTTGAAGACTAACGTTTTTCTACACTCTTAGAAAAAAGGTTAAATCTAGAACCCGTAAACACTTAAAGGTTCTATGTAGAAGAGTGTTTCCCTATCAGAAAGGGTTGCAAGTAAGAAATGTCATTGGACAACAGAAAAAGGCACAGAAGCGTCCACACTTTCCTTCTCAAATGGAAATCCAGATGATATGATTATGCAAATTGAAAATGCTACAGAAGACGTTTGCATACTGGAAACTGATGGGCTCTCATATTTTATGACGCAGTAACACCTGCCTGTCACATGATCAATACAAACTCAGATTTTCCAATGAGGTTTTTAGCTCACCCTGTTTCTGAAAACAATTTGGCAAAACCAATCCAGTGAAAATGTTCACACTTTGACCAAAAATCTAATTATAAAAACATGTTTTATAAAGCTTAAAGTGACTCCATTTAGTGAACCTAAAATTCAATTATATTAAAAAACCAAGATATTGGAAAATATGTTAGGGAGAACTATGTAACATTTGTAATAATTGGTACTTCAGTACCCATAGGTCATGCATAAAATGTAGCATGTAAGAGTTATGCAGAACATACAGTACATGCAAGTAAAATAAGTTATGCAGAACCTACATACTGCCTCTATGGTTGTTATACAACATTCACAAATTTGATCCAAGGTTAGCACTGCATGTGATTTTTATCCAGACTTCCAGATGCTTTACCTGGCAGGGCATAGTTGGCTGTTGCAGGTCTCTGTTGCAGCAGGTTTAGTCGTCTGAGAGCATCCAGAATCTGGCAGTGTCAATGTTTCCATCCCCCGTTTCTGCATGCAGGCCACCGAGCGCAGCCGCTCTCCGACCCCACAGGGGTCACTGCAGGGACCAAATTCACCCAGCACCCAACTGCAAAGTAAAGGCACACATACATACTTGGCCACCAGTATGTGAACTATTATTTTTCTGTCTGACTATAAAAGTAATTAGTGGCAACATGTAAATGTAATTTGCCAGATATTCTTCTTCAGAGTGACATACAAAATTGACATGTATCTCGTTCCTAAAACATGAATGACAAATGCTTCTTTTCAGTAATACTGTCCGAGCCGAGGCTACCTGGGAGGGCAGTCAGGCAGGTGGCATGGTTGAAGGACAAATGGTTTTGGAAAAACTGAGCCACAGAGTTGCTCTTCCAGCTGCTCCTGAGTATTCATGTCAACGCACTCCTGACTAACCCTGTGAATCCCTGTAGACCAGACAGCAATTACATCCACTATCAGTCACGCAGACGTATCAGCATCATTTTGGGTATAATAATGAGATAACTCAACAGAGTCCAGTGCAGTTTGGTGATTTCCCTGTTTAATGCAGTGTTATTATTGCTTTAATTTGTATTTTTTATAATTCAGTTCAGTTTTTTGGTGTGGATTTGTTTGATTATATTTGTTTTTGTTTTAAAAAGATATATATATTAGTTTCATTTGAGTAATTTTAGTCCTCTTGATAAGCCTGTGGCTGACTGCTGTGCAGGTGCATTATCAAGTTGGTGAGTTTTTCCCCTTTATTTTGGCACTGCACATTCTGATATAATTAGAAACCAGGAAGGGACTTTTTTTTGTGTGTAAGAGAGTTAAATTCTAAATATTCCCACACCACATTCACTCTCTTAATGCCTGCCACAATTTTCCACACTAAACTAGAACTCAATTTATACAAAATTAATTCAAGTCTGACTTTTTGGTTTTTATTTTAGTATATTATTTCATTTCAATTTACGATTTTTCTTTTTTTGTAGTTTTAATTTTTGTTACCTATAATAACCCTGGTTCAAAGACACCGGGGCCTAATTTCCCAAAGCATCATAAAACTAAGATCATATAGAGAGTATTTAATGTGATGCTCACTCTACCATTTAACAATGATCTTTGTGCTGAGATGATTTTGGGAAACTCGGCCTTGATTCAACAACAGCAGTTAATTACCGGGTTAAGTAGGTGTGTTAGGAAATCACCAAACTGTGTGGGAAATTGGGCATTCCTGCACTAGACTAATTCATCCATGATTCTTGTAGAAGTTTTAGCTAAGCAGCCAATCAAATGTTGAGCAGTATGAGGGCCTTAAATGTATATGGTTTGCCTTGTTGTATGAATATTAACCAACTCATTAGTGACATTCACATGGTTCTCTCTTTATGACTTCTTTTTGTTTGCCTTCTCTTGTACCTGAGCCACAGGTTACAGAACAGGGCGAAATGACGGTGGACCATCGACCCTCAACGATCTTCTTCACGGGTTCAGCGTCAGGCACATAGTACTGATAGGTGATGTTTGGGCTTGTGATGTCTCCGTACTCCCGCCCATATTTTCTATACAGCTGAGAATACATGTGACCAATAGTTTAACAGCATTGTATTTTAAGACATTTTGGAAATACTTTATATCATATAAGCTATTACCAACTGTATAAACTTGATCAAGTGGACAAATACTTTTTACATTTACATTTACTCATTTGGCTGACACGTTTATCCAAAGTGACTTATAATTGAGTACTGAGCAGTTGAAGGTTAAGGACCCAACAGTGGCAGCTTGGTGGTGCTGGGATTTGAACTCTCAACCTTCCGATTAGTAGCCCAAAAGCCTTAACCAGTGAGTCACCACTGGCCTGATACATTGCTAACACAAAAAATTCCAATGTTTCAGGATTTAGCTGAGGGAAAGCAAACAAACTGCATGTGATGATGTAATCATTCCCGACAACCCACCTGTATGTGAATCTTATCTGAGACTGGTCCAGACAGAATGAGCTCCTCTGTGTGAGGTAGAAGGTCAGCAGTGAGGTAGAGGTAATAGCTCATGTGCTTCTCTTCCAAAGGTGAGGGGTGGGTGGTGTTTAACGCTATATCCCCATCTCCAGCTACTATATATTCATCATTCACCAGCACGGCTACACAAAAACAAATATGCACCACTTTGATGTATTTCTTGTATTTCATATACAAATACATAGACTGTAGTAGCAGAATACAGCTATTTCCTGATCTTTTACCCATATGTGTGAAAACTGGATTCCAGTTAATCACGTGGACCTGCGAGGCATGCACCGGCAGGATGAGGAAAGTGACATACTCTGAAAAGAAAAGAAAGCGAGACAGAATTAGTAAATTAATATTGAAGTGTGCAGTAGATCAGAAGACATTAAAGGATCACGTGCAGTATGAAGAGACAGTACCTTTGGCCTCTCCACCTGTGTAGGAGCCAGTGATAAGATGGCAGGTGGAGCCATTTCCTCCACACACCCCGCACACATCTTCCATCTTCCCAGAGTGCAACACTCCATCACAGCCAAACACCTGGAAAAAAAAAGGAGTCTTAAAAGAGTAGGCCTTTGACTCACATTTTCTACTCCACATACCTGCTTTTATTCCTTATCCCTTCAGTTTCACAAGTACTTCACAAGTTTATCCCGCAACACAGGCTTATTGTTCCACTTTTGACTAACATCACATGTTCTGTTCAAATTAGAAATGGATGTCCCATTGATCTAGGTCATCTTTTATTTTATTTTATAGCAATACAATTGTAAAATTTATTTTAAATTATCTGACCTTATATAATATCTTATTCTTTAAAAAAAAAATAAAGAATATAAACAATATTTAAGGATAATTTATGCAGATGTGTCACGTTCTGATTCGGGGTGGCGGACACAAGCACGAAGCCGTTTTGCACCACAAACATATTTTTTTCGCAGTCTAACAAACAGGGTGAAACTCAAACTAAAGCTCACTGTGACAGGCATAGCGAATACACAAACATTCAAAGACAACACAGGACGGAAACAAGCGGGTATTTAAATACTTAGTGATTGCTAACAAACAACATGCATGTGGGTACAATTACATCACGGGACAAAAGACAAGAAAACACAAAGGCACAAGCGCGTGGCCACGCACGTGGTGGCCGTCGTCATGGCGACTGTCACGCTATGTCGCGCGCGACAAGATGTGTGTGTGCACAGATGGGAGAATTAAAAAGAGATGGAGGAAGATTTGACAGATTTACACCAGCCATTAAAAAAAAAATTGATTAATTAATATAATTAATGATACATTTTTCAAGTATTTTTAGTTCCACTTTAATAAAAATTTTAAATGGCTCATTTTAACCTTAACAGAAAGGTTAAAGACTTCAGTTTCTCTTAACAGAAGACATGACTTAAAGGGGCAGTTTGTAATTTTTCAAGCTCTCTGCTTACTACGAGACAAATTGCAAATGTGAAAACACTGACAAGTCGTCCCCTTTTCCACAACGACCCCACCCCTCTGTTGAAACTACGTATGCCTCGTGAGTTGCCTTTTGAGGAAAAAAGGCAAAGCTGAGCAGCTCTGTCCCGGGTGGGAGCGGAGCTTTGTTGCAGGCATTGGTACAACATTACCTTGCACTTTCCGTTAAGGCAGGCAGTAACCGAGCCAGCAGGGACGGGGCCGTCAGGTTCACACCTCGTCCCTTCGATAAACTGAGCCCCGCGACTCACCATGAAGTCCTGCTCACGTGAGCGACACATCAGCTTACATTGAGCGTCGCCTGAGCATCATATACCAATAGACAGAAAGAGAGAAGTAAGGAAAAGCAGGCAGACTTTTTTTTTTACAATTCACAAGACACAACGTGAATGTTATTTTGTGAAGGTGATATCGGGTAATCATTATCTTTGGCACGCTGACCTGAGATGAAACCTACTGCAGGTATCCAGGAGTAGACTGTTGTTGAATGTGGAGAAAGCAAGAGGGGTTGATGGTCTGTATCTGAGCACTGCTGGGCCATGAACTCATGCTGGTTACTCTCACATGGCTAAAACAAGGACAGGAGACCACTAAATCATCAGACACAGTGAAGTATGCACTAGTTGCACTTAGAACGTACTAACAAGGGTCACATATTGATTATTGAGTTCATTTTTTTAGGAGCTGGATGTTCTTACTTATGAGAAAGAAGCCATTATCAGCACTTTCAGTGACATACCTGATTTGTCAAGTAGGCCATCAAATCAAACCAAACAATACAGTTATAAGAAAATAAGCAAAAAGTTCTGTTCATGGGGGAAAACATAGACGTATAGTTGCATTTAATTCAATGATTAGATAAGCTGACTTATGGAGACCTATTGCAAACATGACCAGTGGAACTGTACCTGTCGATTACAAAGTTCAGCCTCCGTGCCCTTTCCCTCACAGTCTCTCCCTCCAAACGCTGGCCTACAAATAACCATAATAATACACGTCACAGAGTTCACAGGGAAAGGAGACAAGTCATAGAGTCATGCACTTACTGTCAACCCCAAGTTTTTATATGGGCACCTATTTACAGATACCCTTGCTTACTTCATAGGGATGTCTGTTGATGTATTGAATATGCACAACGAGCAATTAGCACATGCATACCTGGGATTGTTGCACTCTCTCTTGTGGTACGTGACCCCCCCTCCACAGGTGCGTGAGCAGGGGGAGTATCCAGACCAGGACGACCAGGAGCCATGAACAATCATAGAGGAGCTCCGTTTGGATGGAGATACACAACGGCCCTTTAAACACCACTGAGACAGCACAGAGCTAAATTTAGAAGTAAATGCACACATGGTTGTAAAAGAACTAGTGTTCTGTTAAATAATAGTACGCTGTGTGTGAAAAATTTAAAATCATGCACACAAGGGTGATTCTGTCTGCTTGCCATGCTGATACCTGGTTCAGCCCACATTCAGTGCCATCCAACAGCGGCACGAGAAGTCGGGTACAGGAGCTGCGGTCACCAGGGATGATGTGGCAGGACAGAAATCGACAGGTGGCCTAGAGATACAACAAACGGTCAATAAACTGGACAGGGTAATTTATTACCATACTGCATAACAATACTGTAAAAAATCAAACTAACCCTAACAAAATACTGTAAAGCAGCAACCGTTATTTGAGATATGATTCGGGTGATCTGTTGACAGATTTAAAAGTGCAGTTTGTAATGTTTCTGCACCTATAATAATCATATAATTTAAAAGATATCATGGAAAAACTGTCCAGAACAGAACTGCTCAGCTCTGCCCCTTTTCCTTAAAATGCAGCTCACGAGGCACACATACTTTTCAATTGAGTAAAATGTTTTCGTCAAGGGTTCTTAAAATTACAAACTGCTCCTTTACTGTAATTTATATGAATCTTTTCAGATTTTCACACCTTCCTCTCACCATGTCATTGCTAGTGAAGGAGCAGGCAGTGGCTGTGCTCCCGAATGCAATGCGACACTGATCATCCACGCCATAATATAGTCCGGGCTTCCACTCCTGCAATGATCCGCCCAGAACCGGTACGTCCTTCACACATTCTGCCTTGCCTGCACTACACAGCCATCATAGTTTTTTATAATGCTAATAATAAATGACACATACTGGTTATTAATGTACTGTATGTATACTGTATCACAGCATAGTCATATTCAAAACTCAAGTATTTTGAATGTGCAAGTTAAATGAGAGGTATGCGCTTGAGTAAATATGGTCCATAATCATATCTAGGGTATATCACACATGGCATCAGAGTCAATGAGCATGTACTTGTAGAAGTTAAGGAGCTGGTCTCTGCTGCATTGGGACCAGGTGAGATCCACACTGTTGTAACCACCATCGGACGCCATTATAAACCCACTACTGCTGCATGTGTTGCCTATACCATCATGGTTTATGCCAAAACTGGAATAAAAATCACATTGGCAGATGTTTTTAATGTAGAAGAATAAAACAATTATGTACTCTATACAGTGCATACGGAAAGTTTTCAGACCCTTTCATGTTTTCCACATCTTGGTATCATCTTTCAGACTCATCTTAAAATAGATTCAACAAATTTTTTTTCTCATCAATCTACACACAATACTTCACAATGACAAAGCAAAAACAGGTTTTTGGAATGTTTTGTAAATTAATTAAAAATAAAAGACTGAAATATCGCATTTATATAAGTATTCAGACCCTTTATTATGACACCCGCAATTGAACTCTGGTGCATCCTACTTCTATCAATGATCCTTGAAATCCTTCTACAACTTCATTGGAGTGCACCTGTGCCTAATTGAATTGATTGGACATAATTAGGAAAGGCACACACCTGTCAATATAAGGTCTCACAGTTGATGGTGTATGTCAGAGTGAAAACCAAGCCATGAGGTCGAGAGAATTGTCTGTAGACCT
>JAOUQW010000033.1:3566513-3584389 GCA_028565825.1 Olivaichthys viedmensis
TTTTACTGTTGAACAAATTATGAGTAGCATTAAACAGCGAGCCATTGCCACGTAAATCTATGTTTTCAACAAATGTATTATACCGACTTATTTCATTTATATTATTTTTTTATTATATCGCCTTATTTAATTTTCAACTAACAAGTAGGTAAGCATTTATATATTTAGTCTGCAAAAAAAAAAAAAAAAAGTAGCATTAAGAATACATTTGCATAATTCAAATCTAAATAATTTTGCCTTTTCTGGACTTTAAATCTCCCTACCTGTGGCCACACACTCATAATATTTGCAGGCGTTACGTGTGTATTTATTGTTTGTCAGGACTTTTATTTTGACCAAAGCTTTAGCATCGCTTCCTGTTGTGGCGTCGTGTCGCACCACAACCTGCATGAGGGAAGCGTGGTGTGCTGTGGGCAGGTAAAAACATTACCGTTCACGGAGCGGACACGGTATGTTCATGTTGTGCTTAGGGACAAAAAGAAACTTAACAACTTCGTCATATACTTCGATATCGACCATTTGTCTAGCGCTTGAGTGTCAAAAAATAAAAAAAATAAATCGACGATAATCAGTATAGACGCGGTTCACCAGAACATTCGACTAGCTGGCGTTGCTAGTACCGATGCGGCGTGGGGTTACGTCCCAAATGGCTCCATGCGCCCTTTATTGGTGCACTACACAGGATGTGAACTAATGCCTTATAGGCCCTATTATAGTGCACTACGTACTCGGTGGAGCGCCATTTTGGATTTAGCCGTGGTTTTGTTAGGTTCGAGTCTGGGTAGGCTAACGCTCGCGGATCTTAGCCAAGCTAGCATGTGCGGTCGCTATAGTTAGCTATCGAGCTAAACGCTAAGTTACCTCATTTATTTTCGGGGCGTATAACTATTATATCTAACGGACCGGTATGTATTTTATTATTATTTTATTTTCCCCCCAATGTCCCTTTTGCGAAGTTTGACACAGTTTTATATTTATATATATATATTTTTTTTTTACAACTCGGAGTAAACGTTAACAGTTTAACTACATACGAAACTTTGTGTGTGTCGGTTAAACGGTTGGCCGAGTTGCTTGTTGTCTAGCCAACAGTTGCTGTGGCCAAAAACTAACCTAAGCTGACGTTAGCCTCCTAGCTTAGCTGACGTTAGCCTCCTAGCTTAGCTGACGTTAGCCTCCTAGCTTAGCTGACGTTAACTAGCCGTTTTGGCTAGTCATTGAAGTCAGCCGTTGATCTCTAATTTAGGCCGTCACGTGAGCGGTTATCGGATTCTTCTTAAAAAGGCACGTCTGGGTGAAAACAACAGACGCTCGCGCGGAAGTGTTTCTACAGGCGAAATGTGCGGCGTTGTGCTAGCACGCCTTTGTTTTCGTTTTTCGTCCCGCTTAGCTCACTTGGGTAGCCGTTTTTAACCCGTCTTGGTCGAGATTGCCAGTCGATTGTTGTCACTTTAACTGCCCTTTTTTTTGTGTGGTATTATTGTTTTGTTTGTGTTTGTTTGTTAGTGTCGAAGCAAAATGGAGAATTTAACGCCGTAGATGTTGAGACGAAAACAACAACAACAACAACAACAACAACAAAACCAGTCTGGGTGGCTGTAATAAAAAAGTGTGTGTTTGGCATGAGGCCATGAGGAGCAGGCGAAGTAGTGCGCATTAGTAATGCGTTGAACAGCAGAGACACGGGGAACACGTTTAAGGTCCTGTCTGCACACGCTGCTATGCTTTTGGGTCATGACATGAGCATGTTGTTTTCTGGCCGGTTGTGGGGGTTTTTTTGTTGTTGAGACGGTTCCAGAGAGCTACTGGGAGGGGGGAGGCTTGAACATGGTGTAAGCCTACACCAGCTCAGGCCATGTTTGGATGGCTATATTTAAGCAGCTGCCCATGAGCCTGCATGATAGTCTTACAGTTCTGTAGTTAGACTAGCAGCTCCAGTGATTGCTCCCTTTTTTTTTTCTTTTTTGCACCTGTCACTCACTTCTGTTTACCAAAAAAAAACAAAAAACGGCTTTGCTCGCATTTCTCGCGTCTGATTTTTCTCTTCTCCCTTTTTTTTTTGTTTTGTTTTTTTGTTTTCCAGACTTTTCTACTTTGTACATACATTATTTTGTATATACTGTTTATGATGACTTCAGTGGTTGCTGACGCCGCTCGAGGCAACCGGGACCGAGTGCCGCCACAGACCTCACACACCTCACAGCCACAGAAACAGATTCAGGTAGGCACCACATAAAGTCCACCGGAACAAAATGCACAGGACGCTTCCACATATGGTCCGACGCTGCTGTGGACACTTCGCAGCAATAAATTGTCTGGAGGCCAAAAATATAGCTACAGTTATAGATGCCTTGCTAGTAATATCCAGTCAGAAGAACGAATGATTTATCTCTCTATATTGTTTGTTTCTAGGCCACGGCAGAACAGATCCGTCTTGCTCAGGTGATTTATGACAAAAACGATGCAGACTTTGAAGGGAAGGTCAAACAGGTTAGCACAGCTAGGTTTGACTTCATAAAAATCAGTCATTTACAGATTTGTTTTCTAGCTAATGCTTGTGTGTGTGGGTGTGTGTTAGCTCATTGAGGTCACAGGCCGAAATCAGGATGAGTGCATGGTGGCCCTTCACGACTACAACGGGGACGTCAACAGGGCCATCAACTTCCTGTTGGAGGAGGTTACTGCCAAGGTGAGTGGCCTGTTTAGGTTTATTAGGTTTGATTATTTATTGACACAGCTATGTTTTATTTGTTGTCATTTTGAGCGTTATTCCAAGAAATCTTACTCTTGAACGAGCCGCTGTTACAAGGCTGCCATGATGCTTTTGCCTGAACTTGATCTGTATGAGATGTAACCATGGTATCTATGTTGTATCTATGACATGGCAAATTATAACGTTAGGCCATTGTTATTTACTCTGCATGTATTTGGTCAGGACTCCTGGGAGACGGTGGGGAAGAAGAAGAGTGTGGGGAAAGAAGGCGTGACGGCAGAGACGAGAGAGCGAAGGGTCGACAGGGAGGGCAGGGGCCGCGGTGGGCCAAACAGACGCGGCCGTGGAGCCAGCCGCACCCAGGAAGGTGTGTAGTACATGTTGGTAGTGTATTTGCGCATGCTTATTTTAAATTGTTCCCTAGAACTAGTACAACTGTGCAATTTCCTATGTCTTTGTAGGCCGCTCCGAGGAAAACGGGTTTGACTCCGCTCCGGGAGAACGGGGCGAGCGTGGGCGCAGAGGAAGAGGGAGAGGTCAGCTTGGAGATTAACACACACACATTTGGCTTACATGACGAATTCACACACCTGTCTAGTGCTCTGTGTCCCAGGCTTTGTTTGGGATTATGCCAATTAACCTCTATTACATAACTTGTATGTCTAGACAACAGGTTTTGAGACCAAGGGTCTCAGTTAGGACCCGACCGTTGGTGTGCTGAGTTGTGGAAAGGGGCTTGTTGCTATGTTACTATTTGTGTCGAGCTGTAACGGTCGTTAGCAGGCCACGAGATTGGAGGAATGCATCGAGTAAAGCAGCTGCAGCCAGTAAGAGACCAACGGGGACATATGACGAAAGAGAGGCAAAGAACAAGAAATGGTGGTGGTGTGTTTGATGCCCTCTAACTTCCCCGGTGTTCGCAGTTCAGAATGGAGCTGGGGTTTGTAGGCTTGGATGGAAAGTGAAAGAGGGGGTCAGTTCTGTGGGGCAAAGTCAATCGGTTGCACGTAGCCTGTGCCAAGTCTAAACTGTGTGCAAGAAACACCGATGTTTGGTATTTTGTGATTGAACATGTCATTTTATGTGTGTTTAGGTGCAGGAGGGAGAGGAAGAGGCAGAGGAGATGGTGCAAATAGGTTCTCTCAAGGAGTGGGGTGAGTATAGAGTAACTTCCTTACTTTGCCTCATATATGTTCCTTTCCCTCCACAGCTTCATCACTGTGCTTTAGCAGTGAGGAATGTTCCAGTTTTACCTATTCTTTGTGGTTGTGATTTAATGACTTCTGTATCTGACGTTTCTTTGGGTAAAAGCACTGATGTAGGGCCAGTGTAATGAAAATAGCTGCTCGACTAGAATACAACTTTATTGTCCCACCAAGGCAGGAAAATTGTCTTTGGTCTCACTAAACCAGTCACGTAAAAGACACGACACTACAATAAAACTAAGAGTTGAGGCATTAAGCTTAAATGCGCGCGTGCTGTGTACAAACAATGAATCTCGCGTCAACAAGTTTACCCTCTCCCGATGTACAATGTGGGTGCGGTACATTGTAAAATGTTGCATAGCTTGTTGGCCTAAATGGTAGCCTATTTAATATGGATGGCTAAGGGTGCCAAAATGACACGAATTATATGCATAATTAAATTAAAACAGGAAATGGTTATTTAAATAGTTAAATAATTAATGCAAATATGAAATAAAACCTTAAATAATAATGCGGTACATCCAAAATGTTGTATAGATTGTTAGCCTAAATAGTAGCCTATTTAATATGCAGGGCCAAGGGTGCCAAGATGGCATCATAAATTATATGCATAATTAATTAAAACATAAAAATGATTTTAAATTAAATAATGAATGCAAATATTAAATAAAACCTTTTTAAATAATTAAGTGGAATATATTTCATTGTTTATTTTAATTGTCTATTTAATTATTTATTTCTCTGTTCATTTATTTTTGGCTGAGGCCTTGGTGCATGCCATGAAATAATTAAATCTGTCAACATCATCCGTCAAAACCAGTGAGCAGAATCTAGGATCAACTAGACCGTAGTCACGACAGTTCGATTAGTAGGCAGCTCCAGGTGGGTCGGTGTCAGTAATATCGGCTCAAACGGTTTGCAGCGTTAAAGCCTGATTTCTGCTTCTCGATACCGTGGTCAATCGGCTGAAGCCTACTGCCGACTACTGAAAAAACTGTAGATTAGGTGACTCTCCAAGCATCCTACTGCCCCACAGTGTTCATAGGTAGCTAGGCTGAACGCTCAACTTTTGCATGGCATCAAGTTTGAACACGTATACATGAAAAGTCGATCAGTCGAGCTAATCCATGGTTCTTGACTGCGGTTCTGGAGGGCCACAGCAGTTACCTCATTTTAACTCGCCTGATTAAACTCTTCTGCTAATCACGAAGGCCTTCGTGTGCTGAAATCTTTAAATAAAGGTGTGCACCCATAGAACTGGAGTCTGACTCCCTTGATCTAATCTGTCGTCTCTTTCTCTTTGGGGGTGCAGGACGTTTTACACTGCTGACTACACTGGCTCTGCTGAACCAGGAGAGGTGGCCAACGACACTACTGACGGAGCAGGTGAGCTATTCCCTCTCGCCTCTCACTGTATGGTTCTCTTAATTTGTATAGGAATCATGTTCAAAGAATGCTGCCATGATAAACTTGATTTGTAGATTAGATTTTATGTGGTCGGTTGTGTGTTTTAAACATGATGACGGAGGTTTGTGTGCGTATTCAAGTGTCTCAAGACGTTGCTCTCTACATGTTAGGAAACTGGAGAAACAACCTGGAAGACTGGGCTGCAGAAGACTGGAATGAAGATGTGGGTGTCTTTGTTTCTTTGCTGTTTTTATTGACTTTTCTCTAAATGGGATGTGTTTTAGCTTTTGCGCATGTGTGACTACTTTTTCCTCTTAACAGCTTTCTGAAACCAAAGTGTTCACTGCCTCCTTTACACTGGCTTCCCAGAACAACGTAACACCTGGGCAGGGGTAAGAGTTCTGCTCCAACACATTAAAGAAACACTCCAGCGTTTTTCAACCTAATCTCTTATCCACCCCATCTGTAGCGCATGGAATTTTTGTCTGGGGTAAATGCCCCAACATGTTTTCCTGTACTGAGAACAAAAAAAACACTGCCTTGAAACTCGCTTATAATGGAAGTCTAAGGGCAGTTGTTGGGGCGTCAGTAAAGTTTATGCGAGTACGTGTTGTTGGAGATTAAGTTGAAAAACGCTGAAACATTCCTTTAAATCTGTGAAATCACTGCTAAGCTGTATGAAATTGCTTAAGATTAAATGCAAATGTAATAATTTCCACATGTAGGCAGTTGTCTAAATAGAATAGCTTTTTTTTTCTTTTTTTTTTCTCTCTCTCTCTCGTCCTGCAGGGTCGATCTGAATTCTCTGTTGCCTAAAGCAGCAGATGTGGACTCTGAGCTGGCCGGGTTGGAGCAGTCGTCCCCGGAGCCGCTCCCGCAGAGCTTGGTGTTTACCAACTCTCAGCAGCACTCGGCTCGCGCACACACACACAGCTATGCCTCGGCTGCAGCCAACAGCTACGCCTCTGCTGCTGCTGGCACCTACGCCCACGCCGCCTCTGTGAGAACACACACACTTGGAAGGCTTGCTTATCGTCGTTGCGTTGAATTAGTTAAAAGTCTGAAGCATAGCGAAAGCTGCCGACTATGGACTGCTTTCTTTATCTAAAAGTACACGCTTTTGAGCTACTTGTGGTAACTTTTGCTTTATTTCAAAGCCGTATACTTTCTGATGTTTCTGGTTTAAGTTGCAGGAAGGAAGTGTTGACGTTAAATGTGTTAATACTAGTCATTTCCACATTAATTCAGTTTGCGCCAAGCCTCTTATTTCGGTAATGAATTGTGAAGGGAGGGCTGAATATTCAGTAAGCTTTATCGATGAAGCCAGAGCTTGGACCATTTGCATCTGTTGTTGGAGGAAGTGCACTTATTACTCGATCTGTGTGGTTTTCAATTATGCTGAAATGTAATATGCAGGCTGATGTAGATTAAAGAGGGGGACCTTCCGTTCTGAACAAGACCGAGCTTGTCTGACTTTCATATCGTTATAATCAAGAAAGCACTGCACATCAGTACTACGTTGCTCCAGTTGTCCAGTCAACTACACTAATCAGTCTACAGGCAGGACAGGAGAGCAGTTAATTGTGTGTGTATATATATGCCCTTCTAAGGGTTTTAGCTTTAAAGAAAAAACATGTGAATAAATTGGGTGATGGGTCTTTTACCAGCATCTAGACGTTGTATACGGTCACTGATTTTTTTTTGTATTTATATGTTTATTATTATTATTATTTATTTAGCTGCCTCCTTTGCCCCCCTCACCTTCCCTTTAGTCCTTGGGATCCAGACCACCCCAACCTGATCTACAGAAAATCGAGCCAATCAGTGCCCCACGCATCACCCCTCTGTCCAATCAGACACCAGTTACCCTGAACAACGGCAGCCCTGTTGGAGAATCGACTTCTCCCACCCCACCTGCACCTGCAACCTTGGCTTTGAATGAACCCAAAGCTGAGATCCCGGTTACAGTGACTCACTGTGAGTAGCAGATGAAATGTTTTGACACGCACATTTATTTATAACACTGCTCGGTGAATCCCGCTGAGACGTCACACATCAGTCAGTGAATTCATGAGCAGATATTAGTGTTACCTAGGCCTGGACGATAACGTAATTAAAATGATGTTTTGTATTTTCCGTGCAATTATCGCGATAAGTAGTATCTTTTATGGAAATTTGTTAATGACTCCTAGGGATAATTATATTAATTGAATCATGATGGGCATTACTGTAATTCAAAATTTTATCCGATTCATCCCAGACTAGCATTATGGGATGATGGCGCAAACCTTCCCAAGCATTTGATTGGCTTAAGGGCAGAGCTTATTAGTTTAGAAATGTATTTTTATTTTTATTTATATAAACAAGTGTTAATTGAGCTTTGAAAAAAGCTTTGATCCATTTTCAAGCGCGACGTTAACGACCATTTTTCATTGCACCGTCCTCACAAGGAAGACGAGTACGTTAACTTTGTCCGGTTTAAGCTAAGAGCCTGATGCGATGGTGTAACAACATTGCCAGCTGTGCTGAGAACATGCTTGTAGCACACCTAAGTATTCACTCTTTCCATTAAGAGCAAGAGGTTTTGGTTTATACACCACCACTTTAATGAATCATCATCTTCTCCTGTTTGTACATGCTTATTTTCAGAGGTTGCTCGTTGTTCTTTGCTGGCAGAGCCCTCTGTCTGTTTTGCTTTGGACAAAAAGTTTAATGTTTTCTTGTTTCCTGTTGCCTCAGTGACACTTTTGGAACCTTGTTAATTGGTCATTCAGTTCTCTACGTGTATGTACCGGAGTTTCTTTGTCATTTTGCATATAGGTCTTGGGAATGTGACGTCATGCCGCACCGATTTGCTCTAATATTAGGTTGCAAACAGTTACGAGGCATTAAAGCAATATAACTAGCCAACCTTCTCTAGAGAGTTATTTTCTACTAACGATCTCGCTACGGTTTCTTTTCAAATTTCGGTGTCGTCATGGTTTGGCTAATTGTAGTAAAAAAATTACAGTGGAATATTATTTTACAGTTTCCCTGCATGGAGGAAAAAAAGAGGGGGGCAATAAGGTCTCTGAGGGGATGCAGATACACGGAATGGGTTGAGTTTCTGCAATAATACGCTAAAACATCAGCGTGTGCTCCCAGTGATTACGTTCCAATGAGTTGCAAATTTACTTAACGCGCTTCCGCGTTAAGCTCCAAAGCTTCCTTACTTTCTATAACTGCATTTAAAATGAATTGTGCTGCTATTTTATTGACTATGGCTTGACTTGGCCTGAGGAAAATGTAACGGCTCGCGAGCTAAATATACATTACACAGCTAACTTGCCCTTGTGGGAATGACCGTTCTGTCACAGTTCGCCAGTGTGTAATTAAATCTGTAAATCATGTAATCGTCTATTTGTAAATTACATATGAGCTTTCAGTGAGAATTTTTTTGAAGCATTTTAAAAATTGCACAAGCACTTAAGCCATACACAACATATAAAATTAGAAGAAAAATAAGGTAGGAGGAGGTGGTGCATCTGGATCATTAGTCTCTCCCTCAGCATGTCATGCAGTGCTCATTTCACTGTTAGGGTAACCACACTGCAGTTTAAATTATACTCTACTGAACGTTCGCTCACTCATCTGTTTGTCCCCCTTTGCAGTGGATCTGAAGGCCCAGCCTGATCCCTCCCCCATCCTCAGTCAACTGACCCAGCAACAGAACTTTGCGCCCCAATCGGACCTGCCGGCTCAGGGCCGAAACCCCTCCCCACCTCTGCCCCCTCAAGACATCAGTTCCCCTGTGCTGAAGCCCCTTGGGGAGGCTAGTTTCCCCACCATCGCAGAATCCCACCAGCCCAAACACTTCAGACCCCAGAGACGCAGATTGCCCCCTCCCTCCAAGGTAAGCGTCTGAAACATGGCTGCTGATGTCTGTTTTTTTTTTTCAATAACGCATCCTGTACACTTCCTACATGTGCTTTACGCTTGGTCATGTGATCTTGAGGGATTTTTAGCCGTGTGCTGCAAAACGGGCTTCAGCAGTTTATTGATTAGCACACTTGTTATATTATACAGATGGATTATTAGGAATGCAGCAATCCCATTTTTTTAAATTCTCAATATAATAACGGTATCGGAGCTTTGAGTATTGGCCAATACCTGATACTGATCTGATACTAACTTAATTGAATAAAGCCGCTGTTTAAAAGGCATTGCTGTGCAGATGCCCCATTTTTTGTTATTTTCTTTCAGCTAGTGATTATTACTAATTGACTTAAGCATAGAAAGAAGAAAACTGTCCGTCAGTGTCGCAAGCGTTCACAACGTGTATAAAAACATGCCACAGGATTGGATCATTTCAAATCTAATCTGGTTCTAAGTTTCAGTGTGGGGGGGACGTATAAATAATTCAGTAATTGTACGTTTGTGTTGCCAGATACCCTCTTCAGCAGTGGAGATGCCAGGCTCTGCTGATGTGTCTGGCCTGAATGTGCAGTTTGGTGCTCTGGATTTTGCCTCCGAGTCTGCTGCAGAAAGCACTCGGAAGCAATCAGAAGCAAGCATTAAGGAACCTGCTCCTCCTGTTGCACAAACCCAGAGCAGCCTGTACTCCAAACCTAGCAGTGTCTGGTAAGGAAATGTTTGTGTGAAGACAGAGAGAGAGATTGTATTTGTGCTTTGTTGTAAGTTCACACATTTTAGTGCACTTGGGAAAAACAAATGATCAGGTGAAAAGTCTAACCATAGCTTTACTCGGTTACCATCACTCTTGTCTTTTCAGCGAGCCGATGGCGGGTCTTCCTCCTGCCCTATCTACAGCACCGATGGAGCCCAGATATACCTCCCCCTCTCTAGGTTTACCCACCGCCACAGTCCCTGCAGCTTCTACTTCCACCAGAGCAGAGTCTTCCAGTCTGCGCAAGGAACCCACCACCACCCCTCTCACTGTAGGGAGAGCAACATGGCTGCTTATCATAATCCATATTTCACACTCAAAATATCTTTGTCCTTATTAAACCCATTTGGTGCTTTGCCCCCATTTAATTGTATTACTGTAGAGATTTGTTATTCGAAGTTAGCAGTGCTAATTTCTTACAGATTGACTATTTTGTAGACTCAATGGAGCGTTTACTTTTGCCCACAGAATGGATTTGGGGAAGTACGGACCTCCAGTACACAAGATGGTACGTCCTAATTTAATAATCAAATCCACGCCAAAAGCATTTACAATTGTTGTAAAAGTTCTTTAATACTGTAATTTCTGCCAGGTGGTATACATCTTGCAACCTGTACTGACAGACTAGTCTAGTAAGAATTATAGTGGGTTCTATTGGGAACTTCACTGCAATTGTGAAGACATCGTAAGCTGATGTTGGTTTAATGCACAGGCGTTTGAAGCCAATTATGCCTTGACTGACAGTATGGACGGACAGTTAAACTGATTTATTCATGCAACACCTTGTCTGTCTCTGTAGTTGTCCCTTCAAGCACTCCTCAGTCTATGTCCACAGCACTGTCCTCTGAAAATGGCATGGCCATTTCATCCTTACCATTGTCCTCATCGTCTGCACCAGCCCCTACTCCCAGCATCGCCCTTCCCTCCCTCAGCAGGTAAATTCACACCACAGAGCCGTAACACTACAGATTATCCAGCATGTATTAGGGAAGACATGAGATCCACTGAGATGAGATCATTCTTTTTCTTATTGGTCACGTCTCTTCTTTGTTTGTTTTTTCTTCTTTTTTTTTCTTCCCCCCTTCTTCCCCCCCCATCAGTCATGTGAGCAGTGGAACCACGTTAGGCTCTACTGTACCTGCCAGCGCTGGTCTCAGTGTAAGTGTTTTTTTGTTTGTTTGGTTGGTTTTCTCAACATTGCCTACTTTTCTCATGTCTTTATTTCCCTTTCTCTCACATCTCGCTTCTAACCGTTCTTCTGAGGTCTTCTGGGACCCTATTAAAAGTTGATGAACCACTATACATTATATGGCTGATGTTATAATGAAGGTCATTTTTATTTTCCCCCTCAGTTACAGGTGGCCAGTGATGTCAGCGGCAGTATGTCTGCCTTCTCAGGCTCAGTGCTCAACTCCAATGGCCTGAGCACCGGCGCTCCAGGCCTATCCACCAGCGGCCCCTTGGCTCCCTCCATGGGACGTTCTGCGCCACTACAGACCACCACCCCCTCCGGTGAGCTGACGTCTGCTATTATTCATGCAGTAACAGTAAATGTGATCTGCCTGTAGTTATTTTTAAGTGCTGAGGTCTTTGTGTCCCTCTGCTCAGGCAAAGCCCCACCCAACTTGGCTCAAGGAGTGCCTCCACTGTTGGCTAATCAGTACATCATGGGGCCTGGAGGACTGCTTCCTGCATATCCCGTAAGTCCCGTGATGGATGGATGGATGGATGGATGGATAGATAGATAGATAGCTTTGTTGCGATAAGCAGTTTTGGTGTGGCGGAATATGAAAACAGTCCTTTATTTTTCTTTTGTGTCTTAAAGCAGATCTATGGCTATGAAGACCTGCAGATGATGCAGTCGCGACTGCCCATGGTGAGTACCTTTGGTTCAGGCAGTGGCCAAAATTGGATTGCAAGTGATTAGTAAGGTGGCTGTGAGAAACCGTTACAGCCATATTCCAGATTTATTATAAAAGAAAACTACTTGTGTTTTCGGTAAAATTGCTTGTATGCGTTGCTTCAGACATTACTGTTGTCTTTATGGTCCTGTTTGGTGATTAGATAGTGTGCATGATTGCTATGTAGCTGTATTTTGTGTTTTTAGTGCTTATTTGTTGGTTTGTGACCTCCCTCTTCTCTGCAGGATTATTATGGGATGGCCACGTTTCCTGGTGCAGCCACCCTTGCTGCCAGAGATGGAGGATTAGCGAACAACCCTTACTCAGGTGACTACTCCTTTCATCTTGGACAGCCACATTTGATTTTGCTTGATTTTTGTAGTGTTGTGTTCACCTCTTGCACCCGAAGAGTATTTTCAAGCAATTTCCGTCTGAGTGACGTACCCAAAACTAAAGGCTTATTATTCTGACATTTTTACAATGAAGGACAATTTCTTAGTACCAACTGATGGAACAATATTTTAAAATGAATTTAAAAAGTGTTCTCATCAGGTTTGGAAATTCTCAGGCCAAGAAAGTGTTCCAAAAACATTTTATTTTTATTTTAAAAAGTAGGCGTTCAAAGGAATTTTCTCAAAAAAAAAAAATTGAAGCATGGTGTATATCTCAGACAGTAATTGGGGCTCCTCTTTGGAATAAATAAAATTTTTAAATATATTTAACTACATAAAAATAAATAACCTGTATAATAATAAATATATTAAATGCACACATATATTATACAAACACCAGCTCGAGGGGTGGAAGTGTTGGGCTAAACGCAAACTACTCGAGAGGTTTCAAACGATGTCTGGCATGTGGCTACCCGATATACAGAATCATTTTTAGAAATGTTTAATGCAATTTTCTTGAAAATAGACACGCTGGAAATGGAAAGTCACCAAATTGTGTTAGAGGTGAAAAGCCCGGTGCCGGGTCGAGCAGAGTTTAAAGAGGTTAAACCAGTTACTGTTAAATGGCTACCTTCATAGGTAATGCTTTTAAAAACAGTAGCATTGGCTACTAGAGTCCGTGTACAATCTCTGTTTTCTTATTACATTCTGAAGGTGAAGCCGGCAAATATGCTCGTGGTGATGCGCCCTCCCCGGCACCCGCCACCAGCCTCTCCTCGGTTGGTTCCTCGCAGTCGGAGGCTGGCACAGTCCCTCCTCAAACGCAGGCCCCACAGAACCCTGGCCAGGCCTTTTTGAACCCCCCTCTGCCCCCAGGCTACGGCTATACCAGCCTGCCCTACTATGCGGGCATGCCGGGTGTGCCCAGTGCCTTCCAGTACGGCCACACCGTCTTCATGCCCCCTGCCTCGGCCAAGCAGCACGCCCAGTACCAGCACCAGGCTGGTTACGGCGGACACACCTATGCCTCAGGTGAGCCTTCCTCACAAATGACTGGTTAAACATTGCAATTCAGGAAAGTGATGCTCTACACTGCCTCTCGTCGAAGGCCATCTTTCTGTATCACAAACTTTTATCAACAGCTGGTTTTGAAAACTCTTATCTCTCGTGTATATGCATGCAGGTTTTGAGGACCTGTCTCAGGCTCATGCTGGAGATTATGGGAAAGGATATGGAGGCAGCTCTCAGTCACAGGCCAAGCCAAACAGCACAGGGAAAGGTCTCTTATCAAAAACCTCCCCTTTATTACTGTAAAATGTTCTGGGTTCTCTTGGTGTGTCCACAGCATCTCAAAATCTATTTAAATTAACAATAAAAGTTGGCAAGCATACCAACATTTTCCTCCTCATGGATGTTGCCATATGAGGAATAGAAATACAATTGCAGCTGACTTAAACCTGCTTCTCCACAGCACCTGGACTGTCAGGCTCTGCCAGCTCTGATCTCGGTGCAGCAGTGTACGGCAAGACACAGGTAAGAGGCTATACCCTAAAACATTAAAAAATAAATAAATAAACTCCTCACAGTCTGTTTTCTCCAACCTAAATATTGGTTTTTGGGCTCATCTCTGGCCACTGCATCTCTAGCATATGAGCGCTTTGCCACAGACAAGTCTAAGGGCGGGCAGGTGATTTCTGTCAAATGTTTAAAATATGCGGCTGCATAATGCAAATTAAAAATTCTGTAAAGCTATGTTGGGACTGCATAACCTCTGAAAAAGTAGTCCCAAGTAGTCTCTGACAGTGAATTATGAAGATTGATTCACAAATATCCTTGTGTAAAGAATGAACAAAACGCATTCTACGAAAATGTTTTATGTTCATGGAAATGCAAGGGCACTTGTTGGGGCTAAGCGAGTTTTGAGTAAACGTACTTGTCTATTGTAACTTCACATGTGCTACAGATGCCGTGAGATAAAGATTAGGTTAATTTTTTTGCCGTATCTCTTCTTTCAGAAACAGTTGACCTTTTTATGAGACCAAAGGGGGGGGAAAAATCTATTTTCTTTTTGGCTTTGTGTTCTCTTTCCGGGCCCAGTCGTTTGATAAGCAAGGTTTCCCCACGGTGGCCCCGGCAACGTTTAGCCTCCCCTCTGCTTTGGGAGGCACTGGCCCCCTGAACCCTGGAGGAGCCCCCGGCTACGCCCCTGCACCCTTCCTCCACATCTTGCCCCCCCATCAGCAGCCACCCTCTCAGCTGTTGCACCACCATATGGCCCAGGACACACAGGTACACACTTGTGCGCAAGACACACACAAGCCTCTTTTCTACTTTAAGGCCGAACGGTTATGAAAATGGAAAGTAACTGTTTCAATGGCACACAAAATGTACAAACTGCGTCCAGCATGGTTTCAGTGTGTGGTTAGACAACCGTACCGTGCTTAATGCAGCAGAACCATTCGGGTATGATGGCTTAATGACATGAAAATTCACTGATTTGGTTTTACGTTTACCCCGCTTTTGTGACGCCATATCTGCTGTATTTTACGACCTCTGTAATAGTACTTTGTAAGATCAACTCGGATAAAATGCTTGCTGTGTTTTTTCACTTATTCTTCATCCGGAAGAAAAAAAAACAAATACAGTCTGAAAAACTTTTAGAACTCCAAATCTTTGGCGAGGCCGTTACCACCCCGGAGTTGATCATTTTGCAATAACTACACGTCCCGTAGTGTGTTCCGTTTATACCACAGCAATTTGCCAACGATTACACTTCCTTTTTTTTCCCCTTTTTTTCTTGAAGACACGTTGTACTTGCTTTTTTCCCCGTTTTTTTTCTTCAAGTAGGTTTTTATTGTCATTTCTCCATATACCTCGTATACATTGAAATGAGATGTCGTTTCTACAGGACCATGGTGCAACACACAACAATACAGCAGCACGCTATACAGGACTACATAAAGTGCAAAGAAGTGCTTTTTTTATTTTAAACCAATACTATTGTAATATCCATTTAAAATCTTGTACTCATCTCAGTTATTAGCAATGGAAAGAATATTTATGGCAATAGATACACACAACCCCTTTAGATACTTGGGGATCTTCCTGATAGCAAGTGTATGGGAGTGGAAATAAGAGATGAAGGAAATGAGACAGAGACCAATATACAGCTTTCAGTTTCGGATTTACCTGGACATGTTGTTTTTAAACACCAGCTTACTCTCGGGTCAAAATGGCCTGACCATGATCTCTCTATTATAAATAGGATGTTCATTAGAGAAATTGAACCAAGAAGTTTCTTGTTGGGGAAAAAAAAACATTTTAAGTATGTTATCATATTTTTTTGTATTTTAAGTCGAAAAGAACACAAGACTCAAAATTTGCAAAGGTTTAGGACAAAAACATGTCTGAAATCTGTGCTAATGGGTTGCCCTCCACCGCATACAACACTGTACAAGTTTTTCCAGCTTTGCAGACAAACAATAATTATAATATGTAAAAGGAGATGAAGTCATACTCATTATAACATTTAACAATGGTCACGTCGCAATGCCACTTCTGAGAATTAAGCCGTGGTCAGACAGCCTATACACACACACACACACCTACACACACAAAACCAAATAACCCGCTCTTATCTTTCTGGCTTATCCGCCCTTATCTTTGCCATGAACGATACTGCTCTTTATTCCACCTCAGCACGGTTTCCTGTTTGTTTCTTCTGCACTCTTTTTGGTTAACTATGATACACATTTAGTCTCATTTCACACCTTTACGTTTTTACAATTAGCATTTGATGCATTTCTGGAACCTTCTGCAGTCCCTTGTGAACCTCAGTCCCCGTTTTAAAAGTAACACAGAAGCACCCATTGTAGGAATCAGGCCAGTACTGTCTTACTTCCTCTTCTTTCACTCCCACTTTCAGTTTTATAGATATCGGAACATGACACCGGTGTGATAACACTATCTGCCCAGCTTTGTTGTAAAGCTGCCATCAATAAAAAAACAAAGCCTAAAGCGCGGCGAGATCAAAGTGCACTCTGAATCATTGACCACCAAGTGGCAGCAGTGAGCTAAAGGAGATGAAGTCAACGACAGCCTTTTCCAAACGCACAGAGGAGACGCGCAGAATGGACTTGAAGACTTCAGTATAATAATCATTATTCTGTATCACTGTATCTACCTACAACTTTGCATTTTCATATAGGATCACATTAACCCCTTAAATTCCCAGCTTATTATTCAGTTATTCGCCTTAAAGCATATTATTCAGTAACTACTATGATTTATTTAGTAACTACAGTGAAACTAATAGGAAAGGTACGTAGTTAGAAGAGGTAGGAATGTGAGCGTGGACCCGCCGACAGGTCCTGGGAGTTTAAGGGGTTAAATGACATATAATACTGCAGAGGTAGTGCAAGTGTTACATGATTTGCTGAGGAAAAAGTGCTAGAATATTAACTTGATTGTTAGGATGGACTTTTTCACATCACTCTTAGCTTCAGGACTTTGTACAAATGATTTTGTGTCAGTGTACAAATACCGTTTTCTCTGATTGGCACCTGGTGTATTTTTAAAAGTAGGCTACCTGTTTTAAAAATCTCAGTACATTTCAAAGGATGGATATCCCTAATAATGTCTTTTGTGATATTATGATCTAATTTCCTGATTGCTGCCATACTGTTACATCCCTAATCTGTATAATGACGTTATCTGAATATTGACTATCCCTTTACACAGTACAAAATATCTATTGCCTGGTCTTGTCCGTCGTTCAATTAAGTGTCGGCTCTGCTGAAGTCCTGGACCAGAAGAAATGATGGCCTAATTAATGACCCAGTGGAGGACTGAGACGGCCAAGAGGTGTGTGGCCCGCTGGATCTGGACGAATTAAGTCAGACTCGTCCACACCTAGACAAATAAGAGCTATCAGTCACCGAGTCCTGAGTGAGCGCTTCTCTCCAAACAGCTTTATCAGCTTTAAAGATGTTGAGAGTCTGGATAATGGCCCAGTTTACCTTGGATAATCACAGTGATGGAGTTAAATAAATACAGTTATATTAGGTCTGTCAAACGTAATAGAATGAGGTGCAAACAAGAGTTGAATCTTAAACAATGGCAGTGGAAATTCCTTAAAAAATCTATTCCCCCCCCCCCCCCAAGTTTGCCTTGTCTGTCTTGGATTTTAGTGAAACATCCTATTTTGAAATGACTGGAGGCAATGGGATGTTTTCTGAACTGTGTTCTCTTTAGCATTTGGTGACTCTCCACCAATAATACGGTCTGCCCTTCATTCTGCCCTGTGTGTAATCCTGAATCTCTTGTGTTATAATTATGCTAACACAACAGCAGACATTGGTGTATCAAAACCAGTCCAGAAATGTATAAAGCCTTCCTGCCTAATCCTGTTAATTTATAAAGCCATTCTACATAATATTCTTCCCCTATGTTATATACACTTACGTTACACTGTAAAGTCATTTCCAATAATATCTGAACAACACAGTTGCTCATGCTAAATTTACCCCAAACGTATTGTGACCTGGAAAAGACCCAGTGCTCTACACTTCAGAGGAGCTTAAAATTTAGTTA
>JAOUQW010000033.1:3607270-3623699 GCA_028565825.1 Olivaichthys viedmensis
AGGAAAACATAAATGTAATCCATTTTGGAGTAAGGTAGTAACAAAATGAGGATAAAGTGAAGGATTCTGAATACTTTCTGAATGCACTACATATCCCTCTAGGAGCGCTGGGTATCTCATGCTCCTGTCCCATAAGGATAGCATGACTTTCACATTGGAAAAACTAGTTGTAATATAGTTAGAATCTTTTTTTTATTTTTTGTTCACTCTGAATTGAAAGGAAAAAGCTTTTGCAAACTACTCCAACAATTTTGCTGACAATTAGTGGAAGAATTCTCAACTTTAATCACCATAACGTTTAACTCCAATTATTAGTTCTCCCATTGAAATTAATGCCAAATGTACGCTCTTTACATCAAGCACAGTAAGCTACAGGGAAAAAAAATTCCATACATCTCGCTGCGCGTCAGAGATTCCTTTATTTGTCGACACCTTTTTTTTTTTGTGGGCTTAGATCATGGTGCTATGTTGTGGTCTGTGTGTGGTGTTTGGTCAGTGGGTCATTGTGAGGGTGTCCTGCTGTGAACGACTACAGTTTTACACACACACACACACACACACACACACAGAGAGCGCAACGGCCTAATGGTTCTCCTGAGAGCCTGTCTTGGAGAGACTTACTAAATTCCACACTAGGGTATAAAACTTGTAAGCTCTCACAACAGAGTTGCATAGAAAGACTCCGTGCTAATATCACCCCCTCGACATTTTACAATACCATGATGTACTTACTCTCTTGCCAAAAAACACGAACAACTTTCTTTCCTTGTTTTTAGATCACTACAGATCTGAGGCAGCGCTGCACAGACAGTCACACTGGAACGTCAGCGTCAGCTCCAATGGCTGCTGGGATCATTGCTCTTGCCCTGGAGGCAAAGTAAGACCTCACTCAAATCAACCCCAATCCATTCCACTAGATCCCCATCTACCTTAGCACACCGACGATCCATACAGTTCTTAAAGGTCCTCAACAAAACTACAAAGCTCTCAGCTTTAAGATGGTGCATGCAATATGAAAAAAATATAGCTTGGAGTGGGCCTATTTGCAATATTAATTTAAATTTTGATGGATGAGAGACTTGACTCATGCTTTTCCCGTAAGCATATCACTGGCTGCCTGTTTCTCAGAAACCAAGTCAGTAGATTTAAAGCATAACCTTTGCTGCCATGTGCCTGATTATTCTTTGCTAACCGTACTGACTCGCATAATGTATGCCTTTTTTAAACACTGCTTTGATATTCAAGGACACGTAGTAAGCATCTTGATTTGATTTGATCTCACCATGCATGGCGCAGTAGGGAAGCAGTCAAAATGAACCAAGAAGATAAAAAGTAATGAACAAACGATGACGAACAGGAACTACAGTCCAAGAAAGTCAAAAGAAAGGGTTTTATATCGTCGCTGTCCAAGGAAAAACATGTATCTTGTAACATGTGACATGTGTTTTTTACTTTTTATCATGTATGGAATGTGGGGAAAAACCTCTATCTACCCCACAGCAGTTAACATCTAAATGACGAATAAAAAGCTGATAAATCACACCATGAATTTCGGATTTATTGTGTATAATTTAATGATATGAAAGTGTTTTTTCGTGTTCCTGAAAAATTAGAATTTTGGAGATTGTCACGGTGTGTGTGCGTGGGAGTGCGGACACAAGCGCGAAGCCGCTCTGAACATTAAACATCTTTTTATTGTAACAAAACCGGGTTTAAACACAAAAAATACACGCCGCGACAGGCATGGTGAACACACAAAACAGAAGACAACACAGGACGGAAACAAGCGAGTATTTAAACACTTAGAAATCAAGGGGAGACAGACGAGGAACAGCTGGGAACATTTAACATACTTCACGTGACGGGGAACAGATGAAAACAAAAGCGTGTGGTCGCGCACGTGGCTGCCGTCGCCTTGGCGACCGCCACGCTGTGTCACGCTCACAGCCGCGCCGTCGCCTTGGCGACCGCCACGCTGTCACACTCACAGCCGCGCGCCTGACAGAGATACATGGGTTTCATTGGACAGCGACGATATGCATATCTTGGATTCAAAGTAGTTTGTCATCAGTTGCTCCAAATGTAGTATAATTCATGTACTAGTGGTTTGTCTGCTTGTTTATGTTCTATGTTTCTTTGTTTCTTTGTCCTACAGCCCTCTTCTGACATGGAGGGATGTACAGCACATCATTGTGAAAACATCTCGTGCTGGCCATCTCAGTGCTCCTGACTGGAAAACCAATGCAGCAGGATACAATGGTACCTTTTTGGCTTTTTAATTCTTTATGAACCCTACTTATTTATTGCACCTAACTAACCTGCTTTGCATATTAAAAAGCCAAAACACCAAGGCCAATTGGGGCTGCTCCTATCAACAGAACGCAGTGCTTCTGAACAATGTTTGTAAAGAACTAGCTCAGAAACTTTCAACTCAGAGGTGACTAGTGAAGTTTATGAGCCATCATCAGTGGTAAATGTTTCTCCAGTTAAGGATGTTTACATGCACACTAACGACCTGAAGTTCGTCTGATTGACAGAAACTCAAAATATAACATAATGTAAACACCTTGCTCTGATTAGGATACAATCCTACACAAGTTGTAAAACATTACTTGGAATAAGGAGCCATTTCCGATTAAGGCCTGCATTAAAAAAAAAATATATATTTTTTTTTTTTACCTGTCTCTTTAACTGCCCAGTAATTTATTGTCGGAATGATTTTTATGGCACGGCTTAATTTTATTGAGCAGCCTGGATCAGTAACGAACATGGTTGTCTGTCTCTAAGGAGATGTATCTTGGCGTCACTATTCAGACAGGCAGAGTCCAGTTATCAAACAAATCCATGTTAAATCAGTTAAGGGGAACATCCAGATTTACCATATGTGCGTGTGAGTGAGGGAGAACCCACTTCTGGAATGATGCCAAGTTGCAGCCAGATATCACAGTTGCTTAATTGCCATATTGCAATAGTGAGATATTAACATTAGATATAGTAGTCACACCTAGCCTGCAGTACTATTAATATTCTGCCATATTGGAACGTCTTTTTTAGTTTACAAGCTTAACCATTGACCATTTTCTGCCCTTTGCATCATACACAAGGCCTTCACTTAGTTTATGCACTAGGTTATCTTTGTTTGAACCTGCATGTGTTGCATATACTTACAGTAAGTCATCTATATGGTTTTGGGCTTATGGATGCGGAGGCCATGGTCAAAGAAGCCGAGAGATGGAAGCACGTCCCCCCACAGCACATATGTGTGGAAAATGCAGATAGGCAGATAAGGTAGTTTCATCACCACATCATCACATGACTCATCACCATGACAACCCTTATCCATAAGAGTCCCACTTACCCTCACGTACTATTCTATGTCTACATGGCTCAGGTTCCCATTGTAAAGCCAAAGTTCTGTTTAAATTCTTCCCTCTAAAGGACAATTCGCCCGGAGCACGTCGTCCGGTCCGTTTACAAGGCAACAGGCTGTACAGATAATGCGAATCATCATGTCATTTATTTGGAGCATGTGGTTGTACGCATCACCATCAATCACCCGCGACGAGGGGACCTATCAATTAATCTGACCTCGCCATCAGGGACAAAGTCGCAGCTCCTCGCCAACAGGTAAAATGGCCTGGAGACACTTAAGTCCACAAAATGAAGCATTTTGATGTTATTTTAAAGTCACCACTTGGGGGTCTATGAAGAGAATATAATGTGCAATCGCAGTTTTGTGGCCAATTTCATATCAGTTTAACAAAGTGTCTAGCAAACAGTTTCCAAGAATTCCATTAAACTTGTGATTCTTTTTGTTGTTTTATTTCTACAATTTAAAAGAGAAAGAATGGTCTTCTCTGGTTGTTGAGTGTTGTGCATGTTGCAGGCTGTTTGACCACTCGATGGAGGGCTTTAAGAACTGGGAGTTTATGACCACTCATTGTTGGGGGGAGAAAGCTACTGGGGACTGGATCCTCGAGATCTATGACTCCCCCTCACAAGTCCGAAGTCAGAAAGCTCCAGGTAGTCACGCTCCGACATCTTCATAACTGCAACAATTGTTTTTCCCATTTAACTATAATTCACGCTCTACCATATAGACTGGCAAAATCCAAACGCCATGATTTTGTGCTTTCCTACATTTGTTACCTATTGCTTTTTTTTCCCCCAGGCAAACTGAAAGAGTGGTCACTGGTGCTTTATGGCACCTCGGTGCACCCATACTCGTCCCGCAGTGACAAGCCTCGCTCTGTGGTGGAGTCTCCAGTTGAGGATGAGTATAGCGAGGAGTATGTGGGTAAGTCAACCTTGGTCATGACTATCAGAAAGGTTGCCAGGGTTTTCCAGTCATGCACTCTGTCCACTCAAAGTAGAGTTCCAAGGTCCCATTCTTTGATCATAGAAATCTGTCGTCTCTTGTAAGGCCCCTGTGACCCAGAGTGCAGCGAGAATGGCTGCGAGGGCCCCGGGCCCCATCAATGCATCAACTGCCTGCACTACTTCCTCAAGTTTAAAAACAACACCAGGTACAACACGTGTGTGTGTGTGTGCATGGATATTGATATTGTAGAATCTTGGAATCTCTTCTCTTAGGAGAGAAAATCAGGGCACATATTTGATCAATATTCTCAAAATTCTGAAAACAATTAATGATGATCTACTATTGACTGCTTAGGTTTTCTCCAAAGGCTCTCTGGAGTCTTCGTGGGCACTTTCATTTAATCCAGTGGGGTTTTTGCCATTCTTTAAAATGTTTCCTGTGAGTTTGACTTGCTGGGTTGAAGAGAAAATTTGTAAAGATCAATTAACTTATAGGGAAGAAAGAAAAGAAAAAACATAGCACATGCTGATGGCAGCTGTGAGTCAGCATGCCCCTACTAACATCTCTCACTCATAGGCATGCATGTGTTGGTGATTGATTCTGTTTTCTCTAAAACCTTTTACGTGGAAACACGCACATCTGCAGCCAAAGAGCTGCTCAGCCTGACTTTTGCCTGTGTTTCTCGGCGAAAGCTTTTCCTCATGGCTGTCAGCTGTTGAGTTGTCTGTCTCAGATGGCTACCCCTTCCTTGCCTCTTCTTCATTTCTACCTCTCGCCCCCTCAGGATGTGTGTGCCTGAATGTCCGTCTAGCTTTTTCCGGGATGAAAAGAGGCGCTGTAAGAAGTGTTCGCCTTTATGCGAATCCTGCATTGGCAGTCGCAGCGATCAGTGTACCTCCTGCCGGCCAGGTCTTTACCTCAGAGAGGGAGCCAATACATGCGTCTATGCGTGCCCTGAAGGCTCCTACTTGGACCATGGTAAGTTACCACTTGCTTTTCACGTTTTCTTTTTTAAAACTTAATATTGTAAGTGTGAAATCACGCTTACAAGTTAGCCAATAGAAAATGATTAGAAGATTAGATAGTAGAAGATTAAACCTGTCTTAATTAGTGAATATTTTTTCCAGTATTACTCCCTTCCTCTCCAAACCTCAGACTCTTAAACGCCATGCTTAAAACACGCCAACATCTGATGAGGTTTAATCACTGGATAATTACAATGTGTTTGAGGTTTGACTCCACGATTTCTCTCACAGATGCCAGCATGTGCCGGAAATGCAACGAGAACTGCAAGAAATGTACTTCAGCAAACATCTGCACGGAATGTAAGCCAGGGCTCAGGTAATTCCTCTTCATTCAGCCCATTGCATGTAACAACGTTTTAGTGGTCCGGTCCCAAGACTTTCTTTCCAGTTTGTCAAACCATAGCGAAGATTTGTCCTGAAACGTAGCTGGAATCTACGAAGCCCCATTGGTTTCCATCATGTCCTTATATCATTAGCATGTTGTGTAACTGAAGGACTTAAGCATGCTTTAAGTCTGGGAACCCCACTGAAAACTCTTTAAAGAAGGCCTAATGCTGGCCCAATTTTGAGAGGCTGGTGGAAACACCCTTTAACATGTGTCGTCCAGCTCTTGAGGTTCAGATGTGTTGAAACGTATTATCTAGAGAGTAACTCCATTTTAGATTTCCCAGATGCACTCAGCAATAGCATTAGGAAAAGAGAGTGGAGAGAGGTGGAAAAAGGGAGGAAAACAGAAACAGGTTATGGCACATAGAGCCTCCCTAATGCGCAGCAGCTGTGCTCTGTGAACAATTTTGAAATATGTTCCGGGAGTGATTTCTGAATCTGCCGTAAAGGTTTTTCACCCACACATTTGGACTTTTCAGACTTGTTTAGACTACTGCAGGTCTGAAAGATTTAACACTGAAATGAAGCACACAATTTTCTACTATTACTCCCTCTTTTTCGAAAGTATAATTCAAGGTCATGTTTAAGCACATGGTAATGAGAGGCTACGTTAACGTTATTTCAGAAATTAAAGGTAGCTGTTTGCTGCTGTTGTCGGAATGCTTTATTAGGATGTTTTAAAAGCGATTTTATTTTTGCGCAGCAATACTGAGAACAAAAAGACATTACCATTGCTGCCAACATCTGGTTGTAAGCTTGAGTTTGAAACTATTGAGATCTACAACTTTTGTTTAGTTTTTTCCCCTTTCCTAATATCTGACTCCCCACTATCGTTTCTGTCTCTTTCTCTGCTAGTCTAAAAGGGAACAAGTGCCAACTGACCTGTGAGACTGGCACATACTACAATGGGCACAAACGGGCATGTGAGCAGTGCCATCCAGCTTGTGCTACATGTGCAGGTACATGCACCTTTTTCATGCATTTAATGACCAGGCATGACTTGTTTTGTTGATATTGTTGAAATGCCATGGAAGCATTGTTTTTGTTTTCAATGTTTTGCCATTTTTTGTTACATTTACTTGTACTTGTTTTATGGGAATTGTATTCATTGGGGTTCCTTTCAATTGCTTGAGGGTGTTTTAATTTAGTTTTTCCTCGTGGAATGGATGCAGGATAACCTACTGTACGCATTTTTTAATCCATTCTTTTGTACAAGTTCCATCAATTACTTGCTTAGCATGTCTAGTAATTAGTTTGGCGTTTCTGTGCCTAGAGAAACATTTATCAATTATTACATTGTTTCATTGTGTGGCAGCATAAAATTATGACAAAAAATGTGTATTGTTTTATTATCTGAGATGATTTACAGTAGTTGTTCATGGAGCTGGATTAGCATTTCTGTTTGCTTGGTGGTCTAAGTGACTCTCATACTCAGGTACTGGCATGGAGGCGTGCACTAAATGTGCGGAGGGATACTACCTTGAGGAGTGGCGCTGTGTTCCCAGCTGCAGTGCAGGATACTACATGGCAGAGCAAACTGCAGAAAATGGAGAGGTCCAGAAGTCCTGCCGCAAGTCAGTAGTGCACCAAGCTCAACTGCACACTCACTGACGATTTCTCCAGTAATTAAAGGTGTGCCCATTCCTCTTAAGATTCACTGCTTTGTTCTGATTCCTCTCCCAGGTGTGATAATACATGCTACACATGCACAGGCCTGAAAAACTGCAGCACCTGTGTGAATGGATATAACCTAGAAAATGGCGTGTGTGTCGTCAGCACTATCTGCAAAGATGGTGAGTACTAGCTTATACATTCACTCACTTTTTTTTCTTCCAGACTTTGGCGCTGAAGCCTCCTCCTTCTGGTAATCGTTTTCCCCCCTCCTTCCTGTTTCTTTCATCATTGGGTTGTGCTCCTGATGTTAGTAACTACAGCCAGTGTCCTAAGATTAACTCCTATTGCGTTTTCAAAAGACGGCACCGTGTCAACCGTGTATTACTGGTGTATTATCATTTAAACTGCTAATTACTGATTTCTGTTTTTAAAAAACATTTATTCTCATGCAAATTGTGTCTCCCCCAATTTTTTTTTATTTTTTATTTTTATTTTTTAACTTTTTGCCTGTTCGTCAAATTTGTCCATTATGCAAACATTTTATTTTACAAATTTACTTAAAGTTCATTTGTGGTGACAAACTTGAACAAATAGCCCTAAACTGATAGAGGTTCCTAAAATAATTGTAAAGGCCTCATTTTTACAGTGAATCATACGAAATATTATATTTCTAGTTAGTTTCTAATGCTCACATGAAGTACACAATAAAAGCAATAGCAACAATAAAACCTGAGTCTCATGGAAGCACTGTAAAAATGATGCCCTGTAATGGTACTATGATTGCTGATAAATTTCTAAATGTTTTGTTCTCCTTTTCCTCCCTATGATCTTTCTTCCACATCTTTTCATGATGGATTCCAAATCATACGTGGACACTCCCCCCCTTACTTCGGCCGATCTACTGGATTTAAAACCTGTTTCCTGCTACCTCTCATGATTACCTGATCTGCATCATTTCCTGTCCACTGCCCAATCGTATGCTGTGCTTTTTCTCTCTTCTCTCCTCTTCCTGCTCTGTGGAAAGCAAATGAAGAATCATGGGCTGAGGGAAGTTTCTGTGTGTTGGTGAAAAAGAACAATCTGTGCCAGAGGAAGGTTCTGCAACAGCTGTGCTGTAGAACATGTTCTCTAAAGGGCTGAAGGAACCGTAACGGCCCCATCTGCCGCTCACGTTCCGCTAATTTATATTTCCAACCAAGAACCTCTAATACGGGACAATGCTGAGAGGTTTCTCGGTGCCAGAACTACAACAAACCTACCTTTACCTGTGTGTGTGTGTGTGTGTGTGGGGTTTTGGAAGAACCTGTCAGGGTGTTGCGACTGGGATCAATAATAAATAACAAATCATACAGTTCAGTATTTTGTGACCAAAGCATGGATGCCAAATTTTTGTACCTTTTTTTTGGGTCCAGAGATAAAATCAGAGAGGCACACTGACTGAATAAGTGATGTTTCTTTGTTTTGTCCTTTTAAAAGTATGATGAAAGATGACGAAAGCCCGGTTTGTGCATTTTATAAATAAATCTGAAACCATCACTGAAGCCGTTTATTGTTTTTCAGCTTCAGCTGCACATCTACGAACGAGGAAAATTCCTAAGCTTAACAGTGGAGTATATCATACCAATTTTTTACTTCAGTACAGCAAAGACTTGGCCCTAGGTTCAAGTGGCATAGTTTCTACCAGTAACAACATTACCCATAACTCCTCATGGTTTAGATTTGTTGCCTCAGGCTCTCTTAAATGTCTGTCTGTCTGTGTGTGTGTGTGTGTGTGTGTGTGTGTGTGTGTGGTTTTCACCCTCAACATATGCATGTAATAATAGGGTTTTTATTTTAATATCCAAGACAGTTTACAAAAACTTTCTTAAACCCAAGAATTGGTGGTGAATAGTGGCATCCATAGCAAGCGACTAGTCTTTTTTTTCCTGTTGTTTTCTCACTACTAGGTCACGTTATGTCCTCAAAATAACCGATTAATGCACAAATACTCAGTTACCCATCATTTTTCAAACCACTTCTGCAGAGGACAATATTTTTCTGACTGAAATTAAATCAACTTGAAATTCCTTGCGATAGCACGGCGTGTCCACGTAGTGGCTTGCCACGCAAGGCCTAATGACACCTGAAGCGTTATAATGGTTTTATGTGTGGGCTATGTACTGCACTGTCTAGTCTTCAAAGAAACATTATCCTTTCATTCGTAACTTCAGTCTTTTGTGACCATTTATGCATCAGTGATTTTCTTTTGAAAAATACATTTTAAACTAGTCATTTATTTTTGTCTATGGACAGTATAGGACTTCAAATGGCCATGGCAGCATAGTTCATTATTCAGACTAGGTTTTAAGAAGTAGCGTAAGAGTATAATGCATAATCGATTCGTATATATTCTTTTTTTTTTTAAAGAAAGATGTTTATTGCAAAACAACTGATGCTAATTATATGGGATTGTTACAAATTTGTGGTATTATAGGGGCAACCGTTTAGAACCCATGGCATTATGCTGGATCCACTGTGACAAAACTGGGTCTAACCACTTATCTGTGAAGTTGTTATAGGATCCCCCCCAATGTATATTTGGAAGTTAAAGATGACCATAACTGTATTTAACTATAAACATATTCCCTGCTACAGGGGGAAAAAGCCTTGGAAGTGAGGAACTTGAATTCTAAATGGTCTGAATATACAGTGAAAATGTTTTAGGCTTATTAATGGTACTGGGCAGAATGGAGTAGAGTATTTTGTTCATGTAAGACATATTTGACCAATTTACTTGTGCTTAGAAGATTTTTTTATGTCTTATTTATGAATAATTGATTTATTTCATTTTATGCCATGTGGTTTAAGATGATGTAACCTTTTATTTATAACAATGATTTTAAATGGTCAAAGTTTAGATGGATTTTGTTAGATGTGGGTGGGATTTTGTTCTGGCACTTCATTAAACTTGTGTATTCATGTTGAAAGAAAACGTCATGACCATAAACTTTTCTGCAAATACAGTACATACATAACTTATATATAGGAATATATAAATTAGTTTATGTATAAATGTTCACACTTATTTTGTTCTGACAATGATTATAAAAAAAAAAATGTACATATGTATTTTGATCTCTTTTGACCTAAAATGCCTTTGAGCCCAGTTTCTTTTGTTGTGATTGGGGGAGGGGGGCATGTGTTTTGTTGTTGTTGTTTTTTTAAATAAAATTTTATATTTCTGTTTTTAGCCAACTTCCACAATATATAGATGAGGATTTGTCGTAGTTAGAGCCCTCATAGAGGGACCTGGGACAGTTTACTGATCTTTTAATTAATGAACTTTTAAAATAAAAACAAGACTCCTCTGAGAGTGCAAATGGAATGATTTTTGATTTAATCCATATATATATATATATATATATATATATATAATGATCAAACAAGTGTTATGACTGCTGTCAGAAATGTTATTAGTAAGACTGCTGTCTTGCGGGAATGCATTGGTCCTCTTGTTTCTTCACAAAAGGGCTTCTTTGTTTTGAAGGGAACAATTCACAGCTTGACCAAGAGAATCCTTAGTTATTTGTGTTTAGGGCAACACAAAGCCCTCTAAATAACAATGGATTTAAGGGGGAAAAAAAGACTAAGAATTATATGTACTGCCACTTGTCTTGATCTGTGCCGTTTCCTTCTAAAAAGAAACTGTTTGAATATTTGTGGTCCCCTTCACCCCAGACCTCTATTTTATCAGGTAGGTCTTGCATGGTAAAGTCATTTGTAATGTTTTTTTTCCCTTTGTGTTTAAAGTGGGAGGATAAAGTCTTGTTAAAATGTTATTTCAAAGTATTTAAATGACTGTAAATGTGATGTATTGAAGATGCAATGAGTGGAAATGTTATTGTGACGTTTGTTTTGAGGCCTTTTATTTTGGTTGGAAACCAATCAAAACAAGTGCAAATTTATGCAACTTTATTTACGGTTTGAATTTCAAAACCACTCACTTTCATAACTTGGCCAGTTTGTTTAGTTGTTCCTAACTGTGCCAGAAATCTTTGCTTTGATCCTGGTCATTTTTTTTATATGTATTCTTTAGGCATAGACATGGTGACTTTTTTACTTTTTCTGTTGTGCAACTTTATATGCAAGTGACTGAGAACCAATTTTCACAGCAGTCTTGCTCGTTGGTGCTGGTATTTAGGAACTCGTTAGTAATAACTTGGTTATACTGGGTTAGTACTGACCTCCCCCCTGGCTTTTCAGGGCCGCACGTGGTGAATGCTCTTTTACTGAATATAACTTTAATTTAATTTATTTATCCCCCCCCCCCCGTTCAGAATTACACATTTATGGTGCACTTCAGTAGTTGGAGAAATTTAGGAAACCTTTATTTGCAGTCATCAATGCTCTCATGGGATAATATGACATGACCTCAATAAGAATAATATATTAAAATGTACTCGAGTTCTTAATGGAGACATTTCTCCACTTTCTGGGAATGACATGACATTGGCTTTGGCCCATATATTCCAGCTTTTTTGAGCAAATGACTGACAAATGGGGTCATGCAGGGTCATTTAGAGACATCAGAATTCAATAGGGTGTATTGGCGCGTAAGCCTAAGGTCACGCTACTATAGACCTCCTCCTCTCTTTATGGGAAATCTCCCAGCTGTCCACAAATGCATCCATCAGTTCAGGGTCAAAGGTTATATTAAATCTTTGGGGACCCACAGCATTGTACCTAACGCTTTGATAGATATTTTCAAATGCTCCCATAGTACGTAAATAGAGCAATGTAATTCCCATGCAGGACCATTTCTTTTGATGCACGTTACTAGTCCCAGAAATTAGAGCTAGGGCTATTTGTAACTAGATAACATCAATTAGATGCAGGAAGCATATAATGCATTTCCTATTTCCTACAGGCTTTCACTGTTAGCCTATTACATGCAATCTAGACAATCCAATTAATATTTCATTACTTGTACAGCATCAATCAGAGTTAGATTTATTTATTTATTTCCCCCCCAGCCCTTAAGCTGAAAGCTTTGGTGAATGTCAGCAGTCGGGTTAGTGTGAACGCAAGAGCATTTCTCGAAGTGTGGGTGAAAAAGTGTTCTGAGAAAATGGCCATTTTGTGCACGCCCATCCCTGATTAATGACATTAACATAAAAGCGTGGTTGTGATTTGAATTGTTGAGTACTGAATGGGGTTTAATTATGGTGTGGGGCTTGTATGCACTGAAAGTATTTAGCTATCCGTAATGCGACTACATTGTCTAAAACCTGAAACATAAATCAATTTGGCTTACTCACGATGCCCTTTTTCCAAACCTTTAAACGTGAGAACTGGTAAAACAAAGGTAAGCTTTTCTATCCCGTCTTTAACTTGTCTGAGTGTTCAACGCAACATTTGCCACTACGTCATATAAAACGAAGGAATTCTAAGAATTGTATTTTGTATGATTTGACCCCTTAAACTTTCGGCTTATTATTGAGTTATTTGTTAAAGCGTATTATTCAGGAACGACTATAAATTGTTCAGTAACTACAGTGTAACTAAAAGGAAAGGTATGTACGAGTTACGATAGTGCGGAATGTAAGTCTGGAGCCGCTGATGGCTCCTGGAAGTTTAAGTGGTCGATCACCTGTATTTGCATTATGAATTTGTTTTGTATAAAATGATTATTTTCATTATGTTAGGAGTCTAGATTTGAGATGGTAACCTCTACTTATCCCTCAGGTCAGTATGTGGTTGGTGATGGGGAATGTCAACCATGTGACATTACTTGCTATAAATGTAACGGACCAAAGAGTGAAGACTGCATTAGCTGTCTATTTACTAGGTAAGTCAACTGGTAACACTGTAGTTTAAAAGAAAGACCTATTTTACTGGTCAAATGTTCATCAGAATGGACGTAACCTTATAGGGCTGGAGGCATCAAGAGGGTGCACTGGTTGGAATTGATGCCTAAAATGAATCATTTCAATTGAATCATTGAGACTTCACATAATGTTAATGCCAGGGTAACTGATACCTGATTTTCTTTCTCTGCAGGTTCTCCAATGACGGACGTTGTGTAATGGAGTGTGATTCTGGAAAGTATGGAAGGGATGAGCAGTGTCTTCGCTGCCACCATACATGCCATGAGTGTAATGACGAGGGTCCTGACAAATGCACCAGCTGCAGCAGAGGTAGCTTCAATACAAAACCTAGGATTACAGAAAAAAAAAAACACACCACATGGACAGTTAGCTGATTAAACTTTCCACTGTAACAGAGTCTATCCAATCAGACTGCTAGGCCCGTGCAAAAATAGTAGGGGTGTAAAGAAAAACCGATTCGAATTGGAAAATGGGTCCAACAGTCTACGATACAGCTGCATCGATTTACAAGCCTAGAGCCAGTTTGAATTGAAAAGAAAAGCCAGTGAAAAATCCAATATGGTCGTCAAAAATCGATGTACACGACAATTAATGTACACTCCCTGGTTCGTGTGTGTGTCTGTCAGACACACACACAGACACACGCACAGACAGATCCCAGATTCGTCTTGGCTGCAACTAAAGATGCAACAGGTAACGCTAACGTTAGCAGTTTCTTTCAGAACTGAATCATATTGGATAGGGCCTGAATCGAATCGAATCGAATCGTATCGGCGCTGAACCGAATCGTATCGAATCCTTAGTTGTTTAACTGTATAATTTTTGTATTGTATCGTACCCTATGTATCGAGATGTGTATCGTCTTGTCTGAAAGAAGGAGATTCACACCCCTAAAAGTCTTGTTGGCCTTTTAACTTTATTTAGACTAAATGATTTGTTTTCCATATTTACGTGAGAATATTACACTTTTGTGAATTATATTTTGTGACCTAAAAACTTTAATAGTTGTGATTTTTCAAAAAATTACACATTTTTAATTGACAAGCCCTTCCAGCCAGTTGTAGACCTTGCTGTTACACATATATACGCACATCGTCCACACACACAGCCTCATCTCTAGAGCCTTTTTAAACAAAACATGGCAGATTTATATTGCTGCATCTTAAGTGACTTATTGCGCTCATGATCTTCATCATGATCTTCTAGCAAAATGGTACTTTTTGAAATCAAGCGTAGGATTAATGTAGTCTTGTATTGAAAAATTTATTGACACGCACCTGTCCATAGTATTCAGATAGCCTGGCATTTGATTTTTTGGTTTTGTTGCATATATTAACAATCACTAACTAGGATCTTAAGCGATCATATGCTGCACATAACCCAACTCTACCACCAAACGGTAACCAACCATTCCCATACATGACCAACATTGTCATCTGTAACAAGGTTTTAAAAATCACAGAAACCAACTACACTATGATAAAACACACTACTAAAAAATGATTGGAGACAGTTCTGTCCACCAGATGTTTTCCAAGCTTTAATTAAACTCTCATCTGATGAACACAATGATGGTATTGCCTTCACCAAGAAGGATAAATGCAGTACTCTTCCAGTTTTGTCCAAAATAAGGAATCTATCGGCCAGACTGTCCTCATCCTGCCCCAGGGCACAGTCTTTATTTCGGAAGGACAAACCCGGCCCAAAAATGCTGCCTACCTAGGCAGCCTTCTCGTAAAAGGAAAAAAAGGGGGTAGTAACAATATTTCTTTGAAATGTCCACGATAACATGTGCATGTTGAATATCACGATATTTGTATAACCAAATACCAGAACATGCATACCTTTTTAATCCTACTAACATTTACACTCTCAAACAAATATATATATATATTTTATTTTTATTTTTTTTTTATTATACTGACTACACTAATACTCAAACATTTATGTAGCCAGCTTATTTAATTGCAGATATACAAAGTTTTGTTTAAAAAAAAAAAAGAGAAGCTGGCTCTGTTAGAAATGGTGCTGCAAATGCAAACTCCCTTTTTTTCTTTCTTTCCTTCTTCACCAAACTGTTCACCAAGTGGCAGCCAATGAAAAAGAATACAACAAATTAGGCAAACTTCCTGAATAAAATGCTTTCACACACTTTTGTTAATTGCACCAAACTAAATAGTTATTACTGTAACGCAGGGGGCCTTAGGGACCCCAACAAGAGAGAGACTGAACGTTACTTAGCAACGCTAGCATTAACAGCACGGCTAGTCTTCTGCGCTAATATAACGCTAGCTAGCCATTTCGACTGAAATAAACAGGACAGGTCGGTGTTTTTAGAAACGCACAATGGGTAAAGAGACATTATATATGATATATAGGACAGGACTGTAATATATATATATATATTTAGATAAACAATATTTAGGACTTAAAGCGCTATCTTACCGCAGGAAAAGGGGGTGACGCAACAAGCTAGCTACGTTAGCTAGCTTTGTACTAGTCACGGTACAGAACAATATATTTCAGTATTTTAATTATTTGTTATTATTATTAGTTAACTCTGGTGTTTTCCTGTCCTATGTTTCCTTCACGGTTGTCTTCATTTGCGTGTAATTTGTGACAGATAGGTTTGGAGTGGAGCGCTACCTGTTTGGCGGCGAGTGTCTCGACAGCTGCCCGGAGTCGCACTACCACGCGGACGCGAGCACGTGCGAACCGTGCGGGCCAAACTGCAGCGCGTGCAGCAGCGCGCGCCACTGCGTTCACTGCGCCGCCTCCTTCTACCCTGAAGCCGGCACCTGTGTCAGGCTGGAGTGTGTTCAGGGTCAGTTTCCATGCTTTCTTAAAAGTTGTGCCTGTTTGCCACGAGGTGTTTTATTCCCCCTTTCCTTCATCCTCTTAAGCTTTAGAGAACAGTAAGAATTGATTTATGAAAATAAGCTGATGGGAGGCTATAAGGATATAAGGCCAGGCACCACAAGCAAAGAAGAAGAAGAAGAAGGGGAAAAAAAAAGTGATTTTACGTCAATGTTTAATTTTCAAAAAAGTTTTAACACAACGTTCATACTTCCACAATATGTAAAAAAAAAAAAAAAAAAAAAAGTTGCCAAGCATCGATGTAATAACATAATAAGGATATATTTCTTTTACTTTTATCCGCTGTCTCCTCTTTTACTGTTCTCCCTCTCTCCAAAGTTTTACAAACTCTCCTTTTC
>JAOUQW010000033.1:3658865-3672934 GCA_028565825.1 Olivaichthys viedmensis
GGGGCGCTGTATCATGGCTGACCCTGCGCTCTGACCCCAGCTTACCAACATGCTGGGATATGCGAAGAATCAATTTCCCTGTACTGTACTTGTATATGTGACAATAAAAAGAAGCTTTCTTTCTTTCTTCTTTCTTTGTAGTTACACAACATACCAGGTTACTTCCAAACCGTGTTACCATGAGATCAACAAGTGCTGTCGCTGTAAATGTGGCGTAGTGACTACTGTTAGCGATTGGGTAACGAACAAGTCACTACACCCAGAAAGTTGCTACATTTTTGGGTGTAGTGACCCCCATATACACACACACACAGACAGGGATATTGTGTAATATCAGTACTTAGTCTGGGGAATTAAATGACCACTGCTAACAACATCTAGCTAAGTAAACAGATTTAGCTTAATCGCTATGTGATGTTGGCTAGCTAGTGTAGTTTTCTTTTTAATTATAGTTTATTAACAGTTTATTTATTACAGTTTTGAGACGGAGCAGCCTAACATTCCACCGGCATCATTGATATACTGTACAGTTCTGTCCGTTATCAGCAACAAGCCCCTCTTTTCAGGTCTGTGGTGCATGATGGGACAGGTTAGTGCAAATAAAGTGTCCAAATAAAGTAATGTCACACTTTATTCGTTTGGCAAACGAAGTACATAATCTGGGTCTTTTTATTCTACAACATTTGTTTGTATTTAGCAGTTATGTATACTCAAAAATCATCTACACTCTCAAAAACAAAGGGGTTCCTGGGGTTATTCGGATCATCTTACTGGCATGATCAATAAAAGTGCTTCCAGGAAAACATGAATGGTTCCTAACCCTGATTTCAATAAGAACCCCTTGGTTCCTAGTGGAACCTTCATTTTTTTTTGAGTGTAGAATTACAGAACATAAGTATGTGTTTTGAGGTACGTCTTCTGTCTGTCTTGGATAAAAACAGGAAAGAAAACCAAGTTCATCCAGGAAAAGTAACAAAGGCAGCATTATCTGATGGGACCATGGCTGAGCATAGGAACACCATTTTTGGAAGTGGGTCAGATCTCTAAAAACGTATTGGTTAAATGAAACATGAGATACTTCTCTTATGGAAAACTCACATACTTTCAAGTACTTTCAGGTTCACATGCGAACCTGTGTTTTTCCCATGTGATGACAAGTGAACACACGTGCCATCATGTGAATATGTGATAACATTTGAAAGTGGATTTCAACATGTTATGCCATGAAAGTGCGCACGTGCCATCACGTGAATATGTGATAACATGTGAAAGTGCGCACGTGACATCATGGGAATAATCACACGTGGGTTCGTGTGGTGATTTCTGTGAGGGTTTTTTTTTTAAACTTAGGACGTTCAATCTGTCAACCAGTGACAGCGGTATGAACACAAATCTCACATTTAGCTTGGCAGGTGCTAAACCTCTTGCGTTCTTGCTCAGCGAAACGGAATATTTTGATATGGACAGTAGGTGCTAATCTCGTTAGGGCACTTGTTCACCGGTGACCCTTCAAACCGCTGAAGGACTAAAACACTTCAGGTCCGTAATGAGAGAGATCTGCTGGAATTAATTGGCACCGCTGTGAATATGCATCACATAATCTAACCGGTGCGCTTTTAATTATAACCTATCGTTGGACTTTTCTCTCAGGAATGTAAATCACGAAAGGCCTAATTAATGTAATGTATTGCCCGACCCGCCGGGAACCGCCAAGGCAGAGGCGCGCGCCGTTCGGGTCCGAGCAGCGGCGGCTCTTTTCTTATGTTGTTTACCGGTACCGGGGCTCAGAGGACTGTTATTATCCATGTGCAAATCCACAATATAGGCAGGTATAACAGATTTGATATGTTTACTCCGAGTCTTTCCCCGCACTATGTATGCATGTGAAGAGGGTTAAGTGAGGACGCGCGCAAGTGCGTGCGAAGTTTTTTTCTTTCTTTCTTTCCCCGAACAGATTTTTTTTGATTAACTATTGCGCAACTAATAAGAGGGAAAAAAAAAAAGAAAAAAAGAAAAAAAAAAAGGATTAAATTTTCCCACAACTTCTTGGCCGATTTGATGTTTAATTAATTTAAGTTGGCCTCTGTGTAGTGACACGATTAACCGAGAAAGTTTATAGCCACCTCCATTATTTCACCGACATAATCGAGGTTACATGTTGGATCTGATTAATTACACCAAGGCTGTAAAATCTATCGCGCAGTTTTCTTTTATTAATAACGGGTGAACATGAGAATTACTTTTTTTATTTTATTTTATTTTTTGTTGTTGTTGTTGTTGCAATTTTGTTATACGTCTCCCAAATATCTATATGTCAGACTTCAGGAAAACTATTTGATTTTTGTTGATATGACAAAGTGTCAGATAAATGCACTGAGCATTCAGAAAACGTTCATAGGCTTCCTTCCCTGTGCAGGACACAGTTAAAGAGGGGATTAAACGGAATTGGGTTATAAAAATCACCCTAATTTTACTAGACAGCCCCTCGTAGTTAGTAAATGAGTATTATTTTTTTTAAAATATATATATATTTAAGATATCACTCCCTTTGATAGGTCTAGTTTTTTCTTTTTTTCTTTCTCCTTCTATTTAATTGGTTTAATTATGGTTTAATTTTTTACAATATACTTTGGCATTCTTATTTCAGGCAAGTATATGATTTTCTTTTCTTCCAAAAAAAACTGTTTAGTAATGTTATTCATGTGATGATTTAACCCAAGGCGCATCAACGTTATTAGGCTCGTGATTTGCCGGCGCTCCTAATAACGCCCTCTGATTGGCACAGATGAAGTTGCTTATAAGTGCATATCAAAATTGGTTCCTCCCTCTTATTTTTTCCCCCCCATGACTCGCAGGGGGTCGGAACCTCCAATATTCATACGAAAAGGGTCGTGGAGCGACGAGCGCATAAAAGTCGGGCTGGCGTGATGCTGCAGATCCGCGTTAGTGCAGCTCCGGTAACTTGACGCGCTTTGAGAGAGAAGACGCGTGAACCTATGGCGCTCAAGGTAACTTTAAAAAGTCTTTCAAAAAAAGTCTTTTCAGCGTGTGCGTCTGCTTTCACTGCGCTTTTAACCCGGGGTTTTTAAATCAGTCCGATCGCTGTTTTCTTACGTTGGTTGATGCATTTTTTTCTTCTTCTTCCAAGTCAGGTATTGCATTAGATTTAGAAGCAAAATCAATGAATAGGCCAGACATAGATGCTCTGCACCTGTAAAATAATGGATGTCTTTTCTTCTCCAACGATAAGATTTCTTACAATAGATAACTGACTGACATTGCTAAGTTCAAACATTCTAAAAAAAGGAACGAAAGATCACTCAAAGCAATGCCTCGGCCGGGCAAGAACTCCTACAGTGACCAGAAACCTCCTTACTCCTATATCTCTCTGACTGCCATGGCCATCCAGAACTCGTCAGAGAAGATGCTTCCCCTCAGCGACATCTACAAATTCATCATGGACCGCTTCCCATACTACCGCGAGAACACGCAGCGCTGGCAGAACTCGCTCCGCCACAACCTCTCATTCAACGACTGCTTCATCAAGATCCCGCGGCGCCCTGACCAACCGGGCAAGGGCAGCTTCTGGGCGCTGCACCCGGATTGCGGCGACATGTTCGAGAACGGCAGCTTCCTGCGCCGCCGCAAACGCTTCAAGGTGCTCCGCATGGAGCACGCTGCTTGCAAGAGCGCTCCCGTCCTGCACCCGTACCACCCTCACGCCCAGCATCATCACCCACATCATGCGCACCAGCACGCCAGCAAGCTGACCATGGGGCACCCAGATTACCTGGGCACCATGGGGCGCCTGTCCCACTTCCAGAGCTACGCGCTGGGGGGTGGACAAAGCGGAGGCTTCAAGCACCCCTTCGCTATTGAGAGTCTGATCGGACGAGACTACAAAGGGGTGATGGCAGGCGGGCTGCCCATTGCCTCCGTCATGCATCACCTGGGCTACTCGGTGCCCAGCGTGGTCAACTCCGTGTGGCCGCATGTGGGCGTGCTCTCCGAGCCGACCCCTGTCTCATCCGAGTACCCCCCATTTGGAGTGGCGGTCAAAGGGCTCTACCATCATGCAGGCAGCCCCAATATGCCCGCCGTGCCTGTTCCCATCAAGCCCACCCCGACATTAGGTGCCGTGCCCTCTCTGACAGGCCTGGCACCCGGAGTGGCTCAGCTCTGCCCCCGGATGGACAGAGAAGCGACAGATCTGATGGAGGACAAAAACGGAGCTCTTCATCCCTCTCTGCTGCAGTCTTGAAATGAAAGACATACAATGAAGAGTGTCGTGATGTGAGGGTACGTACTTCTGCATGCTTTGGACACTATTACTACAAGTGACTCCAAGAGACTCTGATAAAAATCTCATGGATTGTGACATTTCATTCTGCTTTCCTAAATAGTGAACTTAGATACTTCTTAGGTGCTGATAACTGCATTGTATTGATCTCTCTTTTTCTGTATTGAATGCATACTGTTTCTTATCTGCATATTGCACTTCTCTGGCAAATCCTAGGTAGACTATCTGCAGGTTGGCTCTAACATATGTGTAGTAACAATCATGATTAAACAAGACAAAACTTTATCAGTGTTTACTGAGATAATTTTTTTTTTTTGTATCATTTATAAATTGAAGGAACACTTTTTGAAGCCTGGTATAGGCTACCACTTGACTCTGCTTTTCCTTCGATTCCCTGTTGACTGTATAAATGACTTTTGTATTATGTAAATCTGTGATAATTAATTGTATAAAGTCAAATTAATTTAAATGCATATTGAATAATATTTGTACATATTATAGCATGCCTCGCATGCATGATACGCCTTTGTAAAGACGCTCTTCTGGAATGCACTGTGTTAGGAAGAAATGCTGTCATGAAATGAGCCAAAAGTCAAATGTAAATCATTTCTGTAAAAACAAAGGAAAGATGTTAAAATGTTATACTGTATGTACAGAAATGTTAACTGTTCTGATGTGCTATGAACATGTGAGGACTATTTTAATGAGGTCTTCACAAAGCTTAAATATGGTTTTCATCCCACAAACAGCCTTAATTCCACAGACATCGTGTGAGTAGCTAAATTATCAAATTGCCTAATATTTAAGGAACGGTATATTTGTAGTATATTTAATGATTTATCATGGTGAAACTGGAATAGAGAGGGAACTCAATTGAGACGTTTCGGTGATAACAGTATTCTCTCAAAATATTTATAATGACACCTTTTCTAAAATAAATATAATTTGATTTAATGTTGACTCCTTTCCATTTTTTCCCCTTCATTTATCCCATGGTTTAAGCGCAATTCGTCCTTGTTTCTATGTGTACTGAAAATATTAAGATCTGGTGCTCCAGAAATCAAAGCAGAATGAATAAAGATGTCTCATAATTCTTGGGCATGCCTTTTTAAGGATAGTTAAGGACATTTATTTTTGCAGGATAAATGTATTTAACCCTTAAATAAATAGATAGAGTGTAATATAACTATTTTATATACATTTTACAAGGAAATAATTCTTTCAGGGCTGTGTTTTATTTTTAACATCTTATTTTATGTATGTATCAACATTTACTTTAAACAATTCAGATGTGCACATAACTTAAATAATTTAATTCTCTAAATAGTGCTCCATAGACAGCCTTTGTATTATCTCTGTTTAAGACTAGTAAAAACCTGTTGCTTCAATTGTAATCTTTTTGCTTTTCATAAGGGAAAATTGCTTAACCGTCCATTGTGACTTATCAAATATTATCCCTTTCTGGTCACCAGTACTTTACAGAATCGTTCAAATATATCAACATTTACATTTATCCAAAGCGGCTTACAAGTGAGGCAGAATCCAAGTCAAGCGCAGGGGTGTTAAAGGAGCCGACAGTGACAGAAGGGCGGTAAGACTATAAGTTTTCACCACTGGACCAGAAGCAAGGGCAAGATAGTAGTAGGAAGAACAGAAGGAGCCACAATTATAAAGGTTGGAGCAAGCCATGGTATCCAGGAGTGCTACAAACACTTAACACGGTTTAAAAAAAATAAAATGAAGACTCAATTTACTATGTTTTCTATTTATCTTAACACTAAGATTTTGATGCAAGTTTAGCAATGATGGTAAAGTACAGTCACAGTTATTTTTCTCCACAGAAATTTCTTAAAGGACTGTTTATTGGTCACTACAGATTCTAGGATATCCGTTAGTAAAAACACATAGCCTAGCCTATAATATAAAATTGATTATTATGTAAAGGTAACCTAAGGATTCACTTACTCATATTACTACAAGGAAATCTTTTTTTTTACGTTGTAAACTAATTAAAAGAGCAAAGCTTAGGCTACACTAAGAGAATAGCTGTTTATTCAACTAATCTTGAATAAAAATAAATGAATAAATAAAAATAAATACAACCCTACTTGTACTTTTTCTTTGCTGTACTAACTTCTCTCTGACAGGGTTCTAGCTTTAGGGTACTACTAGACCATAGCCTATTTGTACTAACATGAGAATATGTTTATTTGATAGAGACAACAAAGCTCTTCTGTAAGTCGCTTTAGATAAGGGCATCTGCTAAATGCTGTCAATGTAAATGTAAATGTTGTTAGCTATACTTGAATTAAAGTTAGCCATCAGATTAGCACATTTTTCATACCAAGCGCATGGCTAGCTAGTCAGATACCTAGCTGGCTTAATTGAGTTGTCCTACAACGCATACCTAATATAGTTTCATCTAACTGTTCACCATATACATTTTTCTTTTTGGAAACTAGTGAGTTTATGTTATTTCCATTTACTTGGGTTAAATTTTTATTATTTTATTCATACATATTTGTAAATTAATTCAGAAATAAGTTATCATAATAACTGCATCACCAGTCACAAAGATAAAGGAGTTTGTGTATGTTCAACCCGATCTCATGAAAAAATCATACAAATTCAAACGAGCAAGGGCAGTGTGCTTGGATTGTGTTCAATTTCATACGAATGAAGTTGTAAGAAAACGCCTTAACCTTTGTAACTTTTCATACGAATTGAGTCGTGCCGAATTTGCACGCATGAGACCATGTTGGTATATGGTGTGAAAAGCAAACAGGCTGTGCAGGCCTAGATATCATATATATACTATGGTTAGATTTAGTTGAAGGAATAGCAGTATTTAGCAGCAGCATTTGGCCGGAGTAATACATACTGTAGTTCAGGGGTGAACCCCCTTAAAGATCACAAGCTTGCGTGTGTATGAGTGTGTGTATGGAAAGGGGTTGCGTGTATGTGTTCATTGGCTAGTTGATGACTGCCAGTGAGGACTCAGGACCACAAGGTTGAGCACCTCCATGACTTCAAAAGCCGCTGTTTGATAAAGTCGTTTTGTCTCCTTCGTCTTGACATAATTTCAGCTTTGAAGTTCAGAAGCTGGTCCTCTTCAGAGCACAAAAGCTGCCAGTCTGGAGGCCATTGAGAGTGTGACTGTTTAGCATGGCAAAGGCACACTCGTACACCTACACGTACACCCTCACACACACACACACACACACACACACACACACTCACACCAGGAGTGTACCGAACCTGCCCACTGAACAAATAATTTAGATGCACAAGTGGCCGAGTGAGGTGAAAACTACACCCACAGTGTCCGGCTTAGTCAATATTGATGAGGATGAACCTGCCGCTCTCTTTCTCTTTCTTACTTTTTATCTATCTATCTATTGTAATTTCTTTTTAGTCAAAGATCTGTTGCATGTGTCTGGCTTTTATAAACATATTCATACTTGATATCCAAATGAATACATTTGATATTAAATTCTATATATGAATATCAATTATATACCAAAGTCTTATGTAGCAGAACAAACTTGTTATTTTAAAAAAATCAAATATGTGCTCATATTGCAATTATGATCATTGCAGAAGTATTATGACTTGACAGTGTGGACGATCAGCCCAAGATACGTTTCTCCTTTAATTTTTTGCATGTAAAATCTTTTGTTAATTATCTGAAAATGATGATGAACGGAGATAAGGTCATGGTGAAGTTGGTGCTCCGACGACTGTTGACAGGATGAATCGGATATGAGATATTATTTTTTAATTACTCTGGCTTCAACGGGGCGGAGGTGACACATTCTACGCGCCTGTCTTAATGACCAGAAAGACCCTTCCTTCCTAATGAGCAGCTTAATTCATTAGGTTCCTCATCATCGGGAACAGCACAGCAACTTAGTACAGCATTATATTCCACCAGCCAGGCAGTAAATTTGGTGCAGATTGGTAATATTACAACAGAGATATTATCTTAATTGCTTAAAACACATAATTGCACTGATAGATTCATTGTTTAATTCGACTGCTTTCGGAAATTAGGCTTGTGCTGATGGTAAAAGCTGTGCTTGTAGGCCCGGATGAGGTGATGTTGCGCGAAATCTCAGTTCTTGTATTACAATGAAGTCAGTTCCATAGTATTAACACACTGTGTGGAGAGAATCTGGAATAACAAACAATTCTGCTGAAACATCTCAGGTTTGGTGTAACTCAACTGCTCAAACCAGTATCTCTGAATGTAGTGTGGGATTGAGCCCCTACACTCTTGAAATAAGCATTCTTAAAGGGTTCCGGATATAGCAACTTGAGCATGAAAAACATTTTACCCGCAGAATGTGTCACAGAAAACTCCTGTGGTTACTCAGTACTTCTTAGTTTACTGCAGTTTCTGTTCCAGTCTCGCATCATCTACGCCTCCTGATCTTAGTTTGCACCTGTTCCTTGTGAGGATTCCCATTGTTTCTTGTTAGCATGCTTATATATACACCTTGTTATTTGGCATTGCTGCAGATCTGAGCAGTGTCTTCCTGGTTTCCTGGTTACGGTTCTCAGTCTCCTGGTTTCCTGGTTCCCCAAGTCATCTTATGTTCTTCTGGTTCTCCTTTGGCTGTTTTGTATAAATGTATGGATTTTCATGTCTGCATGTGTTCTGACCCCAGCAATAGCTTATGATATTGATTATTGAAAATGCGTGAATAAAACTACAAAGGGTGGTCTCTGACTTTTGCAAGGTACTATACACATAGGTCAAAGATGACACATCTCATCCTTGACCCGTATGTAACCACAAAGCTGTGATTTCAATCCCCATCATTAAACATTAAAAAGATCTGACTAAATGTCAGAGATGTAAAAGGTTATGAGTTAGGCCAAAGAGGGCCTTTAGGGCTCACGGATTTGTTGATGTTCTTTACAAAAACGTCTAGAAAAATTGACTTGAGCAGGGTTGAAGATACAATTCAGAAAGTTACCTGCCTCCACTTGTTAATGTTGGGAGTTTTTATCCCCAACATTAACATAACACACCTGAACCAATTAATCAAGGCTTGTAGAAGTAGTGTGCTTTTTGTATAATGGTTTAAGAGTGAACTGTATGTATAAATCTTGGTGCTGTCAATATGGGCATATTTATTAGGATTTAAAAATGTAAATTAGATCATAACTTACAAATCTGACACACCATGATCTTGAACATCTCAAACATTACATTTCTATTTTGCTTCCCTGTTCTTCCATTAACTCATTGTGTGATGTTGTAGATCAGCCGTTCAGGAATCGCTGGTATTCCAAGTTGCAGCAGGACGACATGGGTGTCGGTGTGATTCATGCACGGCAGCCGTTCGCTCTACAGCCACCAGCTGGTAGAGTTCAGCAAAGGCACATGGACCTCTCCTGTCATTGGTGAGCTCTATTACTGGCCATGTGTCTCTTGCCTGTCCACTTTAACGTTGGCTGAGCCAGCTCCAATAAAAACCTTGTCCAGCCCGCATTAGCTAAAGATGAGGAGAGGTCACCTGGACAATAGAGGAGGTTACAATAATTCTCGCTCTCTGCACTTTCGGCTAATGAAATAGTCTTCATTCTGTGCGTTTAACAAGGTCCTCCACTTCCACAACTTCTACTTTAATGGCATTCAATATAGTCGATTATTCGAGATTAGGCTACTTCTTGTGATTACTTCTTATGAATTATTAAAGTAAAGTAATGAATACCTTTTTTTTTTGGCAAGGCCCTCTTTAGCTTCTGAATCTCCTCTGGAAATAACACTTCAAAGTCACACCGCGTCTTTTACTTTGGGTCAGAATTTATGATTGATTACCATTTGCATTTATTGGCAGATTATCCAAAGTGACTCTTGCAGAACTTTAAATAATAACACCAGCATGTAATTCGGATTTGTGACTTTATAATTTAATTGGCCTTTTAAGAGCCTTTGTTTATTGATATACGCAGGGGTGGAAAGAGTACAAAAAAATCATACTCAAGTAAAAGTACAGTTACTTCCCAAATTTTTTTTACTGTGAGTACAGTAAAAGTATCCATCCTAAAAACTACTTAAGTAAGAGTAAAAGAGTAGCTTGTTTAAAAGTACTCTTAGCAGTGAGTATTTTTTTTTTTTTAATTGTGAGTGCTTTTCCCACAATATACACTTCAATTTACAAATGTGGCTAGCTAGTTAGCATAAAACCGAAACTTACCTATATGTTTCTTCTAATTAGAGGCTGAATTCTTAAATGCCGATATCTCAAGGAAAGCAAAGCCGACATGACATGAGAACGCTATTGCCCGTCTTGGGCCCTCTTTCCACCTGGTATTAACATGTGGCTCGAGTGATCGGGGTCACAAGAGGTCAGCCGAGACCCATACTGCTCCGCCAAGCTGCCACTGTTGGGCCCTTGAGCAAGGCCCTTAACCCTCCCTGCTCCAGGGGCGCTGCATCATGGCTGACCCTGCGCTCTGACCCCCAGCTTACCAACATGCTGAGATATGTGAAGAATCAAATTTCACTGTACTGTACTTGTACATGCGACAATAAAGGAGCATTCTATTCTAAAATCCATCAAGACGAAAGGTCTACTCGGACGTTATTAGTTCTCCACAGGGAGCTTGGCTAATTCCATCCTTTAGTTGATACTCAGTCATTTTATTTCTGTGTTTTTCTCCCTTCGTATCTGAGAAAATGACCCAAAAATACCTACTGTTTTCGTCGAACTCAATGGTGAGCTGATAATTTTGATCGCGCCTGGACAGACATCTCTGTGGTTTTACCAGCAGATATTACCTTGTGTTGGAAAACATTTTTGACCGCTGCCACATATTTAGTTTTCTTTGCATGTATCTTGAGATTTTTCTAAAATCACAAAATGATGGATGTTTCTTTGAAGTCTTTGAAAAATGTAGTTGATATGGGTCATTATCACTTCGTCTTCACATTTTCACTGGAAGCCCATTAGAGGGACAAAGAAAATTAAAATAGAGTCATTAAAAAGAGTGCGATCCTGGAAGCTGATTCAATGGGCTCTTAAAACCCCACTTTATATTTGCCTAGCTATGTCACATATCATGCAGTGTTCTATAAATAAATCCATGATCCAATAAGGTTTTCTATATACAATATTGGACACCGGATGAGGCGTGATCATTTGATGTGATGTGTGATGAAAGCACATTTGAAGAAAAAGAAAACAGCTGGAAACGCACTCGTCCCATGTTAATTAATAACTGTCTGGATTTAAGAGCCTTATCACAGAGGAGACCTGCAAATATTCTTTATAGACGTCACCATCTAAATAGGGCTTAAGAAGCACTGAAGACTAACAAAGCTAAAAGCTATTATAAAAGTCGGAATAAACCACCATGGTGTATATGTGTTCAGGTGCAGATCAAATGGTGCGTTCAAATGGAACTTGTGAATTTGTGATTTCAATATGGGAAGGCATACACACAACACGCTCGCCGTTAAAGTGGTTATAGTCATGAGAACACTGTTGCTAGGCAACTGGGCAACATGAAGGCCGAGCATTAGCTAGCTAATGATCGAGACAAACGATTTGGCTAGCTAGCACAGACAATGTAAAGACGCAGTGACAGTGGAAACAACACAAGGCTGTCGAGAAATGTCTACATTTCCCTCAGATGCGTTGGTATACTTTTAAGAAAAGACACCATACGACTAAAATGTGCACTGTAATTACACTTAGCATCAACCGCTAACTGAAATTCCATGGGTTCTGCCATATTGAGAAACATCAACATTGAGTCACAACTTGAGTTATTGGACAATTACCGAAGTCGTGAATACCACAAGAGTGTGCCGTTCATACGCAAGCTTCTCATAAACAAACAACAACCTTTAAACATAGCCTAATATTACATTTGGCTGGGCTGTAGAAAACACCAACAGTGGCCATGTTATGGTTGTAATGATTTACCCGTCATCCCACTCAGGATGAATTTGCAACACAAGTAATAATTTAAGAATGCTCACTAAAATGGACATGCTTATGTATTTCACCAACGTTCATGTTCAATATTCAGTTACCACATCACAAGGAGGGCGAAGAGCGTCACATAGGGCTCACAACACAGTAGAGGCAAAAATGGTAGCGTAGGGAGGAGCAATTACCTACGAGCTGGGAACTGCCCCATATGAAGGGCAGAAACTGGAAGTCGTCGAGCCCCCACACGCCCTGGCTCCCCGCCGGCTCCATGCGGTACGTCTTCTGCAGCTTACGCATCACGCACAGATACCTTGACCAATCAAAGGTCGATATGCAAATTAGGATCATATGCTGTTTTTTTTGTCCTTCTTGCCAACCCAAATCCTCTGAGTGTTTGCATTTATTGTGTTAATAATTGCTTAGCACCAAGCAAAAGCAGAAAAGCAGAAACATCATGTACCTTGGCGTATTCCAAGGTGCAATTATAAAAATATGTTTTTATGTGAGAAACTAAAAGTGGACCTTATTTTGACTGATATCTACCGTGGACGTGTGAGGACAAAAATACAAAGACAATTTCTGTGTCACTGCCAACCTGTCAAAGACTTTAAAAATGATGGCCAGCTGGTCTTCCACTCGAAGTGCTCCTACTTTGCAAAGGCAGCAGAGGAAAGCAGCGAAGGCAGCTTCGTGACCTGTAAACACACACACACACACACATTACTTTTAGGCTACATACTATGTGCAAAGCAGCCAAAATGTCACGTTTCATTAAAAAGACAGCCTAAAGACGATGTTGAACAATTGAAATGTTCACGTCTTGATTATGGAGCCAGTGAGGCTCTGTGGCATTTGTGCTTCAACAGTGCCCTCTATTGGACGTGTTTTCAACCCATGTCTACACATTGGAGTTATTAATTATCAGCTATATTCATTAATTACTGTTATACAACCAATTACAACTAATAACAGTTCCATAATGCGGAAATACAGATCAAATATATTTTAAACATATTTAAAAAACTGGATTTCTTTTTTTTCTTAAAGCTCAACAAACTTGTATATTTCTTAAATTTTTGTGCCAGTACTTGTGTATATACTCCTGCACTTGCAAGTGACAGCAATGATTGATCATGATGACACAAGAAATGTGCGAATAAACTTGACTAAAGTCCAGTACAAATCAAAAACGCAAATCCTTTTTAGAGGTATAATCTTGATTGGCAATTTTGTGTTCGGTTACAGTAGCATTTTGACCAGGAACTGTGGTTTGACAGTGGCACTGAACTTACGGTTTACAGAGACAGCACAGACGACAGACGATAATTTCAGAGTCAGAGACTGGAGCCCCTTGTTCTAGGCCAAAGATGTACTACTTTGGCTTTGAAAACTTACATTGACATGGAAACACTTACAGTAAAAATACAAAATACAGTACAGTGCAAATTATGCAGCACAAAGCTGTCATATTTGTCAGTCCTCGCATTTAAACACCACATATCAAGCGATAACGAAGACGCCTGCCAGACTTGCATAACGTCTTTTTAAGGGTATTCATTTCTTTTTAATTTCTGTAATATTAGTAACAATGATATTGTGTGTTTACTGATGATTATATGCAAACATGATAGCCTATATAGAAAGGTTGCAAGACCCCTCCTTGGGAAATTGGGTACATAAGCTGTCAAAATGGCCAAAATGCACATCTCTTAACACACACACACACACACACACACACAAACACACACACACAAACCTGTGCCATAATCGATCCTTGTGGAGTTGCCTACAGCTTCCTTCAGGTACACGGCGATCTC
>JAOUQW010000033.1:3673034-3689559 GCA_028565825.1 Olivaichthys viedmensis
GAAACGACATTTCATTTCAATGTATACAAGGTATATGGAGAAATGACAATAAAAACCTACTTGAACTTGAACTTGATGCAGGCCTAAACATGTCCTAAGCCACGTTATCACATTTCTCACCCTTTTCCTGTGCTCTTTCTATTTGACTCGTGTCATAGTCTTGTCTCATCCTCTCTTTTTCCTGCTCCAGTTTTTCTATCTCTCTCCTTTCATCTTCCAGCTTCTTCTCAAGTACAAACATTTCAGCTCTCCAGTTCTCCTCTTCCTGTCTCTCACTCTCTTTTTCTTTACCCTCTTGTTCTGTCTGGTGGCTCCGGGCAGATAAAGTGCTGTGGTGGAAATCAATAAAAATGTTAATATGACTACATGATTTTGAAGTTCAAACTTGCACAGATTGACTCCATTATGTCATCCATTTAGATGACCAGTTCAAAACACAAAGAAATTGTCTTCATCTATAACAGTAAAAAGCTGTCTGTGTAATATTTTAACAGTGATTTAGAGCTGGATATAGAGATATAGAGTTAGATCGGCTTACTTTAAAAAGCTCAAGGCAGATGTTAGTGGGTGAGTTTTAAGGATAACTCACCTCACTAGTAGCGCATCATAGCTCCTCTTCAGCAGATTCCTCTCCCTTTCAAGGTCTGAGGCCCTCTCCTGAAGCTAAGAAGTAGAAATTGCCATAGTGGTTAGATAGTGATTTATGACAGTATCATTACATTATCATAGATATTATTTGGATATTTGGGTGAGCAAATCCTGTATGCTATTCGTATAAGAAGTGGTTCTGGATTTGCCAATATGAAAGTGCCTCGTCTGCAGTACCTCTGCCAAGCCGTGCAGTGAGAGAGTGGCAGTATTAAGCTGACCCTCTAGTGTCAGCGCGTTCTGCCTTTCCTGTTTCAATTGCTCACTTAGCTGCTCCACCTTTCCCAGCAAGGCCCCCTGGTTCTCCCGCAGTGACCTCTGATCCTGTGATACATATACAGTAAGAGGCTAAACAAATGCATCACAACATATTTCTTACATTATTGGTGTAATGACAAATGGTAAAAAGTGTTTAATGGTTTTAAAAGAACATTGTTTAATTTTTTTTCATGAAATCAGTGCTTGTTGTAGAGTAGAATGTTCATGTAAAATCACTGTAATAACTTTATTACACTTTAGGTATAGAAGTTAACCCCGGCTTATTATTTAGATGTTCATCTTAAAACATATTATTCAGTAAATACTAAGAATTGTTTAGTAACTACAGCAAAATTAATAGGAAAGAAGTGTAGTTACAAGAGTGAGAAATGTAAATATGGACTCAACAACGAGTCCTGGGAATTTAAGGGGTTAAAGCTGCTGGAATAAATTTTTTAAAAACACTTTGCCTAAACTGTCTTTACATCCTGATAGCTATCACTAAAATAGATGATCTGAGAAAAAATTTCTTTGTGGCTGTCCTGGAATCTGTAATTAGCAACTAAAACTTTCAACATGGTCCTACTCTATTAAACATCTCTGATAGAAGGCGGTCCTCCCTGCTTGTCAATTATTTTGAGCGTGCACAGGCAGCCCATACAAGGATAGGGTATAAATTACCAAAAGTTCCGGTTACACGGTTGCCATCAATGGCTTATACTACAAACAGCCTTTAAAAAAATAGTACTTGAGAGATGTGAGAGGGCTTTTGCGGGCTTGAAAACTAAGGCTAGCTTTTTTTCTGCTCGACAGGTAATAATTCTGCTTGGTACTGTAGGTTTTGCTGTAATTTTTTATCCTTACAAAAATGTTTTCTCCTCCCAAATGACATAGTTTGCTAGACGAAAAACAACAATTTGATGTCCGCCCATGATTACCTAACTTAGATATAGCTTACAAAAGCATAGTTGTGGGTACAGACTTTTGATCAATCAAGCAATTCCACAGATTACATTGCAAGGTGTCTTTATCTGGCATCAGATGTGTGGATTCCTTTAGTACTCTGGTGGAAGTTAGCAAGACCACTAATGTTACCTACAGGGGCTTTAATACTGTATGCTTTGAATATCTATTGCCCACTACAATGCTCTTGTTAAAGAGTATTGCAGAGACCAGCAAATGCAGTTAAATTATTTAATGCACATGGAGTAACAGTATTCTCCTCACATTTTGTTGTGCCTCTAGCTACTTGTTCAACAACTTGAACTAATGACCCAACTGAAAATAAATTCTGCTGCCCAGCAATAGTGGCATGCACAACTACTATAGTAAGTCTAGCTCTACATCTCAACATCTCTGTGGGTTCATTGGGGATTGAGAACAAGCAGCTTATTAAAACTCACCTCCTCCAGTTGGGCCTCATAAGCCTAATGTGAAAAGTGTAAAAAAGGTGGAGAAGGTTTAATGTACATTAAAAATGGGGGTCGCATGCTAAATCATGTTACTGTATGCTTTGAAGTATGCTATTTTCCAAAACATTTGTATTAGAACATAACCAAAATACCAGGCTCTACATACCTCAGCCACTTCTCACAAACTATATATTCGACAGCACAGAATGAAAAGACTAAAAGATGCAGAGTCTGTTTTTAATCTCAATACATTACCCAAAAACTCACCTCATGTAGAATTGTAAATTTCTCTTGAATGGCCAAAAGGGCAGTCCTCTCATCAGATAGCTGCTTTTGCAGTCTGATCACATCTACATTATCTTTTATGGTAAGTCTGCAAACAATAGATAGAAAATTAGTTACTCGTATGTGTTTTCATGCGACTTTTTAATGCTTCTCTTTCATAAATACCAAAGAGAGAAACATATTTTACCAATTTGTGATATGTAACATTATGCATTATTCATGTTTAATTTCCATTTTTTTAATTGCAAAGGATTTTTTTTTAGCCAATTTTTTCCCCAATTTGGACAATTCCCACCCACTAGCTCTCCCCTAGTGCACAACAGCTACCAACCAGGAAGGGCAAAGGCTAACATATGCTTCCTCCGAGACACATGAATCCAGCATCTTTTTGAACTGCTGCTCATGCAACGTCACAGAGCAGCCAAACGCACTTGGAGGAAAGTGCCAACTGCCCTATTCCATTTACATGAGCTCACAGATGCCCATGATTGGCTAATGTCGCTCTGATCGACAAAGGAGAGACAGTAATTCTATCCTTCTCACCCAGAGAGCAGGGCCAATTATGCTCTCTTGGATTTCTGGCCACGGATGGCTGCGGCATCGTCGGGATTCAAACTTAGTATCTCTAAGTTCATGGGGGCGAATGCTTTTCTGTTGCACCACTCTGGAGCCCCACAAAAGATTTTTAACATGGACCGTAGCCTTTTTATTACCTGAGTCCATCAACTTGCCGTTTGTGCAGCTCTTTCATAGTGTCTTCTAGTTCTTTCTTCTTCTCTTTAAGGGTTTCTCTGATGGAATGAGCAGCCAGCTCAAGCTTTGTTACCCTCATTGGCTGTCTTTCTATAAAACTAAATGACGCAGAGCAGAGCAGAGCTATCGTAAATATGCAGCAGTGGATAAAAAAGATAATAAGTGTAATCAAGCGCTTCACTCTGAAGCTATTTAGCATGTATGTACGGTAAGATGTAAAGTTATAAAATTAGTACAATAGCCTCAGTTACATTTCTTGGACTGACTTCACTTAATGAGAGTATTGTTCTATTATGTAATACATATTTGCGCAGATGTGGCTCATGTGGCTCAAGTAATGGCTAAGCATTAGAGGATAGTGCTTCTACTCAGTTTCTGATTACACTCTATGGGAGGAGCAATGACGTCCTCGCCAGAATCAGGAGGAAGGACGGCGTCGTCGTCCACGAAACCCAGGGGCACAGCGATGACGTCATCGCTGTGGGCTAGAGGCAGGACGGCGTTGTCGTCCCTGAAGCTCGGGGGTGGAGCGATGACGTCCTCGCTGTGGACTGGAGGCAGGACGGCGTTGTCGTCCCTGAAGCTCGGGGCTGGAGCGATGACATCCTCGCCGTGGATTGGAGGCAGGATGGCGTCGTCGTCCCCAAAGCCCAGGGGCGGAGCGATAAGGTACTCTGCCGTATAAGGGAACTGGGATACACATCCTGCAACATCAGGGAATTTGTCCATGTCTTCTGCGGCATCAGGGAACTCGGCCACACCTCCTGCGGCATCAGGTAATTCGGCCACACCTCATGCGGCGTCAGGGAACTCAGCCACACCTGCGGCATCAGGGATGGCCTCGGCGGCCGTCAACAGCCCCCCACAAAGAACTTTTAGTACCAGTACTAGTTTAGTACAGACTTTAGTACCCAACATCTGTATTTCAGTTTAATCAGAATTTAGGAGAAGTAAGTTTCTATTCATTATGTTTTTTACACAGTCTTCCATTTCGCGTAGCTGCACCACTAAATTTGGCCGAACTGACAAATATAATTGTGTATCATCAGGGTTAGAGGGTTAAAGCTACATTATGTTTGTGAATTATATGTTCAAGGGGCTGGATATGAAGGGAGAATAATAGAGGGCCTAAAACAGAACACTGTGGGACACTATATTGCACTTTCTTAGGCTCTGACGAATCTCCACTTATGCTAAAAAAAAACAGTAACAGTCTGTCAAATACGATCTAAACCAGGCAAGAACTTGTCTATCTAACCCGACCATGTTTTCAAGCCTGTCCATTAAAATATCATGGTCAATAGAATCAAATGTTGCACTTAAGTCCAACAATTCCAAAACAGAAACAAATCCACAATCTAAAGCAAGCAGTAGGTCACTGACCACTTAAGCCAGTGCTGATTCTTCCGGAAACCAGACTGAAATACATCATGCTTGTTGTTCCTACTTAGAAAATAACAGAGCTGTTGGGCAACAACTTTCTCTAAAATCTTAGATAGAAAAGGCATGTTGGAGATTGGATAGTAATTGGAGAGATCACAGGAGTCAAGATGTGGTTTCTTAAGGAGTGGCTTAAAATGGCTGGCGTGGTGGTGAGCTGTGTTTGTGCTACTTCAAATTTAATTTATTTAATTACTTTTTTATTGGATTACTTATCTTACATTAATTACTTGACCTTTATTTTATGCATTTATGTAGAACTAACTCATTTAAAGTTGATCTTTTGAGCTTTACCGGTTTAGGTCGGCAGACAACGCCGTTTAGCGAGCTACCTGCTTTACCTCACAGGCAGCTCTCTACATAAACTTCTAAAAATAGGGTTAAACAGATATGGTAAGTAATTTGTTTCCCTGTTTATATTTTAGTAACTGACAAGGTTTTCATCCTATAGGCTTCTGTTGAGGATCAGGGTGTCTGTAGTGAGCTAAGCTTGCATATTGTTCGGCTAAGCTAAACAAGCTGTTCCTCTTTGCTAACTGTGCATTTCTCTGTCTGTCTATACAATTGTTTGGATGTTACATTCTAACTTTATCTGGCATTGACTCTTTTAATGTATTAGCCGTGTGTTCACAGTCTCTTAGCTTTTCTGCATTTTGGGAGTTTTAGCACTGAGTCTCATAGGTTGAACTGTTTCAGCATTAGTTGCTAACTGAGGCACTGAATCTAAGCTATCTTCAGCTCTAAGGCCCCGTTTCCACCTGGTATTAACATGTGGCTCGAGTGATCGGATCACAAGTGGTCAGCCACATCTGTCTTGAATGCGCCTCAGCTGACCACTTGTGTTCGGATTTTGTGACTACTTACATCACTTACATCAAAGCGCGGCGCCCACATTTGCTAGTCTCTCGCTGCATCTGCTATGTCCTTGTTCTTGTACGCACCACTGTAACTTTGTTTTGAAATGATGATGGGGCAAAAAAAAAAAGACGTTTTGGTCGTCTGTATCAAACATGTTTTACGGAAAACATATGCACCCGCTTAACCAGCATTTAATTCCATATCAGCTTTTCAAAACACTTCCAGCAATCACAGAATGATGGATGCTTTGGAAGTCTTTTAAAATTTAGTTGCTATGGTTTACATCACCTACATTATGTCTTTACTGAGAGCCCATTAGAAGAAAAAAACATTGCGACCCCGCAACCTGATTAAATTGGCCATTTTAATGAGCTACAGCTGGTATAAAGCCTCACTTTATATACGCATATGCCACAATATCATGATGTAGTTTTCTGTAAATGAATTCATTATACAATAATGTGATCATGTCGCCGTGTGTGACAGAAAAGAAACTGCTAGAAACTCGCTCGTTCCGTGTTTATATATCGCCGTCCAGGCGCGCATCTAGGAATTATAGAGGCCCAAGGCTTGGTCTTGACGTCGAAAAGCCCTTGCAGGTGGGGTCATGGTTGTTCTGGTGTTGTAACGTTAATGCTGCTTGAGGCATTCTCCCCCATACATCCCCCCCACGATTATTAGTATTTGGTGCCAGTTCTACTGTTGCCACTCAAGTTTTCCATGCAGAATTTGACATGATTGGCTAGGGAGAATAAACAGTCCGATCAATGGGGTCAAAATAAGTGGAAAACAATGAACAAACTAATAAAATCAGGTGAGGGAAGTAGCGAGCACACTTGGAGGAAAAATAGCAGAGTGAAAGTACCGTAACAGCACTTAAAACGTATTCAAGTAAAGGTAAAAGCACACCCATTTTGAACTACTTAAAAAAAGTACAATTCCTGTAAAAACACTACTCAATTACAGTAACGAGAGTATTTGTAATTCGTTACTTTACACCCCTGGATATGAGTGCACAGATTTGTGGTGTGCTCCTCTTTCATGGACACTGGTGATGATGAGCGTTCGAAGGTGCATACATGACTCATTTTGTGGTAATTGCCTATTTGACAGCGGTTAACAGAAAGGTCCTCTGCTGCTTCCTCTGCACATTCATCTCTCCATTAGAACAGGCACTTGGGGTTTTATTGCACTAATTAAGACGGTCTTTATTCTTGCTCAGTGCTGCCCTCAACCAAACGTGTGCCACCTCCTGCAGGGTGTGTGTGTGTGCATAAGTGTTTGTGTGTATGGGTATAAGTGTGTGTATGGGTAGATGGGGTGGGAGTGAGAGACACTGTTTATATTCTACATATGTTAATTATGATTATCTTTAATAAGACAATATAATTTCAGATTACTGATTCTCTTACCATTAGACTCTTCATAATGCTATAGTTTAGTACAACGCAGGTTTATGAACATTGGAAGCTCATGCTTGCCCTTTTGTGTCTTGTCTGATGTTAATTTTACCCACACTACGTATAGAAAAAAATACTAATTATTGTATTATAAAAATAAAAAATGATATGATAAAAATAAATTTTTTTCTCATTTCTGCTCGTGAAGATCAGATATCAGATTCAGTTTTTAAAAACAATATTCATATTTATTCCATGCAAAAGTCAATTTTACTCTAAAAAATTAAATTCACTTTATTTAATCACTTTTAAATGGCCGCTTAAGTCTATATTTAACTTCATTTATTCTTTGTTTACTCCTATTTCTGTTGTTTCATAAAACAGCTAACCACGCAAATGTGTCATTTCTATAGTCTGTGAAGGACACGTCACATCCATAATGCAAAAAATGTCACAAACATGACACTTTTCCTCAATTTTCCTCAGTAATGTTATATATAGAAACAACAACAAAATACACAAGTGCTTTTAAAACTATAACCTTTGTGTTTTTTAAAGTCTCTTTCATAATTATATATGTTTGATGATATAATACATGTAGTCTCCCCAAAAAACTTGTGATGTCACATCCATAACACTGATAAACTGCTATATATTTGTGATATAAACGAATATCTTACTTTTAAATATTGGTCTGTGTGCTCCCTGAAAGGTCACGACCAGATATGCACACTGTCTCACTGATTCCTTGAAAGTTAGCATGAGTTCAAATGTCATATAACACGGAAAAGTCTCCAATACATTAGACATTTCACAACATAATAATGCACCATGCAGGGCAAATTCTTGACTTTTGTTAATTTTATTAATCTTTTTTTCATAATTTTATGTACATAATTTTACTGAACTATTATGTTTACGGTCAATTACAACTAAACATTTAAGGTGGTAACGCATTTTTATAAACACCTGTTTAAAAGGAAGTCTGTTTCTTGTTGTGTTATATTATAAAATGAATAAGGGTACCTAAGTACCTAAATTAAGCCTTATGTTCTGTTCATTACTTAGAAATGAATTTCCCATTGACCCTGGCTATTTCTTTAGATTCTATAGCAAAGCAAATGCTCATCAATTATTAGTCATGAAAATAATATTAATGAAAATAAACATCCTTCACAAGCTTCACAAATCATTGTGCACCTTTTTGTTTCAGATTTACAAAGATCCGACATTACTGTATATTACATATATGTATATATGATAGATAGATATATAATTTGTCATGTTGGAAAAACTTTTTTTTTAGTATTGTTCTCACAGAGCTAGTAGCTGAGTAAGTGGCTTGACGATAACCCCCAGCACTGCGGCCCTCCCCAGGCCAGAGTTCTTCTCCAGCACCTTGACTCTGAGAGCGAAGTCCCTCAGCCCTCGTTCCTCTCCCTCTGGCTCCGTGAAGAAGAAGTCCTCGTTGAACACGGGGTTGCGGCAGTTCCTGATGGTGGCGCTGTGCTGCCGCTGCAGCTTGCCTGGACTCAGGCTCAAGGTAAGGCCGCAGTGCAGGGGTCGAAGGTCACCGGATTCACGCAGATCCTCCACCGAGACCACCCGGATTCGAATGGTGGATAGATCTGCATCCATGTTGGAGCGTGAGGCGGAGAGACGAATGCAGCCCCTGCGTGGGAGAAGGAGGACGTGCTCACTATGGAGGCGTTCCTGACAATGTAACATGTCCAGTGGGAATTGATGGGGCGGAGCTAACGTAGAGGAAGCAAGTTGAGCAACATGGTTATGTTTTGTTGTAGGTGCGAATTCGACCCTGTCGTCTGTGTTTTTGGAGCCCAGTGGAACATGTTTATGAAGAGATTCTTTCGATGCTGAATGGGTCAGCGAAGCGGCCTCATGTTTGCTCCTGATTGGAGGTGGCGAGCTGTGAGGGGAGGAGTCAGCAGAAGAACTGGTGTCACTCTCCAAACTGCCCACTTTCAGCAGTGCTATGGAGGGCAGTTTTGGCACCACCCTGGAGGTCAATTTTGGCATCACCCTGGTGGTCACCCGCTCAAGTGTGTAGTTGGAGAACGTCGAGTGAAACAACGACTCCTTGCGTCGAGTGTTTGGACTCTCGAACAGGCCAGACTCGTAGCTTTTCAGTGAAAACGGAATTGGCTTTGCTTGACCCCTCGTGGCCACCATGGTGCTCTTGTTCTTATCTGTCTTCACTGTAGTAGTTGTGTCAGATTTTGGTAGAGTGTTCTGACGGCCGTTGGCTCCAGTTTCACCAAGGTAGTGTGAAACGATACCCTCCACTGCCACAAGAGAGCGCCTGCTTAGCTTGGGAGGCAGGAAGAAGTCAGGGATTTTGTCTGGTGTCAGGACATTGCTGTGGAGTTTGTTGAGAAGGTTTGCCTTGGCTGAAATCTCATTTGAGTTTTTACCCACCAGCCGACTGATTTCAACCGGAAGGTTCTCGGCACTTTCTTGGACTTTTCGAAGGATCCACATTGTCTCTACTAGCAGTCCTGCAGTACATGAACCCCCCCACCAAAAAAAACAATATAATGAGATTGCCATCATCTTGAGAACTGATAAAGCCCCTCGGATGAGAGGCAAAACACTTTCAATATTATACCATTTGGCCTGAATTGCTATTGCTAGACATTTAAAATGATCTGGATGACTAAATACCTTCATAGACATTTTCATACCAATTTGAATGGTTGAATTGCAGATTCATAATAAATCGCACAACTTAAGTCGTATAAAAAGAAGCAAAGGTTAAGGTTAGGGGCGAGGTTAGCATTTGTACCTTTTCTTATGCCTTAATTCCTATGAAATCAAATTAAATCCCACCACAACCCCTTCGTTGGTTCGAATTTCTCATGAGATCAGGTTGAGATTTTCATATGTGAGGTGTTGGAAAGGTTGATAGCTTTGGTTCTTACCTCTTTGAAGGATCTTTAAAGATAAGTGATGATTCTCTTCACTGGAAAACACTGTGCAACATTACTGTGGGTTACTGTGGAGGTATTTATGTTCTGGAAACACTGAACACCCCACAGTGTTAGTCCATCACAGCCAATCACAGAAAGATATTCCACACAAAATCCTGCCTCTGTCGACTTTGCACCGTCTTTTTGATCTACCTCCCCTAACAACAGGTCACAGACCTGTTTCCTTTGCTTCCCAAGGCTAAACTTGGTCATCGTGATTGAAAAAACCTGGTCTCAGATCAGACAGACATCTAAGTGACATCTGGCTCTTTGACTCTCCTTGTTAAAAGGCCAACGCTGACCTCATCCATGACCTTTAAAGAGCTTAGAATCAGAATCCAGTCCTGGTGTGTGCACCACCTGCTGGGTTTGAACCCTGCACTGGAGCATTTAATGCTGATCTGAGGCCAGTTTTTCTAGTAGTACCTGAAGTAAGGAAATGGTCATGAAAGATGATTGGAGGGCACATCAACAGGAAAACATCTAGCACTCTTGTTCTGTGGCCCAGAGGTGAATGGATTATCTAGAATTACATTTTTGGATTTTGGTCTGTTTAGCGCATTAAATACAACCAAACTAGCTATAATTATACAATCAACAAATCAAGAGGTGAGAAGTTATCACTGTACATGTGGTTTAAAATAAAAATGGGCAGTGGACAAATTGTGCCTAAAAGCTTCTGGAATGATTTTGATGGAAACGAAAAGAAGCGTAACACTCGGTGTGAGATTTGGGCCTAAATCTATTCTCATTCATCTGTCTACTTGACTATGTGATCAGTGATATTATTCTTGTGTTTACAATTAAGGGTGTCCATGATTTTTAAGCCAGAACACTGTAATATTTGGTGAAGTTCGCACTTAGGTCTTTGTGGCACCTCAGTCTCTGTAAACGTAAGAAAAAAACAAATGATGTGGACAACCAACATCCAACCAATCAATGTTGCTTGTCAACTCCCCCTCATGCACAACATTAAGGTGTTCTAGCATGTGGCTTTTGAGGGAACACTGGCCTTATCAAACTTATATCTCTCTACTCAACCTTTGGCACCCTTCCTGTCTGCTAGAGGTTGTTTTTCAAATAATCAAAGGCATGTCAAAAAAGGCACAACTTTTTACATCAAACCCATTCAATTACAGATCTTAATGAATATGGTGGCTTAATTGTTGACTGGATACCGTAAAGTATAAAAACCAGGTCTCACCCAGAGTGAGGAGAACTTCTCTCACTCACACACATGGGAGAAGGAGCGGCCTGAAAGTCAACTGAGTCAGATATTTTTCTTTTCAGTAGTAAGGAGATAGGAGAGAAATAATCTAACGGACAGAGGGAGGGAAGGCCTAAGAGAAAGCTCTGAAATTTCCTTGTTGTTTTAATACATTTTAACTTTTGTTAATTTTTGCTTTTTCATATACTTTTATAAACTACATTGTGTAAAATGTATGCAACATAAAACTATCTTTGCTGGAGATATTTTTAAAATAAATCTGACAATGCTTTTTTTGGGTCCGATTTATTTTTAATTATCCAAGAATTCCAGCTTCCGTTGCATGAATAACAATAAGCAAATGAAAACCCAGAGGTGGGTAGAGTAGCCAAAACCGTACTCAAGTATAAGTGCTAGGGCTGTCAATTTCCTTTACAATTGCATTCAAATTTTAATTACTTAAAAGATTTGATGTTTGAATGCATTTGTGTATTAATGAGCTTATAATGTTACTGCCATGAACAGAACTAACAGCAGTAGAGCTATGTGTTAATATTGTATAAAGAGGGTGAAAGTCTTTTCGCTTTCGTAAGCAAAAAATTCACGAGAAGGCAATTACATCATTTTATCATAAACTTCGAAAAGATTAGTTTTTATTTATCTACCCACAGTAATCCTGTCACGGTTGTCAACAGGGAGGCAGGACACAGGCGCATAACCATTGAAACAGACATTTATTACACATGCTAACAAACACTACACAACATACAATGAAGGACAAAACAGGAGGGGTACACTGGAATATTTATAGGGGCACTAATCACACAGACTAACGAGACACAGGTGGTTCACATGACACACACACACACACACACACACACACACACATGGCTAATGGCGGTGTTGCCCGTGACAGTACCCCCCCTCTAATGTGCAGCTCCCGCCGTGCGCATCGGCACCCAAAGGGGTGGGGGGAGTGTGTGTAGCGGTGCCGTCAAGGAGCAGAGCGATGACCTCGGTCGCACAGGCGCGCAGAGGAGCGATGATGTCCTCAGCGGGGGCAGGAAGCAGAGCGACGTCGCAGTCCCCAAAGCCCAGGGGTGGAGCGATGACGTCCTCTGCTGGGGCAGGAGGCAGAGTGAACTCCGCGCTGGCCTCTGGCGGTGTGGGGATGACCATGGCGTTGGCCCCCGACGGTGCTCCCCCAGGGATAGTGAGCCCCTGGAAGAGCTGCGTGACCTTGTCCATCGCGGAGACGGAGACCCGTAGGACGCTGTCCGCAGTGCCCGGGACCTGGGCCACGCCCCCAGCAGTGTCAAGGAACTGGGCCACGCCTTCCGTGGCGTCAGGGGCCTAGGCCATGCCCTCTGCGGAATCAGGGACCTGGGCCATGCCCTCTGCGGCGTCAGGGACCAAGGCCACGCCCTCTGCGGCGTCTGGGAACCAGAACACGTCCTCTGTGGCGTCTGGGAACCAGAACACGTCCTCTGTGGCGTCTGGGAACCAGAACACGTCCTCTGTGTCGTCTGGGAACCAGAACACGTCCTCTGTGTCGTCAGGGAACCAGAACCAGAACACGCCCTCTGTGGCGTCTGGGAACCAGAACACGTCCTCTGTGTCGTCTGGGAAGTGGACGACTGTTTATTTTTCGCCCATCAACAAATTTTGATGTTCATGCCTATTTTTTTTAATTTATAAAAAAATAATATGGCCTAAACATTCACTTGAAAGACACCATGGGTTAAAGGCCCGCCGGGGCTTATGCTGCATTCACGTCATATATTTGAAAATCGGAATTTTGGGAGCTTTCTGACAGCCCTTATTTAACCGACCAAACCCGGAAGTGAAGCGATTTGACGACACAAACATGCCGTGGAAATAAAGGCAATAAGTCTTAAATAGTCTCTCCAGTTTATAATGAATTACAACTGCTAAATTGCAGGAGATGTGCTAATGTTTAACATAAACACAGCTATATGCTAATGCTAGCTAACGTTAGGTTAGTAAACCTCATCCGCCATTATTTTAATCATTATTTTAATCATTATTTGAATCATAATTTGCATTGGATTTAAGTGATTATTTGCAGGTTTACCAGACTTTGATTGAAGTAAGGAAATTAGTTATTTAATATTTTTGTATTACAAGAGCACCACCTTGTGGACAGTTTGTGTACTCGCTGAGTTTTTTTTATTTTTATTTTTTTACCAGGGATGGAAAAGTACCATTTACTGAGTATTTAAAAAATAAAATAAAAATACTATTAAGTAAATAACTTTTAAAAAAAATAAAATAAATTGTTTTTACTGTCACGTGAAAGTATTTGCCTGTGTTTTAAATAATAAATTATTATAATAATAATAATTATAATAATAAACTCCATTACCTTTGAAGTACATTCATCATATTTTTGACGTCTCTATATTTATCTGACACATTCATCTGCTATTTTAATGAACAGTAAACTACACTTTTAAATAGAGTCACTGAAAGGAAGCCTCCAATTATTGCCATTATTATAGTATTTGTTCATACATTTATACAATTCACCAATTGAAAGGACAGTGTTCAATTTTCTATCTCCATAGCACTTAACATATGATTTTTATAATAAAGAATAATATGCAAAAAAAAAAAAATCTATAGTATGTACATCATACTTGTAGAAAGCCGCATATACAAATATCTAATAAAAGGGATTTTAAAGTCGTGAAAGACATGTATTCGTAATTCAACTTGCAATTTTATTGCTTCTTTTCCTAGATGTTCCCAATATTTGATTTTAATTCTTTTTTCACCGTGAAAATTATGCTATTTTACTCCACGTTCTTTTAAATCCAACTTCTTAATTTTTTTTATTTTATAAGTTATTCTTTCCATTTCTAATGTTCATTTCCATCCTGTTGTTGACAAGGGGGGCATTATACTGTATATATATCTAACCACCTCCTTTACACCTGCTTCAAAGCTGCTATATTATATGCTTCAGCAAATACATAAACTATGATATACTTATGTAAATCTTTATTAAAGCCCAGCTTCAGTGTTTGAGCTTTTAATTTGAGTTAACATTACACACGACCTGCAGATTCTTCCATATCACATTTAGTTTCACGTTTGTTACTTGAGTAGCTTATATTCTATCCATGACCTTAAACACAAACACACAAATATATATATATATATATATATATATATATATTTTTTTTAAATTAAAAACGTCTAAGTCTTCTATTTGACTATAAACTTCAGTTCAGTTTGTGTATGACACATTTGTTAATCCGACAAGAAAACGCGGACTGTTCTAATCTTCACCACGAGGGGGCGCATCGAACACTAAGAGTTCATGTGCGGACCGGCGCCCTAACAGCCAAGCATTGTTTTTCCCACCCGTATTCCGTACAAACCCCACCTCCTGCACTAGTACAGTGCTCCGATTGGACAGTTTTACTGTTAGCCAATCCTAGAGCAGAACATCCACCGCTACTAGCCAATCGCAACATAGGTGGCGGGCTGAGTCTGAATACGGGTAGGGAAAAAGAAATTGCATTGAGCTGAGTGCGAAGTGGTACCGGCGGAATAAACTAGAGGGATGCGGACAAAGCTGGGACAAAGCCATTCGACACGCTGGTCAGCTGTGTTTAAATCGCCCGGTGAGTACTTATCAGCTTATAACACTACATTTTAAACTGAATGTTTGGCATTCAATCGCATAACGTCACTAACATACACATGCACTCATAATAGCCGGCCAGTGTTATAACGCTGCTATAATGAACCGTTAATGATCCACATTATCTCAGCAGTGGCAGTCAGCTTTCTTTTTTTTTTTTTGGTTAGTGGTTAGCTGGCAACATTTTCCAAGTGAAAAAAACTGAGGTTAGGATACAAAGCAAAAGCTGAAATCGGTGATCTCAGAGATATAACTAGTCTAATTCTATGTACGTTGTAGTGTATATGGGACTACATTACCCATAATGCCTTGATGGCGGCTCTTTAAACTACAGCATGCACATTTGAGTGGATCAACCCTATATGTGAGTGAATAAGTAAAGACCTGGCAACTTGTTTATGTTATCTCATGACAGCTGGCTGAACTAAAAGGCCAGAAGCTGTTACATAAGTTGATGTGCAAGCCACAATCGCCTCTGTTTCGCTCATTAGATCAACGCGTCGCTGTTGATCTGTTTCTGCACATGCAGCAGTATCTGTGCCACAATATGAGCTCTGTGGTGGAGCTGCACATCGGCTCTGAGAGGACACCGAGGAGACCGAGGAGCCTTTCATACCACAATGTTAGGTTTATGTCACAGCAGCAGATCTTCTCCCACTCCCGGGACGGTGGGAGGAAACTCACTCAAACAGCTCCTTGTTCTGATTCCCCAGAGACGTGCAGAAATTGAGCCGATTCCATTGTGGTTTTCACTTTTGCCCCACTTTCTTCTTTGATCAATAGAGTTAAAAGCAAAAAAAAGAAGAAGAAGAAGAAGTTGACAAGAGTCTGTGTGCAGACCACAGACCTGTGGACACGCCCTTCAAATGCAATCTTTTCAGAAATCTGGTCAGGTTCGCTCATGTTGGCTAGTTGCCAAACAAAATCTGTGAAAATAAATTACACATATGCCAATGACTTCCTTCTTCCGACTTGAAGACTTCCATATATGGACTCAAGGACACGCCCACGTTCCCATTTATGGTCTTAAAGGCACGCCCACTAAGCGCTGCTCTAAGTCCTCAATACATTGACTCGAGGAAACGTGGTCTGTGATCTGCAGACAGACCTTTTTGGAAAAGTTACTACATTTAGCTCTGTGCCTGAGGGACATTGCTACAAACGCAGACAACAAACCACGCCCCCTGAAAACATGTGGCCCCTTAAAAGCGTTACTTTTTAAGTAATAAATAAAATACAAAAATGCATTTTCACTTATTATTTTGTGATTTTTAGCAGAATGCAGGATAATATAATTATCCAAAATAAGCCAAAATAATTTGGTATTGTTTCGGCCTCTAGGTACCACCCTCCCAAAGTGTGAAGGTGGAGTTGTATCAGAAAGCTGGCAGTTATGTCAATAGTAATAATATAGTTCCACTTTGAACTTGTAAATGTGTAAATATGAACTAACCATGCCAATTTATGCTAGTTGTTTGTTTAAAAATTACACCACGTAGCTTAACAATGTCATTTGAAGTAAGTATATAGAATAGAAAGCTCCTTTATTGTCACATATACACATACAAGTACAGTGAAATTGATTCTTCGCATATCCCAGCATG
>JAOUQW010000033.1:3702763-3744163 GCA_028565825.1 Olivaichthys viedmensis
TTTGTTTGTTCCTTTTGTGTTTTGACTTCCTGGTATTGACCCACGCCTGTGCCCTGACTACGATTATGGATTTGCCTGTACTACGCCTGTCTGGCTGTTACTTGACCCCTGCTATGGAATATGATGATGATTTATGGATTAACCCTGTTAATAAACACACCGAACGTCCGCACTTGCGTCCTGCCTCTTCTCCCATGCGGTACACGTTACACTATCAGACCCTGACATACTCCAATCTAAATAAGAAAATGGCAAAAATATGGGTACAAATAAATCGACTTAAAATGATCAAACTTAAATCATGCTTAGGTACATATCCAGAGACGAGTTATTGATTGAAAGAAGAAGAAAATAAAAATCGTCAAAACTATGTCAGAATTGTTTTTCCACATAAAACACATACCCTCATAGGGCATTAATTACCTTCATAAAATGACTATGTTTCTTATTTGCTCAAAGCAAAAAAAAAAAACAACGGAAAAAAACAACAACCTGTCACCGGTATAAACTTATATACATACACACACGATGTGGAGTGGGGAGGAGAGGTTTTTTTGTGTATAATTTTGTGTAATTATAACATTTTAACTCTGTTACATCTACACAAGTTATCTTGACCAATCTTAAATGCGGTGTAATGTCATACGATGACACACATGTGCGGTGCAGATGGGCAGCGTAGTAAAATGTAATAAAATCTAAGCAGGTGCAACAATGGTGCGCATGTGTGGCGCAAATCGGCCAGGGGGAGTGGATCGGATAGAGACACTCTGATATATGTATGTATGTACTTACATATATCAGAGTTTCTTCTAGGAATTTCTGGTGCAGATCACAGTGTCCGGGAACAGTTCAGTTTACCGGACAAATGGGTAAAATTCCGGTCATATGCTATTGTGACCTATTGTCTCTATCCGATCCACTCCCCCTGGCCGATTTGCGCCACGCATGCGCACCATTGTTGCACCTGCTTAGATCTTATTACATTTTACTACGATGCCCGATCTGCACCGCACATGCGTCATCGTATGACATTACACCGCATTTAAGATACATACATACGTAGAAAAATTTGCAGCAGACTACACAAAGTTTCCAGAGAAACAGGACATTTCAGACAAAAGTCCCCAATTTACCACATTGAAATTATTGTTAGATATGTTCCCAGTATATCACACTGGTCATCCCAACCTGAAGAGGGGTGACTCAGCCTTCAGTTACTACGGCCCTACGATCTGGGATTCTCTTTTATATCTATAAAAATTCACACTCTCTAGGTTACTAGGCACCACTAGAGAGGGGTTACATTAACATACTTATTTTAGGGAAATAACAACCTTTACACAAGTTTTTGACCCTGATTTTGTTGTTAGACAGATACACTTATTTATTTGTTTGTTTGTTTGTTTGTTTGGACAAGAATCCTGGTTGTGTTCCGTTAATCCAAGTCATCCCAACGTTTTGAATTAATATGCAGGAACTTACTCTGCATTTAAACACATCTCCCTTATATATCATAATCGTGTTTGGCTGCTCAGTGCAAATCATGGAGAGGCTATTATAGGCTCACTATGATTTATTAAATGTTAAGATACTCATCTAATCTTATATGATTTGAGATGTATCTTAGTTAACATTCTACTCTACAAACCAGGGGGGCGTTTCCCAAAAACAATGAATCTTAGTGATTAACGAACAACTTAACGAAGGATGGACGTGACGTAGGAGCCGGTTTTGCGAGTGTTTCCTGAAAGCCTTCGTTAACAGAGATTTAACGAACGAGTTCTAAGTGCTTCTTTGTTGACTCCACCCCCAACCGAGTCTGGTAAAAAGCATCACGAGTCGATGATTCACAGTCCAGAGGTAAATTCTATAAATGGACTGCAACAGTATAAATAGACACCGGAAGACGATATTTTTAAAATGGCGAATGACAAACGTAAGCATTAACGATTTACAACAGAAACTACGTTTGCACCTCAAATATATGTTATTTTCTAAATCTCGCTGCAAGTTGTCACGCAGGGCGGAAAAAGAAAAAGGGGGGATGACATTGCACAGAGATGAGTGTCCCATCCACTAAACCTACAACAGGCATAAAAACTTATTTTTGTTTCATACACGCTATCCCAACTTCCTTTTTAAGATTTGATGCAGCTGTGTGCATGGCGCAGCTACATCAGCATACGTTTTGAGTTCTGTGTCGTTGAATGCACAGCATGAAGACAAACGGTTCCTCTTTGTGGACCCCTCAGTAGTCTGAAAAGGCACCTCTGATTCACATCTCCACTGTTGGTGCATAATCATCATCACCTTTATTTCAACAATCAACATGTGAGCTTAAGTGGGAAAGTCAATATGTGGCCGACTGGACTACAGACTTGCCTAATAATTATTTCAGTTAGATGAAGAGTGAATTAAAAATTAATTACGTGAATACTACTACTACTACTACTACTACTACTAATAATAATAATAATAATAATAATAATAATAATCATCCCTAGTTTGGGCAAAATGGTTTTCTAACCGAAATGATCGTCCTCTGCCTTTTTGACGCAGAACTGCACGCGAGATCTAAATAAAGAAGTACTTGGCGAATAACGAATGGGTCGGGGAACTCGTTAATTTACGAAACAGTTTACGTACCACTTTAGTTAGGAAGGGTTTCGGGAAACACTCGTTAATTAAAGAACATTCTTAAGAGGACGTTAACGAAGGAGCCTACTTATGAACCTTTCGGGAACGCACCGCAGATGTAAACAGTATGCACTGTGGTGCACGGAGACCTCAATCCCATATAACATATAAATGTTAAGGTTAGGGTTAGGTGCAAGGGTTTTTTTTTATTTATTTTTTTACTTCATATCTATGAAATCAAACACAATCCAACCACACCGGCCTCGCTCGTTTGAATTTGTACGAATTCACAGGTTGGAAATAACTCTTAGAGCGCAGACTTAACTCTTACTGTATTCATTTGGATCCAACTGGACCATGATAGATACAGTGTAGGCTAGGGGTTAATTCAACGCTGAGAATTTGCAGAGCTCCTTATTGGTTTAAAACGGCTTCACTGTAGGCTACATAATCAGTTTGGGGAATGGCTATCAAGTGTAACACCAACTTGCCATGTAACGAGTAAATACAATTCATGGATTCATGAATAAACACGAGTCAGTTTCACAAGACTGCATATCGCTGGCCACTAACGTGACTGGCCTAAAAATACGAACAGAAAACCTTCTTCCTACAACGTAGTAAACAATAGTCCATCATGTTGACACGGCAAATTAATTCGAACAAATAGAGTCGTTAAACGTGTCTGTGTCATTCATGTCAATACCGGTGTTGTATGAGTGCAGACGCAATCCGGTGCCACAGGGTCGCTACAGCCACAGAAGCACATCGAATCCATGTTTCCCACAAAGGACGTGCTTCAACCCTCAAACAGCTGCACAGCAAACCACTCTAATGTCCGGAGGGCACAGATCAGACTCATCCATCCATTTCTACTAAAAACCAAACGCACGGAGCGAATACAAGCCTATAACTCGGCGCTGTTGTCAAACCGCTGCTCTTACCTTGACTGCCGCAGACCAGCAATCCGAGCAAACATACGGATTTGAGAATCATTTTCAGACTTTTCCGCTCCATTTGACAAAAGGACTGTCCAAAAGTAGAAATCTCTCACAAAGCTCACCCGGCGACTACTGCGGCTCGCGCTTTTAACGCGCTTCTCCTACTGTGCGGGGCGATATTCCCACCTTAACGCGGCACCTGACGAGACACCCTGCCAGGTGCTTTCTCCCAATCCGAACGAATTTACTCCCCAACGTCACACGTAAAAATAAGCGACTTATAAGAACTTTTGCACAAGTGTACTACGCTCAAAATGAATACCCTTTACGTTAAGTGACAAGGCTAATAGTCTAAACCGCGAGTGTGTGAGCCAGGCGATCTCGCAAGGAAAAACCGAAAGAAAAAAAACGTCGCAGGCGCAGATACGCACTGCTAGTCGTAAGATATGACCCACCTATCTGTGAATGAACAGGACTATTAACAAGCACATCTATACTGCCATCGTTATTTAGGTTATTCCTGGCCCAAGCCAGAGCAACAGCACTATCCTAGAGAAATACTATCTAGAGAAATACTATCCATTAAATAAAATCTTTATGCAGTTTATCACAGTTTGAAGCTAATGTTCAATGCTTTCTTCTTCTTTCTTGACTTCAATATAACCTCAGGCTACTATAAAACACAACCATTTTTCATGTGAATTTTAAAAATAAGAAAACATTATTTTGTTTCAAACTTTACACAAAGGTCCATGTTGTAATTAGACCCCATGTGAATTATAACTTGACATGTTATAATTAGACTGTAGCATGGGATGAGGGATGTATTTCCCATCAAACCATCCAGAAAGGCTCTTCCTGTGCAGAAAAACATTTGTTTGGTGATCATAATTTCTACCCTTTTTGTGAACGATAGATAAAATTGTTTCACACCTGTTTCCATCTTAAATATGTATTTAAGAGAATTTCCCCATAAAGACATGACAGTATAGACAAATCTAGAGAGGTTAGAGTTATCAATTTATGTCCTTTTGTTTTAATAACACTCCTATTCTTATCTTAAAGGGACAACCTAAATTACTACCTAAAGATAGAGGAAGTAAATCTCCACCAGAGCAACTGGTTAACTTTTATAAAAACAAAGTTTTCTAATTATATGTATAGACATTTGGCATTTTAAATGTTTATGCCACTTCAGTGAACTGAACTGGGAACCACAGGTCCAACAAGCACTGAAATAAGTCCTTATCAAGCAACATGAGGGAAGCTCAACATTTGTTCTGGAACCTTAGGCTAATAGGTGCAATGAGGTCTAACATATAAAGGGGTAGACGTGCATGGATCACCTTATTTACAAATAATAAAACTTTAAATTCCAATCTGTATTTAACAGGAAGCTTGTGACAGAATAGGGAAAGTGTTCCTCTCTCTAGTGCTACTCAGGAGTCTACCTTCTGCATTTTGAACTAGCTGCAGGAGAGATAATGATGACTTAGTGGCACCCTTGTACAGAGTTACAAAAGTCAAGATGGGGAGTGAAAAAAGCAAATAAATCTCCAGATCCTTAAATGAGAAGAAATATTTTAATGTAGCAATAGCTTTGAGCAGGAGGAAGGGACCTCTCGTCAAAGATGACACTAAGAGGGTTTGCATGAGTGTGTAAATTTGAGAAAAAAGTGCCTAAATTGTTAATTATGCCTCTGGCATAGTCAGATGAATAGAATGACTTCCGCGTTCCTCACAATAAAAAAGGGGCTGCAAAGAATGATTATCATTTGGTCTCAATAGAATGTACAACTGTATGTATATATGTTCCATAAGCCCATTGTGAGATGAATAATTACAAAACGCTTTAGAAATTATTTTAGTCTGAATTGTCCTTTTGAATTTCACATAATTTTATGAAGCTTATCTTTGAAAGGAAGCAAAAAGATTAACGGAGTGAGAAAAATGGGAGTGTAGCATCAAAGATGATGATCCCATGACTAGAGATTTTAATCCTTACATGATAATTGAACCAGGTGAATTATGTTGGAAGCTGTTAGTAAGGCAATAAGTGGTTATTTATAGAAATCTAAAGCTCTCATGTGAATGCTCTTTTAATAGGAAAAAAACATTATTGCATATAAAATGTAGGAGGCAAGTTAATGCTACTCTTTAATTGTTGAAAAAAAAAATAATGATGGAACTTAAAAGCTTGCACTGATCATTTTAAAGAAGGGTCCATACATTTTGAGGTGCTTTTTTTAAAATGACAGCTTTTAAGAATTTATTTTAGATTACAGTATTTTTAATCACAGTATAATGCCCTTAATTCATACATTGCTAAACTTACATTTTTTGTTATGTTCACTTTTTAAAAAAAAATCATAACTGGGCCCTTAACCCTTAACTGCAGTGCATTTTTATTCTAGTTTCTAGATTTCCAGTGCTTTTTCCGTTGGAACCCGTTGGTAGGTCCAAACCCACATTTTTCTCACTCTTGTAACTACATACCTTTCCTATTAGTTTTACTGTAGTTACTGAATAATTCATAGTAGTTACTGACTGGCAAGCAAGCATGACTGGAGAGTAATAAATGCAATAAACCTGCCTGGCTGGCACCTTCAAGTAGGAAACGCGTATTGCGCCTAACATCTCTCTCTCTCTTTATATCTCTCTCTCTTTCCAGCTTGTCTTAGAAAGTCTGTTTCATGAAGAGTGAAAAAATAAATCTGTAGTGGCTATCAGACTGAGCAAACTGTAGCCTATTTTTTTTTATGTTTGCAAATTCATTAGTTCAAAACCAAAGGGGAGGTCTAGCTCAAGGTATTATCTTAGAAAGCTTTCTGTTGTTCATTAAGTTGTATAAAATCATGGATACAATTTTGAAACTACTTATAATAATAATTTTAAATACATATAATAATGATTTTAAACATATTTTCCATGAACAGTGTGAATAATAGAAAACGCCGGATGATCAAATAACTATAGTATAACCCATAAAATCATTGCTTAGTAGGGCGCGAAAGCCAAGGATTAGAGATAGTTTCCGCGGGTAAGAAAAGCCTTATAAGAAAAACAAACTGGTGTACGTGCGAGGCCATAGATAAGGGTCATGACCATGAATGTGCTGCGGATGAGACTATGTGTCTGTGTTGTTAGATTAAAAGGAAGCAGCCTCCGTGAAGTTTTGCAAGCCTTGATATGGTATGAGTGCGTGCCTTAAGACACGTACTCAGTACCAGTCTTGCAGGCTTCATGGAGTGCGAAGGTGGGAGCTGCAGAGTATAAGGAGCGCTTCTCACAAGGAGAGGGCAGATCTCTGAGGGCATAGGGGTTAGTGCACTATCGTGTGCAGTATTGAGATCTCCAAATATATTTGCAAATAAAAAATTGTTTTGCGCTTGAATATCTTGTCTCCGTGAATTCTACTCACATCAACCAATTCGGGAGGGAAGTCGGGGATAGAGATTTGACTTCAACAGATTCAATTTCATTGGTATATTGTATATACCCATACCAACTGTCTTGCCTAAATAAGAAATATTCGGGGAAGTGCAAGGGAGATACTATTCTAAATATTAAACCATTGGAAGAATCAGTAAAGAATGAGCCAATTGGATTGTGTGAAGATGTAACTGTTGGAGACATCTTAATTTGAGGGGGAGAGTGTTGTCAAATTAGTCAATAGAAGTACTGACTTTGGTAACAAAGAAAATAATATGTTAATAGTTAAATAAGAAATTTAAGGAAGGACTTCTGTTTCATTTTGCTATGGAGCTAAGACAGGGTTTTGAACAGCATTTTTTTCCAGCAGATACGCATAATAGCCTGTAGGTGGCAGTGATGCGCCTTCTAGTGTGCTGATTTTCCCGTAGTCTCGTCACAGAGTCTTGTGAGTTCATTCTGAAATGAGAATCTCCGTGTGCAGAGCACGGGAGCGCCTGAAAACCCATTGTTCACACTAAGAAAGCTTTTATATGTATTTCACAGGTGAGCTTATGTAAATTCTTGTCCCTAGTAGTGAGTTTGTGTTATCACCATTATTATAGTTTGTGTTTAAATCTGCTATTGTTGTAGCTAAACACTTTTGATCCCTGTATTTGAGATGTTAATTGCCCGAGATGCCTGTTGGAGTAGCATATTAGCAGGGAAGACCGCATATGCATGTCGAAGATTCCAGAAACTGTAGTTGTGTCAGTCATACCTTTTCCATTTTCTTTTATATGACTATTGCAAATGGTGTCATTCAGATATATTATTGAGCTAATGTAACTCCTGTAGAATGAGTTAACTATTAGCCACCTTTAAATTTGTTGATTCCCTTGTATTTATTTAATATTCCAGTGTCAACGTGTATGAACAGGGAAAGTAAGACTATTTAAGTATCGAGTTCATTCAGAAATGAGAATATCCGTGTGCAGAGCATTGAAGGGCCTGCAAACCCATTGTCCACACTACAAAAGCTTTTATATCTCATCTCCTCTTTATTAAACATGTGGCATCAAAACGACCTCTGGCCTCGTTTTTGAGTCTGCTACATCCGTAACAAGTTTTCTTCTTTCCTCTAATTTACCTCCTACATCTCCCATAGACTCTATACTTGAGTGCAATCCTGATTACAAAGGCTGGATTTCACAATTGTACACCACCATTTTCACCCTTCAGGCTCCATCCCTTGCTACAATGAATCTTTTATGGGAGTCTGGGGATCTGGAGCACAGTTTTTCAGAAGAAGAGAGTGGGAGGAAGTGTTTCGTGTTCATTCATCCTCCATTTGTGCCAGACACGGGTTGATTCGAATGAAAATTTAAAAAGACTAAATTAGCTAAAACTTTTCCGGATGTGGAGCCAACATGTGACCGATGTAAGCAAGCCCCTACTTCACTTGTACATATGTTTTAGTTCTGTCCTATGTTGACTCCCTTCTGGACTTTTAAATCTTTCTCTGCAGTAACACGAACTAGCATTGAACCCTCTCCACTTGTAGGACTCTTTGGTGTTGTGCCCAGTAACATTTCTCTGAGCAAACTGCAGACAGATTCTCTTGCTTTTACAACCTTACTGGCCAGATGCTTAATTCTGTTTAACTGGAAGCAAGCTGCCCCGCCCTCACCTATGCATTGAGTCAGGGATGTAATGCAGTTCCTCAAACTTGAAGAAAAATCAAGTTTGCAGTTCGTGGTTCGACAAATAAATTCTATTTAGCCTGGCAGGCTTTTTTTTTTTTGCATTTCTTTTAAAAAGATCTACAGCTCCCTTTGGACCCTTTACTTTGCTACTAGTCTCATTCCAAAGTCATACTTCGCTTTACTTGTCTGTCGCTCTGTCCTAACTACTGTGTGTGTGTGTGTGTGTGTATATAGATATATATATATATTGTTTTATTTCATTTGATGTTTTTATTCATTTTAATGTATTTTTTGTTGTTGTTTGTCTTGTTTTTGTCCTTTTTCTTTTCTCTTTGGTTTCCTAGTCAGTCCTGTATATCTTTTGCAGTGACCCTTTATCACATGTGGAATAATTGTTCTGCACTGCCATCTGCTCTAGTTTACGATCCCCTAGAGTTTGGTCTTTTAGATGTTTTTAGAGTTATCTTTTTCTTTTTTCAGAGATAGAGATGGAGATAGAATTATCATTATTAATTTTTTTTTTTTGCAGGAACGTTTTATACAGTATTTTGAGCCTGCAGTTCTGCTCATAACCGCTAGAGGGAACTAAAACTCCACTCAAATCATTTATATATAATTTAGTTTATTAGGTACAACCATAAACCCACTATAAATGGTATAATGGCATGAAGAGTAAAGCTCTACCAGTAATTTTTATCCTGTGGCTAAAAACATCTTGTCGAGTACAATGGCAAGAACTGTGCAAGCAAACAGATGGGCCACAAACAGGCAAATCACATCCAATGTGGAGAATATCCTCTTAAAATGCACCACTTGGACATCGGACATCATCTCAAACAGCCGAGGACCATGTTCTGTGTCGATGACGTCAGCAAATAACATGAAGGCACCTCTTCCGTGGGCACATGCGCATCATAACTGGACTGGAGTGGAAAAAGTTACCTGGTTGGACAAATTCTTTTTGCATCAAGCTAATGAAAGGATAAGAATTTAGCACGAACAATGTGAATCCATGGAGCCATCCAGTTTGGTGTGAACAGTAAAGGCCTGTGGTGTCAGTTTGATGTTGGGAATCTTTTCATAACACGTATTGGGGCCCTGATATCCACTGAAGAAAGTCAGAATGGCATGGCGTAGCTCAACATCATTGCTGACCAAGTTCACTCCTTAATGGATCCAGTTTATCCACTCTCGGATGGACACGTCCATCATGCTAACACACCCTGCCGCAAGGCTACTAAATTGTTCCAGGAAGATAACACTGAGTTTTTTGGGATGGGGTGGAAAGGGCTGTTTGCAGCTAGACTGTGCAGGCAACGCTGTCCTTTCTGCATGGTACAACTTGACTGCACAACACAGCCAGCATCTTATAGGACCCATACACAGGCTATTCAGTGTATATTTTAGACTAACCAAAATAAGGCTAGCTAATAGTTTTGTAAAAAATGTTTTGTACCATCAGAACCACTAGGTTTTTTGTTTTGTTTTGTTTTTTTCCATGACTACAGACGCTTTAACAGCTATGGCCATATTATTACTGACAGTGCTGTTAATAATGCTCGTTGTTTCTGTGGAAGCAATGAAGTGAGGAAACTTGAGGAGAAAAACATAACTGCACTTTTGGAACTGCACAGAATTAGTTATGCTCTCAACATAAACAAGAGATTTCCAGAATTTATAAAAAAAAAAAAAAAAAAAACATTTTGTTAGACTAATGCTGTATACAAGGACTTTATTTTTGTGCAGGTATAACCCTTGCAGGAAAATCCCACGAATTTCACACGTGATTAATCACATGTTTGTTTTTTTGAGACACTTCACATTTATGTGCAACTTCAGGGCATAACCAGTTGAACATATACTTTTACATGTTATCACATATTATTCACACGATGTCACAAATGTTGACTTGTCATCACATGTGAAAAAGATATGTTCACATGTGAAAGTATGTGATTTTTCAGTCAGGGAACTCACTGAAAACCAGACAAGAGCCCACACCATTGTTGACAGGCCAGTGATGGGAAGGAAGGAATGTGTACGAGGGGGCGCCAGGTTTGAATGATTTATTTCTTTATTTTTTAAATGAAGTGAAATACAACACTAAATTAAGTTTTTTTTTTTTCTAAATCAAGTTATTCTTAAAGTGTTTTTTTTTTTTTTTGTAAATTGTTGATCACTTCAAGGATGGTGATTTGTTGGCATTTATTTTAAATACTCTTTAAGGGTGTCAATGACGTGGTTTTGAGAAAATAAAAGTGAATATTAGACTTGCTACTCAAATATAACATAAACAGAAGCTAAAACAACATTGTGGCCAATTTGGACCTTGAAGTACTGTTTATGTTGTATTTAACTGGAGGATTAGGGCTGGGCGATTATTCGATTTCGATTCTAATTTCGATTAACTTCCCTATGATTTCGATATAAATATAAATTCAATGTAATTGCGTTAACATGGCCATCGGTGTCTTGCACCTGCTGAAATATAGCGTTTGTCACGGCAATATAAACGGGAGGGATCATAAGATAAACTAATTGGCTGTTTGTAGCGAGCGCAAAAATGTCATAGATCAAATTGGGATTATTAGGAAGGTATATTCAAATAATTTTTTTAAAAACTTAATGCTTAATACTGTCGTTCAGCGTATTCAAACGCTGATTATGTTTGCAGCCGCTTCGTTATATTTCGTTAATGGTCCGTTACTAAAATGCTGTTTAATTCCAGGGGAACAGAAAAAGCCCACACCAGTATAAAGTAAATACAGGCGAGGGATGATTTGAGTCACTACATTATTGTAAAACACAATCCATTTGGAGTTTATTAATTTATCTATGGTTAAAATAGAACTAACTTGACAGACAGACCTTGGCTGAAGTAAATAAATTACACTGAGAAAGACGGGCACGAACCGCTTCCCTGCGTCTCGATAATAGATGTAGATGTTTCCTGTTTATGTCGGATCGTGCTCCTGATTGGCTGGTGAAGGTGAAACACGTCACTCTGTGCGACAAAGATCACTTCACGCACTACATCATTAGTTTTAAACTAACTACTCTTTATTTCTATTATTTAATTGGGAGAAGTAAGAACACTTAATTGTTTTTGTATTTTCATTACTTTTAATTGTGTTTGTATTCCAGTTTTTTACATTTCAAATGATAATTTAATAAATAACAATTTTCTGGACCAGTCGGATGCCACTTTTTCTTTCAGGATGAAATTCAGGATGAAATAAACAATGTCTTGTGTCAAGTGCACTTTTTTCCCCCATTATGTTTACGTAAGGGGTGAAAAGAATACTGTGTACTATACCTCAGTTGCAAATGTCTTTGTTTTTATTTGTATTATTTAAAAAGGGAGTGCTAAAAACACTTTGATAAGTCATTTCCTTTAACAAGTAATATGTTTTGGACCTTCTGGATTCTTCGAGTTTTAGTCAACACCAGACATAACAGATAAATTATATAAAATCGAGATATTATCGTAATCGAGTGATATTGAAAAATATATTGTGAAAACATTTTTGGCTGTATCGCCCAGCCATAATTAAAGGTTGTGAGTTCAAATCCTGCAACTGCCAGAGAACCACTGTTGGGCTCTTTAGCAAGGCCCTTAACTTCTTCGCTACATGCTTGGATTAGATTCCGCCTCACTTATAAGTCCAAGCTTCTTCTAAACGAATAAATGTAAATGTGTGTGGGGTTTCTAGTCACATGTCTTTATGTGAATTTTGAATTTCTAAACAAAACGAGTCGAATGGAAATACCAGAAATTCTAAACTCTTAAAGATCACGTGAAACATTTTACACTTGAGAGGAGTGTGTGTTCCAGTCTATCCACGACTGTGTGTTTGGCCGGCATTCTTTTGATTATTGATAGAAACCCACAACGATTCGTTTTTTCTTTTTCCAGCCTTGCAGAATTTAATTTTACACCCACAATTTGTTTCGAAGCCCATAAAATGTTTTTTTTTTTTATATTAAATTCTAAATTGCTTGACATGGGGTTTTCCTAAAAAGTGTATCAAACAACAAAAAAGGCACAGAAGCGCCTACACTTTTACCTTCTATGAATATGGAAATTGGAAACCCCCCAACCCTACACTCACCCACCCCTTCCACTGGTAAACTGATGTTGCAGAGCCTGCATTTGCATACTAGAACATGATTGGCTCTCATGTTTTGTGACACAATAACACTTTCCTGTCACAGAGATTGCAAAACCACTGCAGTGATAATGTTCACACTTTAACCAGACTGCGCATTTAACTTCATTCCTCCTGAGACTTAATCATGAAAAAAATATTTTTTTAAATTAAAAAAACCCAATTCTAATCACCAGAATAATGACTCATTGAATATCTGAATAATGTCTCATTTCTTCAGGATACCTTGAGGTTAACTGATATATGTATGATATGTATTTATCATGGCCAAACTAAGGGTGCTGAGAGTTACATTAAAAAACAATTTTGATAGAATTTTGAGGGTTAATATTGAATTCTCAACATTACGGTATTGAGAAGAACCGGCGAAACATTTTAAGAGTAAAACTCCTAATATTAGAGAGAGTGGCAGGATATTAACCCTAAGCCCACCCAGGTGAGGAGTGATAGACCTTTTGCGTGCCATGAGTGTGCGCTCGCGTGTGTGTGGGTTTGCGTTTGTCCCACGTGCTGATGGACTGGGTTAATGTGCGGGAGTGGCCAGGCAGCCGGCCGAGTCAATACGTTTAAGTCCAGATTAAAACTATTGATCAGTCCCTCAGTCTGGCCATGATAAATAAACTTCGGGAAGGGTTGGGCTTTGGAGGATGGTAATGTTGAACAGCTGTGGCTGTGTTTGTTACCCCTCAATCACCCCCTCATCCTAACCACACACACATACACTTATTTTGTACTTCCACAGTTGTGAGATTTCAAATGTACTCTAATAATACTGTAACCAAAATAACGTTGAACTTACCCCGAACCATAACCTATCTGAAAATAAATATTGTTGCCTACTAATTTAGCTAATTTTTGGAATAAATACTATTTCTATGAAATACATATAAACTGGTGAGAAAGCAATTTAGATTTTTCACAAGCATAGCAATACAAGTACACACATAAACACACGATGCCCTAACTGCGATCTGTGCTATGAATGCAAACAGACCACCAGAAACACACACACACACACACTCAGACAAATAAGAGGTCTTGTGCACAGTCTCAGTTTCAACACCTATCTTCATCAATCAGGTCAGTGCAGCGTTTAATAAAAATTTATTGACTTACAAGTGATTTTTTATCAAAACACGATTTGTACTGCTGCAGCCTTACACATGCACACACACACACACACACACACACACACACACTCTACTGCCCAGGAAAGCGATGATCTACAACCTCTAGAAAACTAATAACAAATCAATAGAGGTGGCGTGAGAGAAATGAGAATGCAGAGATGTGTGGAAGGAGTACACAGCTTGCTTAGGTGTGTGTGTGTGTGTGTGTGTGTGAGACCTTGTTTTTGGAAATGCACACAGACTTCTTTCTCTTTATCATCTCTAGTTGGTGGGACATCTATGAGTTTTCTATGAGGTTTTGTGATTATTATTATTTCATGTTTTAATCTGGTAAGTTACAGTAGAAAAGTCCGTCTTCTTGCCCTTGTTAACTGGAGCCTTATTAATGAAAAAAAGGAGTGGTTTGGTTTCTCGTAAATCTGCTTTGTTTGTGTGAGATCTGACTTAATTTCGGGTAAATAGGGGTGTGTGATTATGACCTAAAAACATTTTATCAGTAATACACTGTCACGGATTTTTGTCACTCTACACCTAATTGCTAATATAGTCATAAAATTTGGACCATTATGATTCAGTACATAGTTAAAGGTCAAGCAAGGGCCAGGCTTGATAATACAAGTCAGCTGAATTGATGGATTACTCAGCGAAACACAAAATTCAGGCAAGTAGAGACACCTCCTTTTCCTGTTTCGTTGTATGTTTCATTTCTGAGCAGATATTATGTTGACGGCAGCCGAAATGTCAGGAGAACATCATCAAATATTACAAAAGGTGTTCTGATTTAAAAATCGCTGACCCCACCTTTAACGGCTACGGTGTTTATATAAGTCCAGCTGGACAGAAATTAACAGTGTAGGTGTTCATTCAATAATGTAAGAATTAATTAAAGACTGTAAACATACCCTATGTAACCATGTAAACGCAGACGCTTTGGGAACTGGGAAACATTTTCAACATGTTGTTGCGTCACCAGAAAATTCACAACACAACGCATGTACAGTAGTACACACGCTTTATGATTTTTGTCGTTATTAAGTATCGGAGACTCTCTGATTTATCCTGTATCGCCCCTCTGAGGGCTGGGGTTTATTACTATCACAGTAACATAAAAGCGCACGTTGAGTCTCCAGAACGAGGCAGTGTGTAGCATGGGAAATCGCAGGATAGGTTACGTAGGGCTGTGATTTTCAACTGGTCTGCTTTATAACCACATTTGTTTTTGATCATAAAGTCATGACCCAAAAGCAGTTGAAATTTCTTACTCTTCCAAATATATTTTTACAAAAATGAATAGTGCAGTGATGGCCTATGCCTTCATGCACTAAAAACATGAAACAAATAAAAGTGCAAAAATGGCAAAGCCCTCCAAATAAAAAAAACCCACTTAGTTACTAGAGACAACAATACAGTATATTCCTATACAGAATAACAAGGCATGCTCAGGAATCAACTAAAAAAATAGGACTTAATTATGCTGCTAAAGGCAAAATGGCCCTTAAACTTCATACTTCTATTCTCAATGTAAACCCCCCCCCCCCACACACACATTTTTAATATATTTAGTGTAATATTTTCATTACAATGCCATGTTGAGAAAAGCTACCAAACTGCTGTGTGTGTGTGAATGTTTTTTATTAGGCTAATTTTAATTTTGACCAGAGGACTACGTGTCTCTTATAAATAGTAAGCGGGAAATGCCAGATGCCTTTCAAAATAAAAGTGAACCAACAGAAGCTTTGTAAACTATGTAAAGCTTTTTATTGAAGAAGAACAACCCACAGTGGGTCCACCAGTGGAGAACCACTGACGTAAGGTGTGTTTCAGTTCCCGTGAGTTCAATTACAACTAGCAACACCCCATCACTGTGCATTTCCACTGGTGACGTTCAAGTAATGCAAAATGTGGTTTAAATTACTTTAAATTAAATTACTAACAAACAATTCTGCCTGTGAATAACAGCAGCTTTCAGAGGCATGATCATGTGACCAAATACCCTTTATATTCTAGATAAATAAGTTGGAATATACCCTCAAGTTTGATCATGCAAAGGAGAACTAAAATCTGAGCAGTTTGAAAATCTGAAGATTTGAGCCCAAAAGTTAAAAATGCATTTATTTTTGTGACGCTCTGGGCTCCCTGGCTCTGGATCAGCTCTCCCGGCAGTACAGTCCTGCCTCAGGGCCGGTCATCCGGAAAGCACCGTCATATTAAACAAGCATCGTTTTACTCACAAGATCTATTCCCTCCTCCTGGGGATGTCTTGTCACCCTCGGTGGAGCTGTGTGTGTGTGTGTGTGTGTGTGTGTATGTGTGTGTGTGTTTAAGAGGTTGTCAGGTGTTAGTGCTGCAGCACGAAGTGGCCCAGAACGGCAGGTGATTTTTCTTCGGCCTGCGTCTGGCTGCGATGCGGCTCTCGTGTTTAATCACTGTGTGATTGTTTTAATTTTCTGTCTGTATTGATCTCGGCGGGACGCGATTGATGAGCGAGTGCAGGAGCAGGCAGCTAGTACATTAAACCCACTCACGGCTCCGGCACCTCTGAGTTTGTGTGTGAATGAGTGTGTGAGGGTGCACATATTTGTTGAAGACAAGTGTCGTGGTGTATGAGTGTTTTATGTTCCGCGTTTTCATATACTGCTGTTCTATGTTCATATACCAGTGTCGTATATGTCTTTTTATGTGTTTATAAAGTGTGTGTCTGTTTAACACGCTGTTATAAAGATCAATTCTATTGTAATTTATTATTATATTTTGGGATATTTCTTCACTTTTAACATTTTATATGCATTGGTTTGGCTTTAATAGCTGTTTCCCAATGCTGTATTTTTGTCTTTGAGAGTGCAAGCAACATTCTGACTTTTGGCTTAAATGTCATAATTATAATGATGTGAAATTTAGTGACGAAAGAACATTGAAACCATGGTAAAGCTTACAAAGGCCTTCATTGTGTGCTAGCAGCATTTATCCACATAAAACCACATACTACATACTAATGAAGCCGTCTTCTTCTCTCCGTATGTGTCCACAGGCCCTGGGCAGCATGTACTTCATCCACAAGTCTCTGAAGAACATCCAGCAATATGATTTCAATGGTAAGAATATGATATTTGTTTTCATAAATCTAGCTAAACTTTGTTTTAATAATCTCATGAGTGTTGTTAACATGAGATTATTATTGAATGAAATATCCTCGACTTTATATTAAACTCAATGGGACAACACGATATACTGGTATGATAAGGTAATCTGAAATAGTTACATCGTAAACGTAATGCTATACCAGTATAGATTGTGGCATCATAATAATAAAAAACAATTAAAGTGTCACCAACTTCTTAAAGAACAAATTTAAATTTAATAAATTTAATTTAAAGAACAATTTTTGTTTATCTAGTTTTGAGACTAGCTGAAGGCTAAAAGCAATTCTCTTAGCAAGTCTGTTTTAAATATATTCTAGTAGTTTTACTAACCAAATAATGCTGCTGTTATATTGTTAGATGCCATTAAGGCCTTGTCCACGCTAATGTCGATACATTTTAAAACGCATGCGTTTTCTCCCTTTTGACCTTCTGTCCACGTTAAAACTGTATTTTTGACCACCGGAGCCACATCTGTTTGAAACTCTCTCTATAGCCGGATAAATTTGAAATCACCGTTTTCATGCTTTAGTGTGGATGGGGGAAACCAGAGATATTTGAAAAACGCTGATGTCTATCGTCCAGTGATAGGCCCTGGATTGTCACGCTGCATTCCTGCATGCAAGACCAAAGTACTTGCACTGCTGGGAATTCCACCAAAATTGTAATTTATGTGTTTTTGATGGTTGAATGTCATGCGTTGTTTTTGCAAATGTGTTTATACTGTATGTATAGTTTGTGGTACGTTCAACTGTGGCAGTCCCGCACTATTGGTCCCTCGCGCTTGCCATAGTCTGGCAAACTGCGATACAGGCTTTGCTAGCGCAGACTTGCAGCTGCTGAAAACATCTAATACAGTCCTGAAATATTGCTGTCTGTATCCAGAATGAAAAGAGAGAGAGAGAGAGAGAGAGAGCAATCCAGAGACTGACTGCCGTGTCTTCTGTCTGCCGCACACACACACCTGTTACTGATGCCGTGACCGACCGTTACACGCGTTCAGCGCTGTTACCGAACATACAAAGAGTCTTTTTTTTGTCACTTAACTTGTTGTGATTGATCTTTGCTGGCGCGCATCACATCAAATCGCGGAAACGATGTAAACAATCTGCGTATGGTCAGTGTAGGCGTTTTCCTAGGCTGGACTGTTATCATACCCGAAATTTTTCATATCGTTCCACCCAAGCGCAGATAAAGTATATAAAACCCAACCTGGTGTTGAGCAATTTAAACACGCTTCTTCCATTAATGCCATTCATTAGTGCAAACATTCGTCAATTTCAACAAAGCCTTTCTGTATCCCTCGGGTCTTTATCTTTGAGCTTATACAGCCGAACACAAAAGCTGTTAGATTGTAGGGTTTGGTAATCCTCCCGTTTTATCATTTCGCATTATGTTGTGGTTATTAGAGTCTTATTGTGTCAATTGTGCAATTACCAGAAAGAGGGGGAATAAAAGAAAGTGTTTGCTCTTTTACTTCATTTAAAGGAAGTCATTTCAGATGTTATGTGTTTCTTACTCCATATTAAATGGTAATCTTCTATGAGATTTACTCATTTATAATTGACCCAAGGAAAATACCTTGAAAAACAAGTCAAATTGTCACATGATGTTCTTTTAAAAAGTCAAATTAAAATGTAAAATCACATTTGTAATGCAATCAACATTTCTGGCTAATTCACGCAAGTAGCACACTTTAAGAGGAATGAAACCATGATATGTTAAATATGGGAAATGTCTGAATGTATTTTGTAAAGGTTGAGGGCATTTTACATTAGATTTTAATTTAAAAAAAAGAAAATTAGAATAGGTATAAAGTCCTATTTAGGGGTTGATTTAACTTCAACTTGACATTGAGATTGTTGTGCTAAGCATCTGTTTGCCCATCTGTAAGCGTGTGTGTTATTAATTTAAGCACTACATGATGATTCTCTACTTTATTGTGTTAAATATGTGGCCATCTCAAACGCCAACACCAGTACAGCTCATTTCCATGAGCCTCTGATTCATTTATAATAACTCAGTTTGAGCCACACAACAAAATGCTCTTAAATTCAGATTCTCGTTTGGTTTTTCGCTGCTCTTGAGTCTTTTCCTATGTGGACATTCCGGTCACGGCGTCTCATGAATAAGCCTTTAAGAAGAAGCCTAATAGAAGAGCCATAAAGCTCAGCGTGCTGACGAATTCGGATCCCCATCAAATTTGTGTCTTATGGATCTCGGCACACGCCGTGGGGGGAGTGAGGCTAACATTAGCGCATTGATTTTGTGTTTGCATGTCTTGCTCTTTCTCTCTCACTCGTTTACTCTCTCCTGCTTCTCTCTTTTTTTTTTTTTCTTCTCATAGCGAAGGAGTTTAGATCGGTGTCGGGACGCAACAAGTATGTGAGCTCGCTGGATGGAGTCAGCACAGTGGAGAAAGAAAAATTCCAGAGGAACTTTTGGCCAGATGTGAGTGCGGGTTTGCGAATGTGCACATGCGGCCCTTTTGGAAAATTCCAGAAAGTGTCACAGACATTGTAATATGGCACAGGGTTCATACAGGGTTCGTAAAGAATGCTTGATTTAAGTGGACTAAATAACATTCTGTAAAAATCAAAAGCATTTCATAGTTTAATAGTTTCGCAGATGGTTATGTTTTCCTTGTGTGTGTTGTGTGCATGGCTAAGCCAGTTCTTTCAAGGGACTTAGAAGCTAGCAGTTAACACTGAGTCATTACATTTTTATCTTCTTAAATGACTTTTAAAAACACTTTTCCCCCAAAATACTTTAAATACCAAACAAAACCTCTATAAACACCTTTCGGCGTGTGGTTTTTATTAGATATATTAGATCTACTACATTGTATAAGAGTTTAGTGAATAGAATAATGACTGTTCATAAAATATGACAGCTGATTCCAAACTTTTGAACGCTAGTGTAACTGTTGATCTTATACTGTTGTACTGGACAGTAGACTGCCTACCCACTTTCAAAGGTGCTGGAAAATTGCTTAAATTCTAACTTGGGAAAGATATACAAACTTTGTATTAAAAAACAGTGCACACTACATTTTAGATAGTTTAGCTTTTATCCCGTTAGTGTTGCTGTAACTTAGCGCTGTGTTGTTTCTTGAGCTGAACCTTTTGCTACAGTCCTGATCCTTACAAAGAAGCCATTACATAGCAATATTTAATGCTGAAACTGTCTTTGGTCTCTTCCATTCACTTAGCTTTTGTTTGTCCAAGCACTACCTTATGATGATGTTGATTTCTGCTGGTGCCTCTGTGAGATTTTCACTGATGTTAGCACCAAGCTAATGGTAGTGTATTTCACCATACGTATAATAGTTCTAGCTTAAGATGCAGACATAGGAGGCCAATAAGAGACATCTACAGGGCATATCCTTTATTCAAATGTTAAATTTTGACAAACTATTATAACTTCTGGAGTAGCATGACGATTAAAAAGCACTAACACATGGACATATTACAATTAGGCTAATGCAAAAAGAAATTGTAGCATATATGTCACTTTGTATCATAACACGCAGCACTTGCTCGAGGGAAATTTCCCGTAGTTCAGAAAATACAGTAATTAATAGAGAATGCCTGTTACCTGTTTCTGATTTATTAAACGTGTCAAAACGTATTTTCTGGCAAGTCTATAAATGTTTTTTCTTTGTCTGGGGAGAGTGTGTATTCGTTCAGAATGTATTTCCTTCAGACAGTTAAGGTAAATGTTAAAAATTATTTTTAGGCATAATGGGCTGTATTCAGAGGTGACAACTTGTCGGCAACTTAAGTTCTAAAGATACGTCAATATTTGCGTCTCCGTGTTCAGAGTCACGCTACGCAGGTGCGTGATTATTCAAATTACCTGTGCACAGTTCTTGCCTTCGAGGTTGCCAGATTTGTATTGTGGAAATCTCTTGGGGAAGGAGTTTCAATATGGTCTCGACCACCACCTTTAAATCAAGCACTTGTCTTTCAGCCCGAGAAAATAAATCGGGGGATAGAAAATGCAAACTGATAAAGCAGAAAAGAATCGGGCAACAGAAAATGCAGACAGGTGAAGCAATGTGATGTAGCATAAACGCAAGAGCGACTAATAGGATAATATACAAATGAAAAAAAAAGAAGCAAAGATTCAAATAAACATCTAATAGTAGGCGAATATATTGTAAATAGTTTATGTTGAAGCTTTCAGGAATAGTCTTGATAATCATGTTAATTTGCAATCACTGCAAATCTGTCTTAATTTAACAGTAAGGGTTCCACCCACATTAATTGGCTGCCAGTCTATAAAATAGCACTTTGATACCACAGTAATATTCAGCAGGTCCTAATGGAGAAGAAAAGCCCAATTTTTCAACCGATGAAGGGCTTCACCACCGAGATGCTCTCTATTAAAGATACTATTTAAATGCCACGCAGTAAGCGTGAAGCTTAGGGGTAAAAAACGCAATTGCAGCACAAGTGTGGACAATTCATGCGATTATATTCATATTTATACATTCAATATTGCTCTAAAATGTGTGTATTTGCATTGCCCAAAACATGAAATTCAGGGTGTAATATTGTGGTTACGCCAAATGTTCAGACAGTGGCGCTGAATTTAAAACAGCTCCTCGCCCAAGTCGATATTGCGCACGAAAATGTGACTTCAGCTCAAGGTCAGAATTGCTCGTAAGTGAGAATACGGCCCAATGTCCTTTTTTATGTCCCTTTTCATTTTTTCAGAAAAAGTGGTCAAGAAAAGGCTACATGAGGACACGGTGGATCATTCACGACCAGTACGTCAACATGAACACACACACACACATCCACACTGCTCCTCCTTAAGTGTTCAATGTTTTCTTTAGTCTCCATTGCTCTGTTGGGTGTTTGGTGTGTGTGTGTGTGTGTGTGTGTGTGTGTGTGTGTGTGTGTGTGTACCTGAGTGCCCCATCACCTTACGTCCGGTGTGAAAACAAAAGCTGTGCGTGTGTGTTTGCAGCCTGTCAGTGGCGGGCATGTGAGTAAGATTGGCAATAATATCAGATGGGCATTAATAGAGCCGTCGTGGCGGCAGGTGTGCGGAAAGTGTGTATCAGGGTGAAATGATAAACGAGCACGAGCTGTTTAAAGCTCTGTGTTACCCTGGCTGCAACCGACAGCACACACACACGCAGATTCTCCCTCCTGACAGCTAATGAGTTATAGCAGCCGGTGAGTGACAACACTGATAGAGAGACTGATTAACACACACACACACACACATGTACATTCACAGACACCTAGACACTCCCTCTCGATAGCTAATGAGTTATAACTGGCATATTCAAAAACACACATAGGCAAAAAAGCTTAGGCACACACGGACGCTCACCAACACAAATGCTCACTGCACTTATACACACACACTCACACGTTGGAGAGAACATATACATATATGTAAAGCACATGCTCACCTACATTATCGCATTATCGTTTAATAATGCTGTGGTGTTATAAGGCATTACAAGCAGTGTTTACATGCAGCCTAATCTGTTAATAGTTTGATGGTCCGACTGCTCAATCGGACTAAAATCGGACCTTCATGTATACGACCTAAATCAGAATAAAGTAAACTAATTGAGGTAAGCCCGTATGAAAATTTCTTTCTGATCCCTTTATTAATCTGTAAATGGAAAAATAATAACCATGTAAACTTTTTGAGTCTGATTACTCTCACAATCATAATCTTTGCAGACGTTTTGCGCTTGTGTGTTGAAGTCATGACACACGCTGACCAAAATGGCTGGTGCAAAAATGGTGCTGTGAAAAAAAAAAAAAAAGGAAGTTCATGTTACAGATTTGAAAAGATTTTAAAATAATTGCATGGTTGGATGGATGGTGGTTCAGGCATCCAACTAATAGGCAGAATGATGCAGAACACTGTTTTCTTGCTGTCTGTTCAGGAAGCACATTTGGAGTATGTTTGGCTGTGACTGACTTTTGTTGCTTGTGTTGAAAAAACACAGGCGAGGCGATTGAACAACCGGCTAACACGCTGAACTAACGCTAGCTACTTGTTACACTCTGAGGGCACTCATCTGAAAATACCTGTCAAAAAAGCCCGTACAAACATTAACCCTGCTTTTAACCCTAAGCTACGTAACCTTTCGTACAAATTGAGTCGTGTGAAGTGTGAGAAAATGCTGGTTTTTATGGTACATGTAAGCAGTTCATTCAGAATCTGCAAATGAAATGAATTAATTTGGATTAATGAATATCTTGCCTGTAAATGCCTATAAACACAGCCTTTTATATAAACTATGTAGTCTAAAGCACATTTTCTTAATTTCTGTGTGTGTATATGTGTGTGTGTGTGTGTGTGTGTAGGGGCCTGGACTTGGTGAATGTGCACCTTTTTCATGACGCCTCGAACCTCATAGCCTGCAACTCTAGTCCCTCCGTATATTCCACGTATCGACAGAAAGCTCTCCGGCACGTCATCAGCAGGTCAGCTGTTAGCCCAGCAATATGAGCATCACAACATCTGCAACATCTGTAATATAGAGAAGTCAGGATTCCAGAAGTATAACATTATTACGCAATAAAAAAAAAAAAAAATTTTAGACACCAGGCAATCTCATTTTAAGGAGCTTAATTTACAAAAACACAGAACTGATGAATTTTTCGGTCACAGGTTATCCGACAACTACAGCCCTATGCCTTTCTTCCTGTTTGGAGATTTTAACTTCCGCCTCGATACACTAAGTCTACTACAGGTAGGATTCCCGTTGATCTGTGTGCATGCACAAAGACAAGCACATGTACACCCCAACTTTGGGGTATAAAGGTGTATTATATATCTGTCTAACGTGAGTGTGTGTGTATTCAGAACCTCTCCACATCCGCTGAAGTGCAGATGGTGATGAAGGACAGCACTAACGAAGTGGAGAAAATCATCTATGAGGAGAAAGACAACGACCACAAGGTGGGTCTGCACGCAGCAGATCTAAACACGTGACTGAAGCCTGATCCTCCATCAGCAGGCTTGATTGACAGCCCTCTGTACAAGACCTCCAGCTGCTACACCACTCAGGCAGAACTAAACACAACTGCACAAGTGGGGGGGAATCAAGAGTGTTCAACCCTAAATGTACCAACCTACCCAATGATTGAATTATCACAATAATCTATCCTCACTAGTCCGCTCAGACTCGAAGACATCCTTCAAGCATGAACACACAGTTTTTATTAAAAGCTCTGTGGTAGGGGAAAGTCTTCCTTCTGATTGGCGAGGGTAAAGCTTATGCAAACTTTAACCAAGATTACCTCCTCCCACTTTACAAAAGGGTGACGTGTAGACATCGGAAAGTCACCAATCATTCATACTTGTTGTTAATTGTTGCAAATTAGAAAGCAATTACAGATTGAGGTTTTCCTGGGACTTCAAAAAAATGTAGTATTTAGTAATACTTCACTAAGCTGGCCAGATTATATGTAAAACTTTATTAGCTTCGTTCTGACATTTTGCCTAAATTGCCAAATTTATTGAAATCAAGTTAGGATTGAAGTAGGAAACGCTAAATACTAGCAAGGTTTATATTTATCCGTTTGTATTTAATTTACGTATTGTAGACCTATACTGTGTTGTAACATGTATTTTTAAAAGTAGTAAATTATGAAATGATGCCAACTGATGTTTTTAATACTATGTTTTAGCGAAGAAAAATCTTGCACGCAAATCTTGGAACATCCAGAGATCTGTTTGCCTTGAACTGGCACATTTATGTTACAGTCATTTACATTTGAACAGTACTTACACTATTAGTATAAGTGTAGCATTGGGTTTTACAGTAATGGGCTGGAAGCAGACTGTATGAATAAAATGCCCAAAATCAGAGTGCAGGCCAGTGTGGAAGAAATGGGCTTACTAGGAAAAGCTATTGAAGAAGGTGTGTTTAAACCTTGATTTAGCCTACATTGGCCTACATTTTTTTTACATTGAATAATAAATTGCTTGACGTGAGCGTTGCAGGTCTTCATTGAGTTGCCAGTCTTTTCTGAGAAAATGGTAGATTTGTGTTACAGACCATAAAAGAGGCGTCATATGGTGCTGGTACCACAGAATATATGGCATCCCCGCTGTTCTGCTCACTACCTGTGCCGTCCCGAGATGATTTATTGACTCTTAATGTGTTCACCTAAACATTACCAACACACTGTCCAGCCAGATTTATGACTCTGGAGACAATATTGACTTTTTTTTGCCAGTGGAGAAAATGCATGTCTGCATTATGATCGCTCAGCTGAGGTGTGATTTATTTTACGTGCCAGGCCAGTTGGACTTAACGCTCAGTGTTTAGTCGCTTGTTCTTATTAACGACAGAGGTTCTTAAACCTCTGTCGTTAATACAACCGTCTCTCTGTCTCACTATTTTTCTTTCTCTCTCTCACTGTTCTTCTCTCTCTTTCTGTCTCTCGCTCTGTTTCTCTCTTTATTTCTATCTCTTCCTCCCACCAGCAGGTGCTTTTCCATATAGAGACTAAGCTGTTTGCATACCTGCACCACACACTCTTCAGAGAGAACAATGGACGAGAGGTGAGCATGCCACATTTTACACTTGTCTCCTGTCTAACATTATAAGAGTGTCTATCTGCAGAAGACCGTTTGCATTGTGTTTATGCAAACACCTATGAACATGTACATTAAGTCATGAATCCAGCCTCCTGTGAATGAACCTGCACAGCAAACTGGAACAAACACACTCCCTTTTCACTCAAGCTTATTATTTCAACATCTTTTTCTCAACACCCCACAGCTCCTGAAGTACGACAAGGAGACAGCAGCCTTCCAGGACATCATTACAGAAGAGGAGATTCTGTTCCCCCCCAGGTGACCAACCTCTTTTGGGAAATTCTGATGAATTTTCAGCTCTTGTGGATACTGTCACGTCGAGAGCATTGCGTCTGCGTTCTGTGTGTACACTGTATGGCCGTTATTTAGATGTTGTGGTGTTCTGTTGCAGTTACCCCTACAGTGAAGACTACACTAAACCCACACAGTACATGAACACGCGGTGTCCGTCCTGGTGTGATCGCATCCTCATGTCCCACAGCGCGCAGGACATCATCTACAGAGTGAGCACCGCCTTAACCCACATGATCTGTTCCCCATTTAGCCATCTCTCTTTGTTTATTCATCTCAGTTATCAAGAGTATTTATGAACTGTATACGCAAAAGTCTGTAAAGCAAAAATCCCTGAAATAAAACATTTCTTAATATAAAAAAATACTATAAAGAGCAGTAGACAGTAAAAAATTTAATCCAATCAATATTCGTGTCTGACCAGCCTTTGTCTTTAAAATCGCATCAAATCTCTAGCGTGCAGTTTTATAAGGAAATCGGCTGGTATGTTGTTCCAAGAATCTTGGCGAACTTGCCACGGTTCTTCTGCAGAACTTTGGCTTTCACTTGCTTCTGTCGCTGCAGGTCAAATCTCAGAACAGCCTTGATTATGTTTTAATCTAAAAAGTGCTCTATTACTTAATATCTTACTTTATTTAACAACATTTAACAAAAAAATTCTCTGTAAGTTTGAATCTTTTGTAAAATGAGCTCTTTTCTACTGACACATTAATGCAGATGACATAAAATAAACTAAATCTAAGACAAAATGTATATAAATTTGTTTTAGGATGCCTAAGACCTTTGCACAGTACTTTTAAAGAAATAATCATAAGCATAAATAAGGGCAAGCTAGCTAACTCAGCTAACCCGGTAATTACCTATCAGTTGCCAGTTGCTAATTAGTTTCAGCCTCAGGCTTTCCGCTCACGGAGCATCTGATACTTATTATACACTTAGCTGGCCACAAGCTTTAGAATCTTGAAGTTTGCAATCTGATTGGCTATTTGCACTTCCGTGCTTAGGTTTCTAGGAAAACAAACTTTTGAACACCGTGCCACAATGAGCACGGTGAATTGAAAAACGTTCACGGCATCACATCTTTAATTGCAATGTAAGTCAAGTGGCCTCTTTCTATGAAAGCAGGTGGTTCTTGGGCACTTTTATTGACAAAACGTACCAGACTCTCTAGTGACAGTTAAAAGTCTGGCTTGCGAGACTAATTGCTAATTAAGTAACTTATATGTGATGCATTATTGTTGCTCCCGCTTTCAGTAGAACAGGCGTTTTGATATTAGTGAAAATGTTTGAATCTCGTTTGAAAAGTACAATTTCACAAAACTGTATATGTTTTTGTATTAGAACTGTTTTATGACTGATTAAATAAAAGCAGCAGTTCTTGGTAGTGGACTCTAAATTTTGAACTCTTTCAGTTGTTTTAGATGTGTTGTCTCATTTTTCTATCTGTCATTCACAGAGAGAAGACGGAGAGAGTAACATTGTATATAACACACTGGGCCCGAACGTCTGCATGGGAGACCACAAGGTTGATCCATTAGAAAAATGAATTAGCTGTGAAAACCATAAGCAACGTTAATCAGCATCGACATATTTGATATGTGACATTTAAGGGGAAATGAATATTTAACATGAACATGTAATTGGCATATAATATGAAAGTTATATTTTGTTGTTTGCTCCAGTCTGACTGTTTTGTTCTGTATCTTTCCAGCCTGTGTTCTTGTTCTTTGCACTGAAAACCAACGTCCAATGACGTAGAATATGGACCCATTAAAAGGTAAGTGATTTCGCACACACATCGTATGCTTACAAGAAAAAGTTATTGCGTGTCTGTCATTGAAGACAGTTGAAGAAAGTTCTGCCTGTTCCTCTAATTTCTGTTTTTGCCTGATTAAAAGAAGACTTTTTTTATCTCTTTTTTTTAATCCCATTGTCATGGTAGGAAGGGAAAAGTAGACTCAGTTTCAAACAGATGAATCGAACGCCACCCTGTTGTTTTTGAGTCATTTTGACATGACTAATTAAAATGAGAACCAGCTGCTGCTACTTAGAGTTTGTGAAATGTCAAAAATTCATTAAGGCAGTAATTCATTAAGAAGATGATTATATTTTAAGACCTTATGTTCTATTTGGATCAAAATAACCCATGTTACATTTTTCCTAAACGTGGAACAGTACTAAAAAGGATTTATCCTGCTTTTTGTGTTGGGCTCAAATTTTTTAATAAACAGGAACAATAATTTTTTAATTATATTTGTATTACATAGATGATGTTCGGGCCATTCAGAGCTGAAAAGAACAAGGTGAACAACAACAACAACGATTATTATTATTATTATTATTATTATTATTTGATTTTGGATGCTTTTAACCCTCCTCTTCTGTTCACTACATAGTAATGGATGTTCCATTCACCCAGGTCATCTCTGAATTTTAAATCAATATAATTGATAAAACAATGAATATAATTGTAAAACAATAATAATAATAGTAATAATAAATATTAATTAAATAGTAATTTGGTATAATCAAGTTTACAAAGTGGAGAAAGAAAAAAAAATACAACTTATATAATATATCATACAACTTAGATATATATTATACAACTTAATACAAAATAAAAAATGTTTTTGAATTGTTTATTTAATATAGTTTCCATATGCTTGTCTGTGCATTGTATTCGCCCCGTGTCTATCATGCTTTCATTAGAGTATAATGTGTATACTTGAGTTTAACTCCCTGCCTTCTTATTGAGCCCTTTTCCACTCCAGTGCCCTCATTCACATTCATTTACAGTGAGTGAAGTTCCCCTGGGATTCCTCCTGTGTGAAATAGTAAAAACAAAGCCCTCTCTCTACCTCTCCTGATCCATGGCTATTGAATCCTCTACATTCTGCTGTTTGCTACATTACATTTGCTACACCCAGCAGGGCACCATAAAGATGCCAGTGTTTATTAATTACAGATAGCAGGTTAGTGGGGGATATATCCTGGCCTGTTGTCCTGTATTGGCATTTTTATGGCCGTAATTTTGTTTTGCTGCCAGGTTTATGTGTGTTCTATAGGCTGCAGCTGTCAGAGGGCTACACGGGTCTTTTGTGTATGTCATTGTTGGAAAAGGCTGTAGTCGGTCACTCGGGTGTGATTAGAAATATTAACATGAAGTAAATTTAGGTCTGTATACTTATTAGGCCAAGCTGTTAGGATTTCACATCAGCTTGTTTTGAGCTCTTATAAAACATCCTGTCAGTGCTGAGAAGCCTCGTGAAGAGGACTGTGATTATTAGAGCTTACAAATAGGACTTGAAATATATTTACAGGAGGTTCTGGTTCAAGGATCTCACCACTACACTGTATAAAAACATTTTGGCTTAACCATTGTGAAACCTCAGGGTGTTCTGTTATCTACAGCACTGTGCAAGTCTTGGGCACCCTAAATTTTTTTATATAAATTTTGTCTTGGATGTTTATTTGATGTCTTCTGCATTAGTGTGTCATTAGTAAGAAAAAATAAAATAAAATTTTAGATTTCCAAATATTAATTTTCCAAAAATGAAATGTTACAGATAAATTTTTGTAAGTCATTCAAGAAAGTAACATATTAAATAATAGAGCACTTTTTAGAAAAACATAAAAACAAAATGAAGCCTGTTCTGGGATTGAAACAAGTAAGAGCCCAAGTTCTGCAGAAGAACTTTGGCAAGTTCTCCAAGATTCTTGGAACAACCTACCAGCCGATTTCCTTATAAAACTGCACGACAGTGTGCCTCAAAGAATTGATGCAGTTTAAAAAGCAAAGGCTGCTCCCACCATAAATGTATTTGTTTTAGTTTTTTTTTTTGCTGTTACTGTTTACTGCTTTTATAGTATATATATTTTTATAATCAGGAACTTTTAATTTCATTATTTTTAAAAGCATTTACAGAATGTCTTTACATGTGCCTAGGACTTGCACAGTACTGTATATTTACCATTTCAGACGAGTTCGGATAGCAACAAACAAAAGCCTTTCTCAAGAAGAAAGCGGCGCTTCCTCTGATTTCTTTATGTTCTGTGTCCTGCAGGTTTGCTGTTGGGTGTCAGTGAAGAAGAAGAAGAAGACGGTTTTAGGGGCGGCTGTTCTTCTGCTACAATAACTCCCAACCTGCATAGACCCTAAACCGCACACAAGAAGGGCATGGAGGAAACAAACTCTTTGGTGTACAAATTCCACAGTTTCACAGTTCTCAAGAGATTTTTCTCCATCTTACACTTTATTACCAGTCTTCTGACCAAAACCTGCAGTCTGTGAATGCATGCCAGATGTGCATGCTAATCGGTTTCAGTACCACTAGCGTTGTTTTTTTCCATTATACTACTAGCATGCTCAATACAAGCTAACTCTAGTCACACACCATACGCTTCTGAATCGCACCAGCTGCTCAGTAAACATTCACACCCTCGCATCGTGCCCAAATATTCTGGACTTTATTTGATTTCAAAGACGGCCCATTTTTCTGTTCAACTACTGCATCATGGTGTAGCAGACGCCTTTAAAACCTTCAATTCAATTCAATTTTATTTGTATAGCGCTTTTAACAGTAGACATGGTCGCAACGCAGCTGTACAGAAATCCGGATGTAGCTCTGGATCTAATGAACAAGCCAGAGGCGACAGTGACAAGAAAAAACTCCCAAAGACAACATGAGGAAGAAAGCTTGAGAGGAACCAGACTCAAAAGGGAGCCCATCCTCTTCTGGGATTAATATCATATGTGTTGATTCTCAGCGCAGACCTCGCTGTGGCCCTCGTGCTTCTCAGTATCTCAGCGGTGCTGTAGCTCAGAAATTCTCCGATCAATAGAATATGTACGCAGCAACCGCCGGGGACGAATTCAAAAAGCCATCAGCACTGTGTGAAATATGGAAATCTGGCCCAGAGCAGCGCAGCCCGACAGGCCCGCAGACTTTTAATTAGAGCTACAGCACGGTACCGAATTCTAATATACACAACGGTTAACGTTGAGGCTTTCTCGCTGTTAAATACAACACACGAGTTACCATACCCTCTAAATGTTACCATACATTCAGTAATGTTTATCTTTTTGAAGATTTTCGAGTTGTGGGTGGTGTTGGGGATGTAGTCAGTCAGAAACATTTAAGAAACCACTATTACCGTGAGGAGACCATCATCTTATTTCGTTTTAGTAGGGTTTTTTAGTGAAGAGTGAGTTTTGTCACGATGAAGCAAGAATATCAAGCCAAGTTCATTACCAAATCTCGTATTGCTTCTTTCTTTGTCATGAAATAGATAGCAAGGCGCTTCCATGGTTACTGCGACAGTCATATATATATATATATATATATATATATACATTAGCGTTCAAAAGTTTGGACTCAATGATGACTCCAAAATAACTATGAACGTTTTATAGCATCAAGAGTGATGTTAATATAAACATTAATATCCAGAATGCCTCTTTTTTTGGAAAGCTTAGAGTGTATATTTAAATAATATACTGGAATTATCTATGTATAGTAATTTCTCCTTTATCATAAAATTTTATAAAAACTTTTTAAATGACTTTTAAATAACTTTTTCCCAAAATACTTTAAATACCAAACAAAACCTCTAAAAATATCTTTTGGCATCTGGTTTATATTAGATATATTAGATCTACGACATTGTATAAGAGTTTAGTGAATAGAATAATGACTTAATAAAATATGACGGGTGATTCCGCTAGTATATATATATATATATATATATATATATATATATGTTTCTATTGTCCACTGATTATCGATATTCATTATCATGCTGCTGTCATGGCTCCTGGCATGCTTATACTTATTTTCATACTAATTTCCTTTCTATACTTACTTTCTATTATTGATAATCTGGTGGTAAGGCAAGCTATGTTATGATCTCCAATATTCTTGTAAGAAACACACACATGCAACATATACAGGTTCTTTTGTTGTATTAGATCGATCTGTGAATAGTTTTACATTTATTCCTTTATATCTGACTTTGCAGCTACTCGTTGTGTCTGATTTGTTTCACTTGTATATGCTGGGTGTTTCCTGTTAACGGGACAGAAGGGGGGTTTTATGAATTCTAATTAAGACTCGGTCACATCATGGATCATTAAACTAAACAACAGTCTAAAGACTACAGTTGTGGGCACAATGTCACACAGTGGATGTTTTTTAAATGTCAAAACCAATTTGGTCCGCCGATTATCAATATTCGTTAACCATCATTTAAGCAGGCACAAAAAAAGATTATACAGATATGACAAAGCGGGTCATTATTTCAACTCGACTAGGATTTATTGATTCTATCCGTGTAATCTGAATGCCCTCCCCACCCGGGATTTTTTAGAATCAGTAATAGGTCGATAATTTAAGTGCGAGGGTTAAATTGCACGGCCCATTTGTCAATAATGGACTTGTTGGAGTTGATCCATGATGTGTTCCACATAATGCATTGCTCTCAGGAGCTTTGCTCCAAGCTGAAGTTCAATACAAGGCTGTGATGTTGGTGAATGAGAAGCACTGATGTTCCTTGGGCATTTGTGATTTTATAATGAGATCGAAACACTAAGTTTTTTTTTTTTTTTGCTAAATGTAATTTATATCTTTTGTACATAAGCAGCAGCAATGGTATGGCACTGGTCGTAGCTGTGAGTCTCCTCAGGCTTACGTAGCTCTGATGTTTGCACTTATTGGGGGGTGCGTTTTATTTTACACTGTCTTTCACCAATGCGAGAGTTGATTTAAGGACCACTAAAAATATTATTGTGTTTTAATAGCGTTTTTAGAAAGGTTGCTCAAAACAAAGTCATTGTTTGAATTGGGACTATTATAATATACCGGAATGACGGTACACGGTGATGTGGACATTTTAAATAGTTATACTGGTAACATTATGCCTTACTGGTGTATTTCCAGGCGTGATACATCCCTTTTTAATGCCTAATTTTCAAAGAACAAACATACCAGGTAAAAAAAAAAAAAAAAAATTATTCAAAATAATTGAATACACATATTCTATCATGAATTTTTCCATACCGTTCCACCTCTAATATGAATCTTATAACAACCACTATTCACACCTAAGAATTTGAACTACATTGACTACCTGCAAGCCTTGAGCCTGAGCAAGACGTCCAAAGCTATACACACACTCACTTGGCTGTGCTCCAAAACAAACGAGAAATTAAACCCAAAGGTGAAATGGTTCCAAGTGATTTTTGTTTTGTTTTATTTGTTCAGACAGATAGATCAGGGCAGCTTGTACAGCTCATTGGCATGTGAAAGAGGAAGGCCAGTTAAATCCTGCCTTGTCGTAGTCATTAACACACGGGAGGAGATTAATGGTGCCGTGATACGGCTGGTTCAGGTTTCTGTTGATTGCCAACGGGAAGGTCGTCGATGGAGGGAGGGCGCTTGGAAAGATCTCACCTTAACAATTATATTCGTTCACCAAAATAATCGACTAATCGATTTGCCTAATGCATTGATATCACAATTATTAAAAATATATCGTTCCGGTTCGAATGTAAGACAAGGTTCATGACTCGCACAGCTTTGGCAGGTGTTAGTGTGCCAAATGTGTCATATATGTTTTTTTTTAATTATTATTATTTTTTTTATCCTTCCCCATTTTTGAGTTTCCTGTTTAACATATTTATCTGAAACGATGGATCAGGTAGCAATTTCACAAGACAGCAGTTCTAAGTGACTGAACATCACTGCGTTTGTTTGTACCTCTTAAGCAGCTGAATGTCACGTTGACGTTGGCATTAACCGAAGATCTTAACAGAAATGAATGTTTCCGTTTTTAATTGGTATGTTAATATAAGCTGTATGTTTTTAATTCTCTATGAAGTGTATATGTAAATCATGAGATGTGTCTATTGTGGTCTGTACCAAAAATTATTCAAACGCCCTTCCTGCTTGGAATGGATAAATAACTGAATCAGTCATATACATATCATACATATTGCTTATTTAGTTACTTCTATTACGAATTTAGTTACTTTTTTTTTTAGCAAGTCCGAGGAGTAATTATGGTTTGCATGCAGTGTGCAACTTGACAACTTTTAGGATATGAATTAACTTGCATGTCCTAATTTCGTGGTTAAGTAATTGCCTAATAACTTTTGACGTGTGGCTTGTCAAGCTGGCTTATGGCACAAGATATCACACTGCAGTTCCTAATTCGTTTATCTACATGCCTTTTATCAACGGTGTCAAGAAATGATAACAGACTATGTCAAAGATCAGCTACTTAGTTCCACTTGTGTGTTTTTTGTTTTGTTTTTTGTGTGGTTTTTTTTTTTTTAGCTTTAATGAGATCAGTTAAACGTTCACCTCATGCCTCGCATACATTATATTTGGGGCTACACCGTCGATAAACAACATTTAGCTTTGCCTGAAATAATTGGCCCCCCTCATGCTTTCTTATGTTCGGCTGTGAGTAATGTGTTTACTCATCGCCGCATTACAGCAGCAGGTGTTATTGAAACGCACACAGATAGCTTTATGTTGGCTTATCAGTAAGAGGGTGTTACTGCACGACTTACAGATACAGTTTTTCATTTCTCGCAATACTGACACCCTTTCTGACACAACCCAACCACCTACAAAACCTCTTTTGTTCCCTTCAGCATTTGTGAAGGCAGCTCCAAAGGTGTGATTAGAAAGTAGAACACTTTTTTAAAAGGAGATTTAACGTAACAACTGACCGTAAATGCCTATTTAAGAATATGAAAATGCTGTATAACTCTAATTTAAGGGTCGGTAATACAAGCCAACTCTTCACAATATCAAGGATGTCTGTCATTATGTATGGCTTTTTAAAACTCTGGTTTTTGAATACACCCTTGAATCCACAACATGAGTAAGGAATTTAGGCAAACGTCTCAAGGAAGTCAATCTCGAGGGTATCTTTAGCTAAACGAGTAGTGTAGAACTGATGATGCTCTCGATCATGTCCAATTTGACACCAGGGTCCTCGGGGATGTTTGCTGATTCAGTGATTTACTACAGAGTTAAAAAAAATAAATAAAAAAAAAAGACTCCACATTTAGGTACAAGGGAGATTTTCTTCTTTACTGTAACTTTCATTGGGATCATCATCTGAAATGACAACGTAATGGCTTATAATTGTACATTATACTTATTATATATTACTGTCCATTATTAGACTATGATTTTGGTTCAGATAATCATTGACAACATGAAGTCTGTGGTAATTCGCCCTGGATGACACAGAGGGTCTTTGCTTGAGACTTGCTGTCACTCTGTCACACCACCAGTGGGTTCAATTCACCAAAACCCTATATGCATATATATATTAAAAAAAACTATCTTTCCTGACCGTGCATTTAATCCTTTTTAAATATATAAGTCATTTTAGACATCTATCTTTAAAGGCAACTAAATCGACATGGCTGCTTTTATCATGTAAACCAATATCACAGCAAGACGAGATGCCTAGCACAAAACCTGACGTTAAGACAGCGACCAAAACTGCAGTAAAACATCGGTAGCAGTCGAAAGGCTTGACAGCAAAGCCACAACCACCGCCAATAGACGTAGAAACACGTCAAATAGTTCCAATAGTTGTGAAACCCACACGGTGAAGGAACATGACAGAGTAGATGGCTAGGTTACTTGTTAAAATTAAGTATGGAACATAACTTATTGAGGGGCTGCAAAAGGCTTTTTTTTTCTTTTTGTGTTCTCCACTTCAACGTTCTCTATGTTGGTTGTCTCACTGCTTGGCAGATTAGGAGCACAATGTTATTCAAGGTCAGGACTGTAGGAGTAGCAGAGAGGGGGTTGATACAATAACAATTTTGATGTTGATCATTTTTGCATCCAATGTGCAATGAATTCATTATGCTATAATGCACGAAGGCCATTTAGGTAAAAACATTGAGAAATGTTTAGCCTTATGATGAATTATTTTACTTGACATACCCAAATAACGCCCCTGCACACCACTCCCTTTCCTCACAGGTGGTGTTTTCTCTGAAACCGAATCCATCGTTTTTCCACGACACAGTAAACACTTGCAACAACAAGACTTTATTGCACAACTAAAGTTTTATTAATCACTGACATTGCTCACTGTAGCATAACCGAGTAGTGCTTAACAATTTCGCTTGCATGTCAAGTTCAATAAATAATAGACATAATCTTGGAAATTATATACAGAAATGTGGGGTTGGAACAATAATCTGGGGAGGCTGCACGTTGAGTGATTTTTTGGAATGCGTGTGTGTGTGTGTTTTAGTATTCAGCATGTAAACATTATGGCATATACACATGTGGGTGTGTGTGTGTGTGTGGTGTCAGACATGGTGTGGCCCCAGGCGTAGCACAGAGAAGGCCCGGCGGTGTTTGCGCAGCAGCAGGCGGATCTTCTCGTCGTCCGAGTCGGGGTCGAGCGGTTTGTTGTACTCCTCGTCCTCGAGCTCGTTGTCCGAGGCGCCCTGTGTCTCAGCCCTGGATGCCTGCGTGGAGCTCGGCTCAGACGCGCTCTTCTTACGCCACTTAGTGCGCCGGTTCTGGAACCACACCTGACGGGGAACGCACATGTGCATTCATAGTATCAATTCATGTCAATTTTTACTATCATGCTACGTGTACAGTGGGATATACAAGACAGTATGAGGGTCTGTATACAGGATCACACACATAAACACACATGAATACAAAGGACAGTATAAACAAGTAAACAGCACGCACTAACTACACAGAACAGCAGGAGCAGCATAAGGACATTTATAAGGACACTTAAATGGAAACCTATGGTAGAAGACCTTCTTCACCATGGTAGGACCACCGTGACAGTAACTGCTCCTGCTGTGACTGTTACTGTGGATTATCGATGAAAATTGCACTACTGATTAAGTCATTGTCATGTGATGTCTGTTTTAATGCTATTATATATTGTATTTATATCTGTATATATGTATTTAAAGTAAAATCCAGAGAGTAACTGCAGTGTACTTAATAAAGTAATAAATGTAGAGGTAGTAAAAATGGCAGTACAGTACACAAAGTTTCCAGAGAAACAGGCCGTTTCAGACAAAAGTCCTTCATCGGGTGTGCAAGCAAAGTGCTTCTGAAGCTGTTTCACCTCCTACTGTTCTATTCTATTATGTTTTATACTGTTCTATAAAGTAGACAAAAATAATTGTGCTTAGCTGAGCAAACCGACTGTACAATGCAATTCTAGCAGCACATGAGAGTGTAGCAGTATAAAAGGAATATTGATGAGCAAACATAAGATTTGGATATGTGAATATCTACAAAGGAGATACATAGAGTATAAAGGAGAAGTGCACTACGTTTTTTTAAAACACGCACTCGTGCGTTTGAAACTAAACATTAACGATGACACATAAGTGTAGTTAATGTATTATATAATACTCAAGCTTAGGAAAATCAAGTGTGTTCAATCAGAATATCTATCATTCATGCATTGTGTGTGTGTGTATGGTCTTACTTTGACCTGAGACTCGGTCATGCCCAGTGAGTACGCCAGTCTCGCTCTCTCTGGTCCTGCCAAGTACTTGGTCTGCTCAAAGGTTTTCTCCAGGGCGAAGATCTGGTGCCCGCTGAACGTGGGCCGTGTGTGTTTCTTTCTGCCCCCTGTCTCACCAGGATGCCCGCTGTCTACTGAAAAACACACAACAGATCGAAATAACACTTATGTACTATACATGCACTTGAGCATTTAAATTACTTTAGGATTTATTGAATTTATTTATTGGATTTGTTTTGTTGCATTTCCTGCTCTGTAGTTACAGGAATTGGTTAAAATTGCATTAAAGCGGTGCTTTCTAAAGGTGTTAAATCACACTGCAAGTGGTGTTAGAGGTAGTCAGTGAGCTAAAAAATTTAGATGCAATTAGAATTTCTTTTGGTATGACTAAAATGATTCAGACTAGTCGCAGAATAAAAAGGTTTTCAGTCCCCATTGGTAGTTTAACTTGAACTAAAGCTTGTTCAAGACTGTAAAATGTCCATGCATGAGGTTAATTATATGATAAAGTAAAAGATAAGAACATTTATTTAGTACAGCCATTATGTCTTATTTATAAGCATGCTGTATACTGAAAATGTTACTGTATACAGGTTAACCTATTAAATCTAATAAATTACACCTAATGAAAGTAAATGCAAGTACTTAGCAGGGCTGATCACAAGGGCTTTCATTTTGACCTTATTGTTTAAAATCCTCTTTATGACTCCTATTGCTCCTTGTCATTAACTGTGTAAACTGTGTAGCTATAGATAAAACAAGAAATGACCTTTCAAATTTCAAATCAAAACTCAATTATCTTATTATATATTATTTTCACTGATTGTCTCTTCCACTGGCTAACAATTCACATATTATGTCTGTTGCATCTTCGTTAATTGCTGAACATAGTATTTACCATAGTACCAAGTCCAAATGTTAAGTTATTATTCATTATGATTAATTATATTAATACAAATATTGGTGTTAATATAATAAAGCTATTAATTAACAATAATTCTATCATTCACAATTATTTTGATCAATTTGATTAAACAATTAGGATATACTGTTACACTGATATAGGTTCATTATTACTCATGTGCATGTTGACAATTATTTATAAATTCTTATTAAAAGATCAATTAGATACAACAATATCATATTGGTGTAGTTTTTTTATGTTACATAAATTGAAAATTTACATGACTGTTGTGTCAGTCCCAAATTATGTTTCCATACTTATAAAGAGGACTTGATGGTTAGAACTTATTTAGCCATGTAATAATAAAAATTATTTAGTTTTGAGCCTTTCTGAAAAAATTAATTAATTCAGCACTAATGATATTCTAATAATATTAGTTTCCTTACTGTTGCTGCACTGTTGTCTTCCTCCTCTCCAGTCATAGCCTCCCTCCACCCAGCAGCTACTGCGTCCCTTCACACCCAGGCACTCGTTGGGTTTGGGGAAAGCACCCAGCGATGTTGGGGCGTAATCCCGGTTATAATACACGCCCGGCGTGCCCATAGTGCCAGTGAAGCTTCCCATGCTGGAGTATCCCGAGAGTAGCGTGGTGTTAGCAGGGGCTCCTACCACAGAGCGGCTCAGGATGTCGCTGATGCCGTGTGGTGTACCCGCCTGAAGCTGGGCGTTCAGGTTAGCGTGGCTGAGCTTGTAGAAGCTGTTGGGCACAGAGTACTGACACATGGGTGCCTTGATGTCCGACGGGAACTGGTTCAGGCCGTTGTTGAAGAGGAAAGACCCGGAGAGGTTGGGCTCCATAGGAACCAGCGTGTGTCCTCCCTCTTTGTCCAATAAAGATGGATCCAGGATGAATATTTAATATTTAATGGACAAGGGGAATCTCACATGAAATGCCAGCTTTGGTCCGATCCAGTTCGGGATATCCTCCAAAAGGAGACTTGGTTAGTTCAAGATCAGTTAGGAGCTCGATGACCTCCTTGAAGTGGATCAGTCTGGTGGCAGTCTTGTCTTAAAATATCTTCTCCTTAACTTTCACCTGTTTTGTTCCATACTTTGTGCTGCAATTCCAAAGTCAACACCAACCGTCTTGCCACCTTTAACCCAGTCCTACTCTTTAACCCAGTCCCACTCTTTAACCCAGACCCACTCTTTAACCCAGTCCCACTCTTTAACCCAGTCCCACTCTTTAACCCAGACCCACTCTTTAACCCAGTCCTAATCTTTAACCAAGTCCTATTCTTTAACCCAATCCTATTCTTTAACCCAGTCCTACTCTTTGCAGATAAATGCCCTCAAAGTAAGCTCCTCACTCTCAGGTCATAAATAAGAACTACCTTGCACAGATGTGGCACTCTCTTGATAATGATGACCAGCGTTAGTCGGCCGGGCCTGGACTGGACAAGCACGCGATGTGCCGAGGGCCTGATTGGTCACTGTGCAGGACGGCAGCTCTGGATTGGTTGGTGGCAGATTAATGGCTTTTTGAAGTGGCAGGGTGGGAATAAGTGAGTTTTTGATGGCCTCCCTGCCCTGTGTGTGGAACTGCAGTTACACATCGGAGCGGAAAGAGATGGCACTTTAGGAGGCTGCCAGGGTCGTCGTTTTTATTTTGATTGCAGAATTGTGAGCTACAAATAGAAACTAAATAGAGATTTGGTGGAACAGGTTTTACACTGAGCTTGTTATTCTGCTATCTGCTGTGCTTGACAACGTGGACATTTCTGCTTCATTTTTTCATTGTGTGTTACGATAGATAGATAGATAGATAGATAGAGATATATAGATAGATAGAGATAGATAGATAGATAGATAGATAGATTTTGAAATTTAACATTTCAACTAATAATCAAATTCATTATGAAGGTATATGTAATTTAAATAGAGCTGTGTTTATTTGTGAATTTTTAAATATTGTTTTTTATATCGCTGGTTTAAAAAATTATATTTTATTGCTTATTTTAGAACATCTTTTCATACTTCAGTGCTCGCTGTAGAATTTGATTCAGGAGTTGAAAACACTTTTTTTTTTTACCATTCTCTGTGTTTCAACAAAATCGACAGCAGTTCTTAGGAATACAGCTGACATGGGATGTGCAAATATACTATATTGTCCACATAGTTGCAAAAGACAGCAGAATGGAGTCAAGAATGCTAAAAGAGTTACAGAACAGCTGTCAGGGACTGTCAAATTTAAAAAATCACAAAATAAATATGACAGTACGGCACTATGTGTTTTTCAGATGGATAACAAACCTGGCAATGGTGCAGAAGCATAACACATTATATTAATACATCATGCACAACAAAGTTTTTGTCCAGCAGGGGACATCAGTAGCATGAATAAGCAACAACAATCTTCATGCATTTTTTAAAGCATGTGATATTTGAGAAGTCATTTTGGAGATCCAGTGAAATCAGTCTGAGGCCAATGAACATACAGATGCAGCTGATAGCATTTTACAAATAAGTAAACAACCTAAGGTTGAACATAAAGCGTGTACTTTTGCCTTAATCTGAAAATACATCACATATTTATGTGCTTAAACAAGATCAAAACGCGTGACCAGTTTTACCCAATAAGTTTAAAAAAAAGTTTAAAGATGTTTTCAGTAAACAATTCTTGCTCAATCTCAGTCTTAACACCTTATCCATGAAATGTCATTTTCCACAAATACTGACAGAAGTCATTACATTTTGGAAACTGTACAAGGTTCACCAAATAAATCCCATGTATGATGGGGAGAGACTATGTGAGTTCAGTTTAGCACATATACAGTGTTGTCCAAAAGTCTGAGAGTACATTGAAAATCCACCACCATGTTTCACTGTTGTTTTGATACACTGTGGTATCAATCTCTCTTCTGTTCGTCTCCTT
>JAOUQW010000033.1:3756171-3785889 GCA_028565825.1 Olivaichthys viedmensis
ATTTTGGAATATACATTTATTTTTTATTGATTATTTTGGTTATTGCAAATAAAATAATTTCATTTGTTTGTTCCAAATAAAAATGGGACATTGCCACCCTTGATGATTTAATTTATCAGGAGGACTTTGGCTACCTTAATTGCAGAAGGCTGCAGTTTGAGTAACATTATTTCAAGAAACAATTATTTTTGTAGCCTATTTAAATGTCAGAGCACACAAAATACAGTAAAAATGTCCAAGTCAAAGTCCGAGTCTCATAAGCTCTAGTCCAAGTTGAGTCTAATGTTAATATTAAGTCTAATAAACGAGTCCAAGTCCAGTTATATGTCATCAAAATAGTGACTTAAGTCCAGGACTCGAGTACTACTTCACTAGATTAGACACCATGAGATGAACTGTTTGTTGAACAAATTGCTAAAGGTGGACAAAGTTATTGAGACTGGGGAAAGTGCCAATGTGTGCTAATGCGACAGGTATTCAGCAGATGTGCCAACCGTATGCCCATGTAAAAGAGTGTGAGTCTGAAAGTCTGAGCGTGTATACCCTCCAGCGCGAGATCAAACACACGCCGTCGGTTTCAAACTGTGAGAGGAAATGGATTTGTTCTCCTGATCCTAAAACACGAGAGGGCGTCGCCCCTGAGAACGCGCTGGACTTTCTATTATTTCCATCTGTGCATGTGTGTGTCGGATGGAAACTATTATGGAGCCCCTCTAACTTGTTAGGAGTTGAGAGGTGTGTGTTTCTGGTTTGCACACGGGCCGAGTCACAGAAGCACAGTCGATTAGTAGACGCCCCCTGCCCAAAACAGAACAGTCTCCTTCCCGCTTCTCTCACTCCCTCCCTCTGTCCTCCCGTTTCACGAGAACTTCATCTCACAGTAAGTACCGGTTTCTCTCCTCTTGCCCTACTCACACATTCTGACTACATCACATTCATTAGCTAACACTTACCATGTCTGCCATCATGTTTCTAATTACTTCCTTTGTACATGTTTACTGGATTCACATCTCTTCTGTTTAACTAAATATTGCGGAGAGCTCCAGTATTGAGGAGCGGGACTTTAATATCCTCATCTGAACTGTGGCTGCTAGCAGAGCTTGATCATCTGGATTCCAGGCACACAGTGTGACTTACAGATGAGACACAAGCCCATATGCTGAGCAGAGCTGTATGAGTGCCATTGTTTTATTCACTAGTGGCGTGTTTTCCATGCTGCACTGTAGAACTGGACTGAACGGAATGTCAGCATTTGGGAGTACACTGAGGACGTTCATCTCTGGGGTAGCTGTGTGTTTCTGTCCAGCAACTGAAACATTTCTCATCTTTGCCTAGAAAAAGATGTAAGTCACTGTGACTGTTATAATCTGGAAGACATTTCACCGCTTGTCTGAGGGGCTGCATCAATCTTTGTCCTGTTACATATGGCAGTAAATTTAGTCTTATTCTTGAGACGCTTATTCTTTTCTAGGGGTGTGTATCTTTAGTTTTGAGGTGATACAAAACGCATCTCTATATATTTAAAGCAGCCAATTATTTAATACAATACGAATAAGAGCTGTTTAAATGTGACACAATGTGATTCATTATTGTGCGAGAAGTTCAGTTTTAATAGTGTTAGCCACGCCTCCTTCACTATGACCGACAGGCACAAAGGCAACACCTTCACTGGACTGACAGATACAGATGCCATGCCTCCTTCACTGGGACTGACAGGCACAGAGGCCACACCCACTTCACTGGACTGACAGGCACAGAGGCCACGCCTCCTTCACTGGACTGACAGGCACAGAGGCCACGCCTTCTTCACTGGGACTGACAGATACAGAGGCTATTATTGTGCGAGCAATTCAACTTTAATAGTGTTAGCTTTGAGGAATGGGAGGACACGCCTCCTTCCCTATGACCGACAGGCACAAAGGCAACACCTTCACTGGATTGACAGATAAGTATGCCACGCCTCCTTCACTGGGACTGACAGCTATAGAGGACATGCCTCCTTCACCTAGAATTGACAGGCACGGAGGCCACGCCTCCTAGCTTATATTATTAACATTATATATTGGCTCTAAAAATCTCACATGTGACATTCAGGATAGAAAACAAACTTGCCAAACCTGTGAATCTGCAAACTTTTGTCAGAGCTGTACTTCATGTGGATTTATAGCAGTATACGCATCACGGTATTAAGAGTTGTTAACCAAACTCAGTCTTACATAACACTGGGCCTTGCCCACAGCATTGTTCCCTCCATAGTGTCAGGCAGTGGATTGTTGTTAGTTAAACTGTCTTAAGACTCTGTTATAATAATATTTCAGTGCTGATGTCATCCATAGCATTTATTTCAGTTATAACTGATTGATGATTATGAGGCAGCTGAATACTTTCCCTAAATTGGACAATCCTGGTGAATCTGGACTGTTAAAAGTGCTGTCTGTGTTGCTGTAAAGACTCTGCTTTTGGCAGGTAGGATAAAGGAAGTGTGTATGTGTGGGCATACAGGACAATGTCCTCTCAGCTGGAGACTGAGACTGGATCAGTTCCAGATAAGCCTAGAACACTCCTCTCCTCTCTTCTTCACTCATCCCTCACTCACCTCTCTGTGGTCATTCATTCTACTGTCCTCTCACACAGACTCTCGCTTCTCGCTTCTGCTGTCTTTCTCTTCTCTTCTGTCTTTCTCTTCTCTTCTTCCTTCTACGTTCTCTCTTATCTTCTCTTCTTCCTTCTACTGTCTTTCTCTTCTCTTCTTCCTTCTACTGTCTTTCTCTTCTCTTCTTCCTTCTACGTTCTCTCTTCTCTTCTCTTCTTTCTTCTACTGTCTTTCTCTTCTCTTCTTTTCTTCCTTCTACTGTCTTTCTCTTCTCTTCTTCCTTCTACTGTCTTTCTCTTCTCTTTTTCCTTCTACTGTCTTTCTCTTCTCTTCTCTTCCTCCTTCTATGGGCTTCTTTTTCAGGAGTCTTTGGCAAGAACAGCTCTACAACCCCAATGACACATTCACACACACACACACACACACACACACACACACACACACAGAAACTTCGGGTACTAGCCTGGGCTACACTGCCTCCGTCCAAACCGCTGAATTATTAAAAAGCTGCTGACTCCTACAGCTCTAGAGTGCCAGAGACCTTCACACACACAACCATCCTTCATACACTGTTGACTTGCAGAGAGACAAGAGACAGTAAGTAATCAAGCGAATGTACACTCTGTTTCAACATGTCTTGCTGAAGGCACACAGTATGTGTGTGTGTGCACAAACAGAAAACACTGCATGCTGCAGGAAGAATGAAGCCTGTCACCTGAACTCTCTGTTACATAACGTCTCCCCTGCAGGGCCTGCTGCTGTGTGAGCTTACAACTGAAACCCTTCACCTGTGTGGTAACTGGTTCAGCTCTGTGTCTTAGCAACGTTGAACAGAAACTATTCTGTCAACTGTTTACGACCCTGGTTTGTTTAAAAAATTTTCCCTTGTGGAATGCTTTTGGTTAATCCAGGTTTCGGTGGGTCATGGTTGTCAATAACATGCAAAGATGCAAGCTTTTTGTCAGGTATAGCATATATGTTCAAGCAAAATGAATATTGGCCAGTGCCAATATTCATAAATTCAGTAATTTAAAACTTCAATTCATTTATATGGAGCTTTTAAAGCAATACTCCATCATTTCTCAACCTAATCTCTATTCACCACATATGTAGCATATGTGCAAGCAGTTCTTTCCGTCTACGGGAAACTCACTTATAACTTGTTAAATTTCATCAATAAACATTTAAAATATGCAACTATGTAACGCATTTTAATTTAAAATGCCAGTCATATTACTCTAGCAATAAAGGTCTTAGGATGAGACAAACATGACAGAAAGTCTTAAAGCCAGTTTGATGTACGTTCCAACATGAGAGTAATACAGTAAAAAGTAATTCAGATACTTCCATGTTTACTTTGAGCTACATTTAATAAATTGGTAACGCATTACCTCAAATTCTTCCCTCTGAGAAAGTAGTCCCATCTCAAAAGGACTAATTATACAGACTTGGAGCTTAATTTACAAATGCCTTTGACTACAGAATTCCTGAAACCGTTTTACAAATTTTTTTCACTTTGCATAAATGTTTATCGACTGTCCCAACAACTGCCCTAATAATTCCAGTTTAGTTGAGTTTCGAGTAAACAGGTTTTCTGCTCTTTTCCTAGTACAGGGAAATGTGCCAAAATTCTTGTCTGTGCCAATGAGACATATGCTACATATGCTACAGATAGATAGAGATTTAGTAAAAAAAAATATCTGGAGTATTCTGATAACAATAGTCATTGTTTTAAAGCAGATTAATAGAAATCCAGGTCTAGACCCTTAATGAACAAGACGAAGTGGACAGTGGCAAGGGAAAACATCTTAAGAACATGAGAAAGAAACCTTGAGAGGAACCGAGACTCAATAGGGGAACCCATTATTCTCTGGTTGACACCATATAGTGAGATAATAGTAAGAAGAGTACCAGTATAAAGCACAAGGGTACAAGTGAGATTAACAGCTCACTACAGATCCCTGAGATATGACTGGTGTTGGAAGTCTGTCAGAAAAGAAACATCTGAGCATCAGAAGAATCCCAAAATGATCCCAGAAACTCCTGATGCTGAACTGCGTCGATGTTGAGTTCTATTTTGCTTTGCACGACTCTTTTTCCACTTTCCTGTTTGAGCTGTAGCGTTGCTTATCATGTTCGGTTGTAATTACACGTATCATCGCCAGCAACTTTATCAAAACTGCATAACCTTGGTTCTGTCCCACCAGCTAGGCCCTGATCCAGCTAAAGCCCGGTAGACTCTTCCCACACTTCCTGCCTAAAATAAACCGTGATCTCATCACGTCGGGGGAGAAGCGGCGATATCCCCATGTCTCCTCAAAGTAATTAAGTAATGAAATCACCTTTAACATATGTCTCCGAGTGCACTGTGTCTTAATCAGGGTGTGAGGTCGGACATGTATAGCCATGCTAGGTTAATGGCCGTGGAGGGGATCGGCGAGCCGTTGTGTAACACCTTAATGGCTTGCTAACATGCAACTCTTTCAGAAGCAATGCCTGTACTTGTAGAAGGTCCTAATCTCTAAGCCCTATACGTAGGTATACAGTCGACCACGGCGTATAGGCCTACAAGTTCCCTATGAATCAAGGGATTTATCAGAATAAGAGCAGTGTTTACTCCAGGCTTATGTCAGTCTTTCAGCTGAGTCACTTGGAGAAACCTGTTCTTTTCTAAGTCACAAACTGGTGGAAAGAAAGAAATAGAGAGAGAGAATGGAGGGAGATTAGGAGGGTGGAGGCTGTTTTGTATTTGACTTCCCCTGTTTTTATTGCTTGGTTTAAAAAAAAAAAAATCACCTTATTAGCACAAAGCATGAGCTCGGTGCCTATTGAAATGTCTCGAAAGTCAGCAAGGAACAAGTCGAGTGTACGCTGCCTGATCGTTACCACGGCAACCCACAGTGACCGGGAAGTTCACCCCAGACAGAGCAAAGTGTGAGTTTGTGTGTGCGTGTGCGTCATTGTGTGTGTGTGTGTGTGTGTGTGGTGTTTGGGGGCAGTTACTCGATTTAAAGGGAGTGAATAGAGGTTAAGTAGATAGAAAGTGTAAGAGTCAGGGCGAGCGAGTGAGTGAATGAGAGAGAGAGTGAGAAAGTAGTTGGTCGGTGAGATCAGAGAGGAAAAGAGAGAGAGAGAGAGAGAGAGAGAGAGAGAGAGCGAGAGAGAGAGAGAGAGAGAATAACAGGAGGCTTGAGCTGGTCAGACGTGCAGGCAGTTCCGAGATAAACTACACCCTGGAGAGTGTGTGTGTGTGTAAGAGAGAGAGAGAGGCTGTGTTTTTGTAAGGACTCTGTGCACGGCAGTACCATCACACACATTAATACACAGACTTTGGTGAGTTCACTTTTCCCTATTACATAGCAACACTCAAACTTTTACAACATAGTCATCTGTAGTCGTTATCTGTGCCTTCAGGTCTTCATTCAGCTCCGGTTGCTTTAGAAAGGTACAGTCACCCCTGATGGACTGTCGTGGCTTTTTGAGGAGGATTAGCAAAGTCCTCACAGAGGTCAGAGAAGGAAAAAAGTGGTGTGAAGCAGCAAATATTTGAAGCTCCTTGAGCAGGTCTGCCTTCAATGGCGACTACCTTGCAACTTCTCAGGTGTTTTACATACTGAGCGCTCTAATTTGTTTTAAAGGGCCACCGGCATCCGTGATGCGGTGCTGAAGTACTGTTGAGTGGTTTATGAAAATCATTATTATAAAGTTCTTATGAAGTTGTACAACAGTGCAGGGCTGCATTTTTAACCGTATATCTTAACCGGTTAACCGTGCTAAAGATTTTGGCTTCCTCAGTTAGTTATTTCTTTTTACTGACTATAAAATGCATGAGTGAGAATTTTCTCAGAAGATTTTTTTTTTTAAATCTCTGCTCCACTTGCTCATAAAAGGAAAGCTTCTGCATTAAGAGGTCAAAGGTTAATCTCGTTGCATATTTCCTGTCTTTTTCTATGGCTATTTTTCCTCTTTTTGGTAGGTAAATGTGACTGGTGTCAAGTCCATTAGTGTGTATGTCAAGGGATGAAGGAAAGGTGGGTGGGGCTTACATATGTGTGTGTGTGTGTGTGTGAGAGAGAGAGAGAGAGAGAGAGAGAGAGAGAGAGACCACCTTAGACTCAGCACTATTAGAAAGATTTCAGCAGCACATTGAGAATCATTCTCACTGAGGATGTGTGTATGATCAGGCGCGTGTCACTCTCATAAGGTCAGCTAAGGTGTGGCAGTATATAATGAGTACATTTGGGTGAACTGGTGCATAATCCTTTATGCTCTATCCCTGAAAATCAAATCCCTGAAATATATTATTTATAATGGCACTACCTCCTTTTCCCTTTGGCAAAAATGTATCACTGTAAGAGACAAATTTCTTAATCAAAAAGCAAAACACACAATATGTATTGCAGTAGTAAGTCTAGGTGGCTGGACTTATGTTTTAATTATGAAGAGAACTGATGAAGCTCCTTGGGTGAGTGGCAAAACATCTTTCAGATTAAGACACAAGTACAGTCAGCCAGAATTAGTACTCTGAGATATTTCAAATGACCTGAATAACAGAAAACCTTTACAGACAAAACATGCAGCATGCTTCTAAAGCAGCGGTATTCAAACTTTTTTTTGTACCACATAAAACACATTACATATATTTGTCCCAAAACACACAAAAGAGCCGAACCTCTTCCTTGCCAATAACTGATGTAAATCCATATTCTAAGTAAGCTAAGTGTCATAATTTCTTGTTTTGGATGTTTTTGTTGTTGCTTTTTCAGTCAAGTGAACAAAAGCTCATGTACATGGTCTGCCTGTAACCTTTCCATGGTTGTCCACTAAATGTGGAAATAACAGTGGACTTACAGTAGCCAACATCGCTAGAAAGCTAGCTAACATTGGGTTAAGTATTATGTAATTAAAACCATTAGCCAGGGTTTCGCTAGCAAGCTATCTAAAATTAGGCTATTATATTGTGTAAACCCTTAACCAAGATCGCTAGCAAGCTAGCTAACATTAGACTGACTAACTGTTATATTATGTAAACCAATAGCCAAGGTCGCTGGCAAGCAATAGCCCTGAATCTCCCAGACTGGTGGCTATCGTGTGATAGAGGGAGATCCAGCTATAGGGTGGGAAATAGAGTGCAAATAGAAAGCTTCTTTATTGTCACATATACATATACAAGTACAGTACAATACAGCGAAGGGGCAGCTATGATACAGCGCCCCTGGAGGAGGGAGGGGTAAGGGCCTTGCTCAGGGACCCAACAGTGGCAGCTTGGCAGAGCTGAGGTTTGAACTTACAACCTTCTGATCAATAGTCCAGTGCCTTAACCACTGAGCCACCACTGCCCAATAGTGTACATTTCTATTTTTACTCAGGTGAAAATAGCCTTCATAGGCTACGAGTAATACAAATTGTGTGTATGTTGTTTTAATACATTTCAAAAGTTTATATTTCATATCAAAAAAGTTCAACCAAAAATCCATTCTGCTTATCACCCAACAGCTGTTACCTTCCCAGGGGGGCTTGCCCTAGAGTTCGAATACCACTGTTCTAAAGCAATCTGAGATATTTAACAAACTATGAAAAAGGACAGTTGGATGTTGCGATTAAAGATTTACCGGTTTCACAGTTACATAGTGTGTACAGTGTTATGACAGGAAAGTCTGCCCCAGGAAGGACAAATAGTGGTTGAAATTTATAAAAGAACACTACACCCTCAAAGAAAAACACAACCAAGATTTTGCCTCGTTAGTTTAATATTGCTGATATATGACTAGTCTCCCATTGGGAAACCGCTTGCAACCAACACTAATGGCAAAAACGGAAATTCCTTGCTGTTTCGAACTCTAAACTCAGACTTTAGAGCTGTGGTCTGCTGAATCAACCTTTACTTTGGATGGGCTGAGAAAAAATAAAATAAATCAACGGAACTCTTTAGCCCACAATGCTTCTCCCAACCATTCCAAATTGTATTAGGTCTGCTCTTCTTGAGAAGCAACCCCACTAGAAATTATTCAAAACATGTAGAACAGCATTACAAAAAGTACAGAAACTGCTCTGAGAAATTAAATTCTAGGGACACTGAGTTCCTCCTATGAAGCAGAACATGAGGCATGTATTGTCAGCTTGTCCTTTTTGTAGAACCACAATTTTAAACTAAGCCAAGAAGTGAACTTAAGTTACCATCAGCAGGTGTAGAGGTCGTAGGTAGTAGAATGATATGTACTAACAGTACTAACTGAACAACGACTGGAGAGTTTTTCGAAACAGCAAGACATGTACGGGTGGATCCCTTAACATGCTGTGGCCCCCGAGGGAGTGTCTGGCTCCCCACTATCAAATGGTATGCAGCGTCTGGGCTAATCAGGGAGCCATACATGGCGAGGACATGGGCCTGTCTATGATTAATGTGTGCATCCTTTATTAACGGTTGATTGTAAGCAGACGCACAGAGCCTTGTATGGTCCCTGCTTGTGTTGCCTGCCTGAGCCAAAGTAAAGCGTGACCAGAGGGGGGGCGGAGAGGGATGCATGTGTGCACGTGTGAGAGAGAAAGAGAGAATGAGAGAGGATTATACTGTTATGAAAAGAAAGGGAGTGTCTGGAAATGGTGAGAGAAGAGAAAGGAAGGATGAGGAAGATGAATGGACAGATATTTTCCCTGGACTCTGGGTCAAGTGTTGTGGAACTCACAAATCATTTTTTGGATTGTAGCCTTGTATTTGTCTTGTAATTATTGCTTCCTTATAATGTTCCTGTCTCTTTGTAAACCTCATTGTCACCCTGTCTCTTTTTCTTTCTATTTCTCTCTCACACACAGTAAGACTTGATTATACAGCAGATAGGATTTCTGCTCATTTGCCAAGCAAAGTAGGAAACAATTTGAGTGTTTCAGATACCGTCTCAGACAAATGGGGTAAATTACCTCATTCTCATAGGAACATACTGCTCTTGTTCTTTGTATAGATTTGTATGCATACTTGCCCTTTGCTTTGTCCTTCTGGATTTTTGTTAGTATAACAAAGCCTGCAAACACAAGTATGCATCTGGAGTAAACACGCGTCATTTTCATGTGCCGATACGTAGTACATAAACATGTGTTCTTCCTTTTAAGGAATCATCTTAAAACAGAGATTTATATCTCCTGATCTATTTGGACAGGCCCGATGACTGATTGGGCTCATTTTTTCCAGCGTGACGAACAAAACAGCCGATGTTCAGGGCGTGTTCCAAATACCACTGAGGATGGATAAAGGTGCAGGTTTGAAGTTCGTCTCATCACAGGATGGAAGATGCCTGGCAAGTGTACCTTGTGGACATCAGAGATGCAGTTGTACCAAAGGGTCAAAGTAGCTCGGGAGATTTAAATTAGCCTCACCTGAACTATAAACTAAAAGGCACATCCAAAAAGTGCTTTGCATTGAATAAAAGTAAAAGTTTAGGACAGACTGGTTAATAATTAAATGACTTCTTTTTGGGTATCAAAAGCAGACCCAAAAGAAGACTTCATATGCAGACTGGCACTCTCATTTTGTACCCTTTCTTACTGGAACAATAAGGCATGGTCAGTCTAAGGGCACTATAATTAATACCACAGCAGATGAATGGAGGAGCTGCTGCTTGACCTCGCCGGTAGTTAAACTGCTTTAGTGGTTGATAGAAAAGCTGACAAACTCAAAGGAACATAATTAATTGGTGACTTTGGCAGTAGCATTATTCTTCAAGAGGGCTGGGTTCGTAGACAGATTGACACATTAGCGCTCAATCTATAATGGTGGTCCAATTATAGTGAAGTAGGAGACAGGATGAACTTCTAGCAGTTCTGACTGGGCTCTTTCACTCAGTCTGCCACCCAGATTACTGATACATTATGTTTTTAGGGACAGGGTTCACTCTTCCTTGGATACACTTGCTATTGTGACAAAGGTCAATGGGTTTCATTTGACTTGTCTTTACCTTAGGCTGGAGGGACAAGGGAACATGGTCATAAAGACTGCCCCTTTAGCGTAGTTATTGTAGCTATTGTTTCTAGCTTAACATGTAGCTAGCCTGAAAGTCTGAGAAATCTTTTTTTTTTCTTCAGTCTTTGTGTCCTTTGTCCTTATGACAATAAGTGGGCTCTGAATGGATGTCAGCTAGAAAAATTGACTGTCCCATTCTTTCGTGTCTATTTGAATATGTCCACCTTCATACTCCAAAATCAGCTTACCCAACAATTCTTGCAAGTTTTGAAAAGTTCTGTTGCACTTCTGTAAAGCTTATCTCCCAATTAAGTTACCTTCTTAAACAAAACCTGGTCACTTTAAACCATTAGTGCATATTTCCTTATAACACTATAGATAATGGACATAATTAAGAGGTAGCTAAATTGTTCTGAAGTGTGTTTGACTTATCAAGGGCCATAAAAGAGCCTATAAAAAAACAAATCATTTTTGTGATTAAACATTCTCAGCCCCTTTGGTGATAATGCCATCATTTTTTTTCCATTCATCTACTGGTTGGTCATGTTCCCAGACTGATGACTCAGACACACTTGGGGGATGTTACCCTGAAATGTTTTTATGGAAAAACGTGTTTCACTGTGATGTTCCTTGTAGAAAGTTGCACATTATTCCACAGAGTTTTGGAACAGACAATTATATTTAAAGATAGTATCTCAAAGAAATCCTTAACCAAAACCATCTGGCAGGAAAAGTGGAAACCCTCACGATGGAACCCATAACAAAGGTCCGAAGTCATGATGTCATTGAGCTTTGACTTATTCCGTTTGAGACCTATTTAGTACTATTGGTTTTGAGCCTAGAGCTAAGTTGACTGGAACCAATTATGGAAGCTTATCCCAACACTGGCAGAAAATATATCCCGGAACAGGAGAATGGCTTGTTAGGTGACATAGTTTAATGTCCAATTTCCCTCTAAAAAAAGATCTCATCATTTTATCTTTTACAGGATTTAAAGTAGGATTACGCAGTAAGGGCAATTTCATTGGAAAGCCAATTGATTTTCACCAAATAAGGTTGTACAAAAAGGAGCCTCATTCATAGGAAACCCAGCTGTGACCTTAACCATTTACAGATTTTCATACAACTTTGATCTCAACTACATATAGCTTGATCTAAACCATTTCTGGCTTTTTGTACAACTTTCTTGAGATGACCTCCTATGAACTTGCAATAGTGGGATCCTGTTGGTTATTAAGCAGTTGTCTATATAATTAGTATATTATTAACATTATTAGCTAAACTAGAACAAGAAGTTTAGTAATGTACTAGCTTTGATGAAAATATCCTAGTTTTACATGTGTTGCTCTTATGTGTATACGAGGTTATAGTTTGTGATTTATTATTATTACAGTTAGTTATACAGTACTCTAAAATGGTATAAGAATAAACTTACAAATATCTTCAAAAAACCTGACCACAACCTGCACATGGGCATGTGCAAGTAATTATGGTGTTGACCCCTCAGGCCTCCCCTTCATTAGCCAAACTCATTGTCTCAGTCCAACCTGTTAGCCCATGCAGCTGGTATGCAGGTCTGCTGTTCTCTTATATTACCCTCTGATGTCAGAGCCGGAACTAGCAGTCCATAAACCAGGCGAAACACCAATTAGGTTCAAAAAAAATTTATTTAACGCACAACAGACATCCTGCTTGCTTGCATAAGGATGAAAGCCTGATTAGATTAAAATGATGGGTGGATGGATGAATAAATGGGTGGATGGAGGGATGGAATGGGTGGATGGAGGGATGGAATGGATGGATGGATGGCTGAAAGAGTGGATGATGGATGGATAAATAGAGTGGCTGAATGAGATGGAATAGATGAACGGATGGGATGGATTTGGGGGACACTAAATGGACTGTACTGGTGTCTGTCCAGTCATTTAAGTCAATTTAGATTTACATGCATTCATTTGGCAGATGCTTTTATTCAAAGCAACTTGCAAATGATGTATTTAGCTGAGCAGTTGATGGTTAAGTACCTTGATCAAGGGCCCATAAGCGGCTCTCTGGCAATCCCTGGATTTGAAATCACCCCATTCTGGTCACTAGCACAGAAATGTAACTGCTGAGGCATTACTCAGCTCAAAGTGACTTCACCTGTGCTATAATCTTACAACAATACAATCTAACAATATCACAAAAAAATAGGAGGCGATTTCCCATGAGTGATCCCAGTTTAAGCACAGTTTAAAACATAATCACCTACAAAGGCTTTGTATATGTTCAGCAGTATTGCATAAATTGCATAGAGCAAACATAAAAGCTCAAAGATGCTCTCCGAAAGTGCAGAGCAGCCAAGTGGCCACGGGTTCTGGGAAACATGTCTGATGTCACCGCCAAGTTTACAGCAATAGCTACGCGACGTTCCGAAGCCCACTGTTCTACATCAGACCAGGAAACATCTCTTGCCCTGCAGTCCATGTAGGGCCTGCTGAATAAACAAAGGCCAAACGGTTTAGATGATTCTGTATACAAGAACATCCTGATCTGCTAATATCAGAGATACAGAGATGAAAAATTAAACCATTTGAAAAATGAAGCAAATGCTGCAAACAGGATATTCAAATATATTTTTAATTCATTTTAGGACTTCTCTAAAAGCAGCTAAAATGGTATTCGTCTTGGTTTTAAATAATGTATTCTGGATAACTAAGAGGCAGCGGAGTAAATTTTGTATTATATTCATCTGACACTTATCCAAAGCGGTTTACAAGTAAGGCAGAATTACAGACCATGCATAGAGCTGAACAGTTGAGGGTTAAAGGCCGTGCTCAAGGACCAACAGTGGCTTTCTGATAGTCTTGGGATTTGCAATAACAAACTTCCAATTAATAGCCCTGAAACTTAAAGGAATTTACCAGTGTTTTTTTTTTTTATCTAATACTTATCTACCACATCTTTACCGTATGTGTGATTACCATGGACAGTAATTCCATGTAGTTCCTAAGTATTTTATTTAATTCCTAAGTAGTTTCCTGGTACTGAGAAAAGAACTGAAAACCCGCAGTAGACTCTGATTTTTGGACCCTACTGTAAAAAAAATAGGGCAATAGTAGAAATACAGTACAACATAGTGGTGTTTTACTTACTGCTGGTCTGAGGCCAAATTGGTCTCATCTCACATAATTATGAGAAATTGAAACCTAATAGAAAAGAGAGGTGGTCCTAGATCACCACTATTAAGGGAACTTTTATATCAGTGTTCAGAATAAAAAAGCTTATTAACAAAGCTTTCAGTCTTAAGTCCAAAACTTGATGAAGTCTGCCTCTGGAGGCATCCTCTCCAGAGACAAGGGCCATGGGTGGAAGTACAAGTGCTATAATCTGATTGTGCGGGGGTGTTTGAGAATAAACATGGCTAAAGGCCTGCCGTGTTCTGGAGAGTTATTTAAGCGGTTTTATGGCCTGGCTATCAGGAGGAAGCTTGACCGTATTAGGTTGACTTTCTCCTCTGTCTCTCTCAATCCTGTTGAGGAGTTTTTCTTGCCGTGTACTCTCTCTTCCTCCCGTTCCTTCTCTCGGTACTCATTTAGGTAATAGAGGTCTGACTAAGCCAGGCATGCTGCAGTCCAGGCCAAACTGCTTTATTGGCTTTTTAAGGCATGGAGAGCGGTGCTGCTGTTATTTTGTTGTTTTATGGTGCCAAAATTGTGGTCTTCGTCTCAAAGACGTAGCTCTGACAGGAAGAGCTGGAGGTAGGTAATTGTGAAGAATAGGAGGATTTTATGTGTGGTACACACACACATACATGCTCATCTCCTTTTTTGTCTTACATCACACACCTAATGCTGGTTTAACCTGTCAACATTAGCCTGCAAAAGCAAGGAATTAAGTACATCTGTCCTGATATAGTATGACTGCCCATTAAGCTTTCTTGACATACTTATATTTACAAATAAAAAACAACGCCATATGTTAATTTCCTTTTGTGTCCGGCATTGAACAGCATGAATAGCTACTGTGTCTGAAAACATGGGCTCAGTTCATTCAAATTTCATTTTCAGTGCTGAATTAAATGAACTAATAAATTAAGATTGTCATGAAAGACGTATTTGTGATGGTATTTGAAATGACAAAGGTGGTCCTTTCTGCCTTAATGCAGATGCGACGGAACGCTAATGTAAATCTTGAATAGTAATTGCTACGTTTTGACGTGCTTATGTCTTGTGAGTTACACTGTTGGTATTATAGACTACTTTTGGTAATGTTTAAGGTTGAGTCAGAGCTGTTCTTGTGAAATATGAGTCTGGAATGAGGGGTGCTTTCCAAAGTACACAACACATGCAAAGTGCACACCCCCACACACAACCACATATATACAGACACAAAGACAAACACACATGCACCAAGGAGGCCTAGGCATTTTGTGCACATACAATATTGGTAGAGAGGCCCACATTTACTGTCAGGCACAAAAAACTACGCTGTGAAGCATGCTGATGTGTGGACAACACCCAGGACACACAGCTTCTTTCCTTGTTATGTAATGGGGCCCATTTAGTGTGATGAGTCATTTAGTGAGAAAGCGACAGATAGAGAAAAAGGACAATCATCACTCCATTCCCTGTGCCTCAGGGCATGTAGCAGTAGAGACTCGATTCAGGAAATTGACCACAGTCATTACAGTCTGTAATGCCAAGTACAGCAGACCACACGAAAAACACATCTCTATCCAGTCTCCATACTGGAGCGGCCAACGCTGAGCTGACCTCAATGGAAAGTTCCAGTAGAAGGCTGATAAAACTCACTATAGCTTTGTCAGATACCTAGCTGTGTTGCCTTCTTTTCTAAACAGAAACATCTGAATGTTTTATCCTAACTAGGTATGAAGCATTCTTCACATCGAGTCATGAAGTTTGACTCATATATGAGTCCTGGTCAATGTTTGATTGGACTTTTCTAAGGCAACGGCCCAGGGATTTTTAGAGGGTTTTAGAGACTCTGAAAGCATTAAAGACAACCTGGTCAAAACTGACCTTTTTTACCAGACTGTGCACGATTCATCTGTACTAATCACTCAAAAGACAAAATCTTCTTTGTTCGTAATATTTCACTGAAGTGCAGCGACTTTTTCCTGCCTCTGAACGGCCTCTGATTTTTTGATTACATCACAGAGAATTGCAGGTGGGACAAAAAATTATAACCTCCCTCTTCACCTCCCCCTCCCCCCTGAGTTAGCGCACGCCTGATACCGATGAACTTTTCACAAGCCAATCAAATCCCGATGGATAAGACCAAAGTCCTGCCCGCCCAAATATGTCGTTTCACTCGGAAGTACGTCAGGTTGCGGGAAAAAAATGCTATAACGCTGTTAATAGACCTTCCAGGGCCTTCAGCAAAATTCTGTTTTGGGGCTCCCTTACATGCACCATATCCATAAATACTCTACCACAGTAAAAGTTATGTATATGCCTCTTCATAAGGCGGGAAATGAGGTTCGCTATGTCTGGTGGCTTTCAATTTTAGGGAACCATTAAGCTTCTGATTCAACCTGTTACTCTGATTAGCTACCAAACAGCAAGACTTAAACCTATGGCCACTGGCACAGCATTCAGTAGCTAGCGACTTATCAAGCTAATGTTTGGAAACCGCTACCGAACGTTCATGATGACAACTATCTTGCTACTATATTGTAATGTTTATTGGCTAGCTAAGAACATGCAACTTCACCTTATCTAGCCATCATATCTTCACAACCCCAGTCGATTTAGCTAGCCAGCTATCATAGCTAACTTGCCTGAGCAATGAGCTAATGTTAACTTCCATTCTTCATACAAATAGTGAACTCAGTAGCTTCCAGCAACTAGTGAGACTGAGTGTTGTCAAGTGTTTTTGACAGGAAAACTTTACCAGGAAACAACATACTAATGGGTTATATAAGAAAGAAAAGGGTTAGGTTAGATAGGTCAATGCGGTCAGGAGTTATTCAATTTCTATGAGAGTTAGGCAGTGCATTGTAAGACGAACTACTGACCTTTTGTACAAACAAGGTGTTATTCAGGAAAATAACTTTCAACAGCTGTGGCCAGGGCCCTCCTGATCAATTATCACCCCTAACCAAAGTTCCCCTGCCAATTGTGGGTCAATTGTAAGAAAAGACAGGCCATCTTCCCTTTGGCAAAATAAAGCTCAGGGGTGGAAACACATAACGCAACTAATTTGACCACTGTTAAACTAATTCGTCCACAGCCAATGGTGCATTGCTGTTTGTGAGAGGGGAAAAGTAGAGGGCAATTGATGTAGGCTACTATGGTTGGATTGTCCGTACTGACCAAGACATCACAACCATAGAAAAATGGTAAAAAGTGTTTCAGGGCTAGACACATGACAGCTCAAGGATATTCATGTGTGCATTGATGAGACAAAATGGTTAAATGCCGTTGGCTGTTTTTCTGTCTTAAACTGCGCCTTAGCCTGTGAGAAACACATCTGTTGTGACCACTTTCCTTGCTGACATTACTCCTGGAAGAGTGAAAACAATCAGGTTTCTCCACCAACATAGAGCTGCGAGGCATTCCACCAATGCTGCTACAACATGACAGAGGTGGCGACTGGGACACAGACAGATATCAATCGCTAAAGGTCTTAAATATTTAGGTCTTAAAGTGCCAAAGCGGAGGCCATAAAACCGTCTAAACGTTCTGAACAGGATATATTTTCCTCAGTGGAACAGGGACAGGCAAGTTCATGGGATGATAAACCAAAATCGCTATGGCTTCCTCTGCTTATTCCATTATAAGCAGCTATTCAGAGATCTGTGCGGCTGAATGGATCAAAGCTGCTTCTATACACCTGCTAAAAATCTGGGGAAAAAGACTGAGCTCGAACAGAACTGTGAGATATTTATAGGATATTTCAGTTTTCTAACACTTGAGCTGACTCCTTGTTTGCCACTGAAGATTCGACCCAATTAAAACTTAGGGGTTTTAGTCTGTTTTTAGTCTGTATCCTTTTGTTATTGTTGTGAGAGCCCAGTGATGAATTGCGCATGCGCACCAGGCTGCTGAATGGACAGCAAGGGGCAACTCAAATGCCCTACTGATGTGCTGAAACCCTCTAGTGGGCAAATGATTAGAGGGTTTCAGCACACCACATATGACTCTCAATTGTTCCATTTAGAATATGATTCAGTAACTGGAAAGTGCTCTGTGCCCTTTGCTAAATGCCTGGCTGCGACAGAGAATTTTATATTTTTTTGAAAATGTGCTTGGTGACAACAGTGTAGCATTCCACACTTTCCACCTCTTCTGTAACAGAGGCTGAGTGGGGATTTTGAGAAATTTGTATAATAAGAAAATTGTGGTGGCAATAACACAGTAAATTTGAGGACTGTTCAATGCACACACCCTCCTCCTCTTGCCAGGTGAGGGAGATGTGCTGGACCCAGGAGGGGACAGAAAAAGTTGGCTGTCCTGCTTCAGTGACAGTGACAGGGAATTACCCCTCGATTTACTGCCTCTTCTTATTTGTCTGGACGCATTGGCTGCAGTGAATGACTGTCTGCTCCATGACTTAGAGCTTGGAGCCATAATCCTGGGGGTTGGCTACCTACTTTGACCACCCTGAACACATGCTGGAATCCTCTCATATCCTCTCTCAAATCCTCTCAAATCAAATAATCAATGCCTCTTTTTTCTAGCGTTTGTGTTTCTGGCACATGGCAGCGATGGCTGGACGGTGTGGAGATCCACCCTCTCTCTGTCACTCTAGGCTAGATCAATTCAACCAAACCGACCTCACACTGAAGGCTCCAGGATAGGCGGGCTGGAGAGCCCAAGCTGCTCTACTCACATCCAACTTAAAGGGTACATGGTGAGAAAATGGGTTATCCAAGTCCCATTTTATCTCTGCTACACATATTATATTGCTAGGTGGCAAGCAAGATGGAAGTTTCTTACCATTGTACATCTAAAAACCTGGTTTGCTATGAGATGCAGACAGTTCAATGTTGAGCTTGGCTGCAGCTCCTTTGCAAACATCAATTAGGTCATAATCGAAAAAGGATGAGGCTTTCTGATTTGAGAGCTGTCTGGCCTGGATGCCTGTACTGTGCAGAGAATGCCGTTGTTGTCTTTGTCCTTGGGATCATCCCAAAGAAGGCACACAAGCAGCTCTTCAACCTCCTCCTCATCACTTCCCCACTGTTGGTGAATAGTTGTTGCTCAAACAGCAGAGGTAAATTGGGGAGTGAAGGTAAATAATGCCAGGTAGGGAAAGCCTGTAATTAGGAAGACTTTACAGCCCTCAACTGCAGGCTTAGATTTAGAGACACACTTTTGACAAGGCAATGACAGTCGTCTTTAACACTTTAGCAAATGATGCCAGGGATGATGCCTAAGATCATAAATCCACAGACAACTAGACACGAGCAGGATGTAATATCCATAGCTCAGTCAGAGTCCCCTTTGTCATGCAGAAGCCGTATTGAGCACAGCAAAGGTTCAGAGTAGCAAGAACCGCTTAGCAAGTGAAACCAGCCCACTGTAATGCGATAGCAGGTTCTTCTAATAAACTTGCCTTAACGTGATAGTTTCCTGTAAACAATTCTCAGAAGCCAAAGACTGTGAGATAAATTCTAGTGAAGGGTAGTGCGCCTTGATGTGTTAACTAGACTGATAAGCTCTTAATGAAAAGCACTGGTTACAAAAGAATATAAAAAACTGTGAGTCCATGTTCAGTGATCAAAATCCTTTACGTTTTGTCTGTCTAACAGTTGAGTAGGAGACAGATTGCTGAGGATTGTGGTCTTCACAGGGAGTGCAAGACTGCCCTACAAGGGCGTTGCAGTGGGTGATATAGAGAAGCTGTGTTATGGGGAACTCCTGTATTATGGCTGTGATGTCTGTGGTGCTTCCGTGTACAGTCACAGTTGAGGTGTTTCCCAAGATCCTGACCAAAAGTTTCAAAGAAAAGATGCATTTTGTTCTCTCATCTCACTCTTTTTGTTTCATTTCTCTGGACCTGACGCCATTCTGTCTTTGTCAGCCTAACGCTTGTATGGATGATGGGGAAAATGAAATAATAATACAACACAATACAGCACAATTTTGGTTCATGAGGGACTCCTGTCTCTCATGCTTAGAAATGTATTAGGCCTATAACAATCTTAGCTACATAATAACAATATAGTTCATGACATCATTATTGGCTTGGGGGGATGTGATTGGGGGGCCCTACGCAACTTGCGTAATTTGTGCATAGGACAGTCGCGCACCGGTTCAGAAGTGAAGTGAGTAAGTGTTATAAGCTATTGCAGGTTTGAAGGGTGTACATAAAAGAAATGGTTGTCCTCTCTCTTGTGAAGTTAATGTTGCATTTTTAGTCAAGTTCTCTCTCACAGCATGTGTCCTGAGAATGAAACTCCTCATGCATCCCACTGGACAATGTTCTCAAAGTTCTTAATGTTATTAATGTTACGGCATACACTATAATGTTAGTAAGCTATAATGTTATTATTAAGAGCTTATAAAACTAGTAATATTTTTTTGATGAGCTTGAATGTACAAATTCAGACTAACACATGCAGCATTACAAACAGCTAATTTTGAGCATTAGAGTTTTCATAGGGATTTGTGTTGGTGGGAGTTCATGAAGTTCATTGGCCTGCCTCATATTTTTTTCCTCAAATATTTATACTAGGCGTGTACTATTATTAAATTTTGTTAAACTTTTTTATCAGTGTATACAATATTATTGTGGTATTGAATTACAAAAATTATGACATTATTTGTAACAGTCCTCGTCGGGCAGCATTTTAGCAGAAATGTTGGAGTGACAGTTCTGTCCTCCATGTTTTCCGAACTTTTATTGAACCAGCACTTGTCCAGTGAACAGAATAATTGTATTGACTTTTCTGAGAAAAAAATACATGTAGTGTTGTCTTCAAATTTGTCCAAAATAAGGAACCTTAGAAGATAGCTGTCCTATTGCTGCCTTATGAATTGGACAATTTTTATATCAGGGGGACAAACTGTGCAAAAATGCTACATACATAGGCAGCAACCCCTTGAATGAAAAGCTGGGATAGTAATGATATTTTAAAGTGTCAAAAATAACAATATTGTGTGTACTGAATACCATACCATATATCATATACCATATATCATACAACTGATCATCATCACATGCATAGTCTATTGAAAAGAATGACAGATTGAATCTGCATTAGCTATGAAAATAACTATTATTTTTGCTCTTTACAACCCACCTTTGAAACTATTAGTGTTTGCACAATCTTATATAATACATGCATTTAAATAAAAATAAAATAAAATAATGTCGCTAATATTAGTTTTCATAATGTGTGCTCCTTGCAGACAGTGAATCTGAGTTATTCATAGACGAAAAGGACTGGAAACCCCACAGATGACATGCAGCCTCAGGTAGGAAAAACACACATCACACTTAAGATCAGTTTATACACACTTTACAGCAAGCACAGCAACACGTTGGCTGAAGGCACGGTGAGTCGTAAAAGCATAAACCTCAGTGCTACTTCCAGATGAAATATTTTAACTTCCATATGAAGACTCATACAGTCTTGCGATCATGGGCATAAATGCAAATTACTTAGAATGTGCCAAATCAGCAGGCTTCAATAATGGAGCCTGCAAAACTGGTATCTTGAATAAATGTAAATACCTGACACCATGGTTATGACTTGAATATGTAAAACTTATATCTTGCTCCCAGATTAGATATGTGAACCCTACTGACTGAAAATTTGAATTCTTCCAAGCATTTATATTTATTCATTTGGCAGACTTAAAATAGAGGCAGAATACAGTGAATATATAGCTGAGCAGTTGAGGGTTAAGGGCCAACAGTGGCTCTCCAGCCATCCTGGGATTGGAACTCACAACCTTCTGGTACCGGGCACATAACCTTAACCGCTGAGCTACCATTGTGTTTATTAATGAAATAAATTACTTTTTCTCAGTGGGGAACGTTTTTGAAGGGTACATGGAAATCCCGAGTGATATAAATCACTTCACACACTTCAAAGCTTTTTGAAAGTGTAAGAAAACACAAAGTCGTTCGAAACCTTATTTGGCGTGAGACACCGAATCACTGTTAAGCTGAAAATGCTTTGCGCTTTACTGCCTTGGAAAGTTACTAATGCCTAGACTATTCGACAGCACATTGAAAGATGCCACAAAAAAGACTAACACCCAAACACAACAAAACTGTGAACTGTGAGGAAAGAGAAAGAGAGAGACTATTTATGGACACCATGTGAAAAAGCCTTCGTCACTGGTCCCCTGACTTACAAAAGCCTGTTCGTGATTTAGCAAGATACCATTTCACCATCTGCAAGAACACGGAGATCTTCCCATGACCTCTGGAGTTACAACTGAGAACAAGGAGTGGGTGCAAATCAGGTCATGGAAGAGAAAGAGAGTGCGTGGCAGGCCACAAGAGAAGCCATGGAGAAAACGAGAGCGTGAAAGGGCTGAAGTCTTAGTCAACACAAACATAAAAACATGAAGAAATGCTAAACCAAAATTGCTAGATATACCGGCCTGTAATGAGAGGGGGAAAGTCGGTACACTTCCTGGATTCTAATGATTGACCTTTTCTTGACCCCACTGCCCAGAGCAGACATCTCAGGGGGGACCTGAATGAGTAGGGCTTCTGAAAGGATAATAATGAGCTTTTTCCTATTCTGGCCCCCTTAAAGACCCATCCACAATGGGGTCTTTCTCCTAGCACTGCAAGATAGATGGTGCTGAGGGAGGGAGAGCTCCTCCCTATGCACTCCATTTAAATATATTAGAATGACTTCTCTTTCTCTCTTACACCTACGTAATGAGGGTCAATGAGAGGAGAGAAGAGGAGAGGAGGGAAAAAAGACAGGAGACAGTTCTTCTATACATGTACAGTTGTCTATCAGAAGGTCCTGTACAGCAGACAGAACATTTCTAGCCTGAAACATCCTGAATCTGGCAAAACTTTCATCCCATTCCACAGACTCAGTTTGGCACTGTCAATATTTATGAATATGTGCATCACCTATGAGCAAGTTGGCGACTCAAGTTCTTGCCGAACCCATTCATTAAAAGAGCATAAACATGTCCTTCAAAAATAGCCTCAGAATCTGTTTTCTCATTCAGTTATGCAAACATCAATGCCAGTCTCAAGAGTTTCGGCCAAAGTTGTGGTTTCCCTTTCAATTTCCACACATGCTATTTTGAATATCATCGCCATCTGAACTGTCCATGTAATTCATCAGAACATGATGATTGGACTGGCAAAGGAACGACAGAAGAAGCTGTTCGTTATTAGGTCAAATGCCGAAAGGAATTGGTGTTGGAAAAAGAAATGAAACCACACTGCGCTCCAGAGGGTTTTTGCTGGACCAACAAGTGGACCGGCCAAGGACAGTTAACTAACTGAGTGTTTAAACATGCATACACGAGTTTTAAGCATAATGCAGCATCATTTTGGAGGCAAACTAATATTTAACCACTATACACATTTAACGAAAAACTATTTGCTGCCATTAAGGGGGACCTCTCTTCTGCCGGTAATCAATTATACTAGGAAACTAGTTAAATGGATAAGAATTAAAAAAATTTCTAACTTTTGCTAACTAGCTAGGAAACAAAATGGACTAATATCTTAACACTGAACATGTTTAACAATAAACAATGCCATAAAGAGGGACCACTTTTCTGGATGGATCAGATCGAAGAATGACGTTTTTCTCTAACTATTGCTGGCTTGCTAGCTCTATTTGGAAATAGCTGATTTGTACTGTTGTGGGACGTTTATGATCTCCTTATTCAATTGTTCGCATTAAAAATGAAATCTGTGCTTCCATTTTCCCAGTGTGAAAGAAACTATCAATTTTCCATGGACAGAAAATCATGTCAGTGGTTTTAGTTTCTGACAGACTCGACTAGTTCTGTTTAAAAATCTGAATGAAATGTTTTCTTCCTCTCAGAGGACGGTGGTGTGTGACCATCTGAATGGCTCACGGATCGTTTTCTCAGATGAAAGTCGACCAGGAAACGCTCTGTCCCCGGACATGACCCAGGAAGTAGTCGTGATCTCTCCTGGTCTCCCCACACCGCCCCTGAGCCCATACTACAGGACTGCTGCTGCTTCAGCTCCTTCTCAGCACAAGGTAAGACCACACAACCCACAAACAATCTACTTACACCAAACACCAATGATTACACATGTCCTTGTGATTACACTATGATTGTCCATAACTACAGGGATTGTAATTTGCACCGGATTAGCCTACTGTTCTTACACGTTTGACTCAGCCAGTATTACTCTTTCCCTTAGATTGGGCAGATTTCTGCAAATGACCTCATGATGTAATTACAAAGTTTTAAAATGTAGCTGCATTACACCAAATGACCTATTACACTTTTGACTCTCTCCCTTTGGAAATCCATTCACGAGATACTGTTACAGTATGGGCTATGCTGTAGTGCCCCCTTTTGGTCATATTCAGCAACACAGACCTTTTTTAGTGCCCAACCGAGGTACTTAATAAGCCTTCCCTTTCCCCTAACTGACCCCAACCCCTAGTTGCCTTTAAAGATAAATGGGCAGGACAAAGCAGCTCCATTTTGACAGGGGCAGAGCTAATTTCTGGGCCAAGAATGTAAATATAAGCCTGAACTCAAGAAACTACTCAAAATTGGGAATATTTTTGAAATCATATGGGTCTAGAAATATTTTAGGTCTAGAAATATCTGTAAACATTTCAAACTGACATTGCAAAGGCTTTATTTTTAAGCAGTAATTTCAGGTGTTTTGACTTTGCTCTATTGGTTTGTTGGATCTATGGGCTAGTACCTCATTTTTCATTGGACTGTACCACCTTCCTCAGGTTGCAGAGGTAAATGGAGGTGCAATCCCTGCTCCCAGTTTCGGATCCTACTACGGCCCAGGCCAATCACACGGTATGTGCTTTGTTTAGGATGTGTGAAAATACTTCACCCAAAAATACTAACACTGCTAGTATTAATAAAAAAGAATAGGGGGTCCGTTAGCATTATGTATTATACTAATTGGTAGCATCTTGCTTTTAAAATAGTTCAAATATCAATTCAGTTTTGTTTGTACAATGTAAATGTACAGCGCATTTTCCAACCGAATGTGTCACAAAGCTATTTCACAGCGACCCATGCTTAAGCACACCTAAATAAAACCATCAGCTTTATTATCAATCACTTCATGAAACAAATTAGGTGTGCAAGAGCAGGAAAGTACAGTCTGTTCAGCTGTTCCGTGATGTTCTGTGAAATTTTCACAACCTCCTCAACAGAAAAATACAGAAAAAACGCCTCATCCAACCTTTTAGTGGGCTAACTTAAAGTATGTACAATCAAGGCCTATATATTATGATAATATCACATGACCCTTGCAGTGAATGTCTCTTGCAGATGGATTACCTAACGGTGGGCCACGCTCTGCTACTTTTCCATGCACTTCCATCACCAGAGAGGAGAGGCTCATCAAATTCTCTGGGATCGGCCCTGTGGACGAGACGGGCATGCCAATCGCTTCCCGATCTGTGAGTTTCCACATCCCAAAGAGTGCACGGAGTAGTGTTCATTTATACACTACGGAGATACAGTCTCTCATGCAATGCAGCGTGTCATGAATTCAGACTTTGAACATTCTTTATAGATAACAGCGTCATACAGTGTCAGAAACCACATTTTTTGAGATACTGAACAACTTGACACAGTTTGAGGCGAGTGTGTGATGATTTAGGTATGCAGTTTGCGCGATGATAAACTGGAGACTATAACCTTTCTCTACTCGTTAGCCTTGTAGCCCCAGCACAAAACAAAAGAAGCAAACTTCAGACACCAAGAATGTCTTGGCTGATAAAGTACATTTGAAGGGGAAATGTTATTTTTTGGTCAAACTATTCTTTGAATGCTTGTCCTGGGGACCTCATACACTGCATGTATTTGTGTTTTTCCTGCTCTTACACCTGATTCAGCTCATCTGGTAATTTTCAAGGCATTCATCATTGAAGTCGGCTGTGTTGGAGCAGAGAAAAGCCAAAATTATGCAATACTACGTTTAGGGCTAGAAATACTATTATTATAGAGAGCACTACTGACAATTTTAAATGACGTTTCTGCTTCAAGAAACTTTTGCATCCATTTTTTTACCTTCTTTATGTCTGTTCTGTGTGAGATAAGATCTGTCAGGTCAGTACGTTTGTTCTCTGAAATGCAGTGTGCTTTCTCTCCCTGTTTTTTCTTGCAGAGTGTGAACAAACCCAAGGACTGGTACAGGAGCATGTTTAAACAGATCCACAAGAAACCAGAGGGTATGTAAATACACACCACACACACCTACACACACACACACACACACACACACACACACACCCTGCCTGATGCACAAAAGAGAGAATTTCTGTCTCTGTTTTTTTCTCCTGCTTTTGTAGGCAATACTGTTTAGAAACTGGAGAACCCGTATCTCACACACTTTTCTTGTGGAAATCAATGAGTGAAAGTGTTCAGTCAACCTTAGAATGTGTTAGCTGATACGCTTTTACTGATAATGAGCCTAAGTTCATTACGGCCGTTATTCTCTCTGCTAACTTTCGTCGTTGGGTCTCTGGCTTGCCAGAAGCAGCTTAATAGTCTATTATAGGAAACAGAACTGAAACTACTGAAACTGTTCCCAGATCAGCAAACTAACGGCAGTTTCTGCCGACATCTGAAGCCGAGAGCAAGATTTATGTAATTCTGCTGTCAACATTTACACTGTATCACAAATCAGTATGAAGCCAATACTCACAAAAGGCATGGAAATATTCCGTCAGGCAGTTTTATACTTGATTAATTAATTTGGTAAACTGCTAAAAAATCTCTTTTGTCTGTAAGCTAATTCATGATTAAAATGTAATTGAATGTTTAATACCGTGAAAGGAGTTATTGCAGAATAACGCATTTAATAAGAATAACGCTTTTCTTTTCTCTCTTCAGAGCCAGAAATCGACTGGCAAGAAAGTAAGTAATCAATCTTGTAAAACATACCGACAACTTTCAAGCATGTTTTACCTTGTCGAGCATTGCGCAATACATTTTTTTATGACCTGTTTGCTGTATGCAAGAATTCAGCTCAGAATTCCCACATATAGTTTTTAGGCTAGTTTGCGATCTAGCACCATAATTAAGTCCATATCAAACTGTACAATATAAATAAGTGTCGGACATAGAAACATAATTGAAGAGGTGTTAGATAGTAATTGTTATGTTGTTATATTCACAGTAGAGCTTAAGCTTGTTCAGACAATATGTGATATAACTGTATAGTATATAATCATGTGAAGTTATATATGATGTGCTGAAGGTTGTTTATCTCGTTCCAGGGAGGCTGAATCCCACGCCACCATTAGAGTCCACTCAAGAGGATGGACGCGGACCTGCAAAAGACCCCTTCACCCTCACGCAGCACGGAGCACTGCCTGACTGGTAAGAGAAATGTCACTGTAAACATTATTTAGTCAAATACATCAAATGACTGGGAACATTGTCCTCACACTTATTCACCTTTAATACCCCTCATGTTCTGTTCACTAATAAGTAATAGATAACCCATCTCTATAGACTTTATAGCAATACAATTGTATTTCACAACTGCCCTTTTAAAATATCCAATATATCATTTCTTCATCTTAATTACGACTAAATTAAACAAGATTTATTGAATTAGACTTTCACATGCTTGAGAATCCTTCTGATGGAAGGTTTGTATCCGCACGTGGGAGTGTAAATAAGAGGTGACAATTCAAATTATATTTGGGGTTGACAAAGAGCAGTCACTCTTTTTTATTTATTTCATAATCACTGTAAAATCAATTTTATTTTTTTTAAATGATGTTTCGTGTTTATTAGATGAATTGAGGTAAGCACATTATTTATTTGGAAAATTCATTCGTAAAAAAAATTGATATTTTGACGCAAACAGAACGCAAGAGTAGTAGAGTTCCTACTACTTGAAAGTAGTAGTTAGCTAGATAACCTTCTGTCTGCAAGACAACTCGAGCACGCATCAACATTTAATTCACACAACTCCATTCCGTGAATAAAATCTACAGAATATATACGGGCAAAAAACTAAGAGTCAATCAAATGAAACAATTTTAACTGCAAAATTAAAGGCCCAACAATATCCCAATGTCTTTTTCATTGCCTTCAATAACTCAGTTTGGTCGGTTAGTGCCATCGCCTTCAAAGGTCCAAAGGTCATCACAAAAGACAAAAGACATCATAGTTGCCAACATACTGTTAATGTTGTTACCAAGGTTGGCTGTCCTAGTTATTGCAACAACTTTCTTTAGCTTTGTAAACAACAAGGCCTTCGTTAGTACCGTTACCGAAGTTAGCTAACCTAGCTTGCTTAGTTCCTGCAACAGCCTTTGTTACTGGAGTTAGCTTACCTAGCTAGATAGCTTACAAGCCCAGTTAGCTGCAATGATCTAACACTTCATACATTGTTTTATCTGGCAAGCGTAAGAGTAAATGATGAAGTGGTGTCAAATGATTCTAAACACCAGATTATACAGTTACTGATCAGGTGGAACATTCCTAAATCCGCATCCAGCTTCATCAGCTTCGCGCTCAATAGGGGGTTTCATCTTGTAAAAGCAGTTTAAAAATGTACTCCCTATTCATTTCTTCTGCCGTCCTTACGTTTTTTGCAGAAGAGTGTGTTTTTTTGCCCACAGCAAAAGTATCTGGGGGCTCTGGGCGTATAGCACTGGATTCCACCATGTTTGCCTATCTGATTACTAAATATGGAGGTGAGGTGAAGGGCCCTAAGGGGATTGCCTATACGTTCATACATCCGATGCCAACAGCATTCAAAGAGAGTCTGTGAAAAAGTTTTCATTCAGATTTATTTTATGGACAGAACACACGCTCATGTCTACACTCTTTTATTTTTGTGTTTATATCGTGTTTTGAATAGTTTTTCGACGTGGCTCACTGCCTTTAACCGGCATTATACTTGATGCATAATTACAGCTATCTAGAACACTTAGCACCAGTGTTGCCAACTCTTTTCAGGGGAAAGTAGCTAATGCATGCTCAAAAAGTCGCTAGAAGTTGCCAGATGATGTCATCGACTAATTTGCATATGAATTGAATCATCATAATTACTTGCATATCAAAACGTGTCACATGAAAAAGGAAGATTTTCTTAAGGGGGGTCTGACCCCCTAATTAAGACCTTGACCTTGTAAACCGTTCTGTTCCTTAATCGCGAAAGACCACTGAGCCAATCCTGTTAGATAGGCACAACCTGCACAACCACCGATGTCATTGTATAATTCTCTTTCTGACAAAATACTATAATTTCTATCAAGAACGCAGACAAAAAATAAGCAGTGGTAGTAAGTAGCTAGGAAATAGACACGGGAAACAGATAGAATAACTCACTTTTGTTACTTGTAAATATAGCCAAGACAGTTTAAAACGAAGAACAAAGAAGTGCGTGGGTGGGACAAACAATGGTGATCAGTGATTGGTTGTTGTAAACATAGACACACTGGTGGTGAGCTGTTTCGAGTGCAGAACAGTCGCTAACGTCTGCTCAAAAAGTCGCTTGATTTGTCGCTAGGCTCTTTTTTTTTAAATTAAGTCGCGAAAGGGGTCTAAAAAGTCACCAAATCTAGCGACAAAGTCGCCAAGTTGGCAACACTGCTTAGCACACGCAGAAACCTCGTGACATCATTTACGCAAATCACCCGCAACACGCTCACTAACTGCGTGCTCAATTTATCAGATTGCAAATTAGTGATCTAAGTTAATCAAGGCCCAACTGTTCATATGAGGAAAGTGTGTGCAGCAGTTAGAGTTTTATTTGATGAGCATATAGCTATTTTGGTTATTGTCATGACTATTTGCACGTGTTATATTGTTTTCGTCAAAATAAACCTGTTTCGTATTTAACTTTTGAAGTTATTGAAAGCCAAAAATGGAAAATTGAAAAAACATACAGTGGGGTCCAAAAGTCTGAGACCACATTGAAAATCTGGGATTTATTTAATTGTCACAGTATGGCACTCTAAAACGCTTTGCTGAAACTGGATCAGTCGTATCCAAAGCACGATCAGGCAGACCAAAAGTGAGCA
>JAOUQW010000033.1:3815741-3830097 GCA_028565825.1 Olivaichthys viedmensis
CATTACAGTAAACAGTCATATAGAGAAAAGACAAACAGCACTAAATGTGTTTAAAGGATGTTTGGTATGAACATATAATAAATAAGAGTCCCGGGATGAGCACAGGATAGTCTTCATGATTCCAGCTGCAGTCCGTAAAAGATGTAAGTCTGCAGTATCCAGGTGAGATTATCCATTTAAGTAAGAAGGTGAGTCCTAGGCGTAAACTGTTTTTGAGAAGTGCAAGTCTTTAGGGTATACATATGAATGGTGTATCCACAACTACAAGAGGTGAGTCACAGGTTCAGAGAACTCCAGATGAAGAAGCAGGAACAGGGCAGGAGCAGAGCGTCAGGCAAGTCCGGATGGCGAGATGAGCCACAGCAGGAGAAGTGTTTCAGGATCTGCCACCGTCATCACATCAAGCAGCAGGAGTGCACATGCCGCTCGACAGACAGAGAGAACAGATTATTAGGTATGATCTTATCATACAGTGGCTTAACCCTAGAGAGAGTGGGGTGGGTGACAGCATCAAAACATCCCAGTTTAGCAAAACTTCAGTTTTGTTTGACAACATTTACGTTCTAGCTTACGAGCGGTCTGTTTTAAAATGCGTATGTGATCATTATACCAGGGTGCTAACTTTTTCTCCCTAATTACTTTTCTTTTAAAAGGGGCAACATTATCTAGTGTGGAGCGAAATGTTAACTCTAAACAATTAGTCATTTTATCTAGTTCTGTGGGGTCAGAGGGCAAACCAATCAAAGTTGATAAGTCTGGGAGGTTTCCAATTACGCTGGGAACAGTGGCCGACGTGATTGTACGCTTAATGCGGTAGCGAGGCGAGGTGCATATATTATGACTCAGACGTAGTTTCAATGAAATGAGGTAGTGATCTGAAATAGTTTCAGACTGGGGTAGGATAGCTATGTTTTCTATATCCATGCCAAATGTCAGTATTAAATTGAGGGTGTGTCCGGCATAATGAGTGGATCCCATAATATTCTGAGTGACACCCACTGAGTCGAAAATAGACACAAATGCTGCACTCAGAGGGTCATCTGGATTAGCAAAATGAATATTGAAGTCTCCGTTGATTATTGCTTTTTCTACGGAAACAATTAGATTTGAGCGGAAGTCTGCAAATTCCTGAAGAAAGTCAGAATAGGTGCCCTAGTGGTCTGTAAATACTAATTAGTGAGAATAACTGTCAGAATATTAATAACGAGTTACATCTGTATAAGATAAAATAAAGTTTGTTGACGCTTAATGTGTGTGTGATCCGCCTTCAGCACGGTTATTTTAAAAGGCACATTGATTGACAGTAGCGGTGCTGTTAAATGTGCTTCAATTGGCTTTAAATTCTACAGCGTGCATTATTTATATGAGCGTTTCAGGATGTTTGGATCGATTCACCAGCATGTGTGCGCTGTACCATGGTAAACTCGGCAATTCACACAGCGAGAAAACAGGCACGGATCGTTCAAACTCTCTTGTGGGCGGATTAAGCCTCTTGCACAGTTCCTCGACCTCTTTCGCGCACTATTCCCTCTTTTTTTGCACACCATTTGTCAGATTTGGTGCTTCATACATTTAAAAACATGCCAAGATCCCACATTGTTATTGTCAGAGTGGTTTCATGTTGTGGTAATTTTGTAGTGTTATGCATCTCTTGGCCACTGTACTAATCTCCCTAAGAACCTTGCTGATGCTGAACATTATCAGACATGAAGCTCCCCGAACACAACTAGAGCTTTATGGAAAAATCAAACTCTGCACCTCACAGCGCCTTTTCAACTGCATACGCACACACATGCACACACACACACACACACACAGATTCCATAGCAGTTTTATTCTCCCCTATTACAGTACTCAAATTTAAAACACACAAATGCCAAGGAAAAAGCGTGTTTTATCAATCAGTTTTTTCATCAGTTCTTGTTTAACTTCAGAAAACACAACACTGTTATCTTCAACTTAGGAAGAACCGCTGTGAGAAAACATGTACCACAGAGGCTGCAGAGAGTCGTTCAACTGAAAGCAGGTGAACCGCTCAAAGGAGATCAGAGCTGGAAGAGAGACACACAGCACACCACAGACTTGTAATAAGAAATACTGAAAGACTGAATACAAGTCTTTGCATACAGTATCTCTGTAGTTAATGTTTTAATGATTATTATTATGAATAAAACACTTCACTGTTACAATTTTGAACCTAAGTGCCAGAAATTCTCCCCCACCACCAGAAAAAAAATTAATAGGTGCCTCTGTGCTGTGTATAAAATTCACTGCAGATCTGAGAACGGGTTTGCCGTTTCTTCCACAGAGATTCACGTTGGAATTTGAAGTGAGGAAATGGATCATGACTCAACACACAAGGGGACACACATCCACACCGCTGTCATAAATCTGCAGGAAATTAATAGCTTTCTATCAACCGTCCTCCTTGAGACCATACAGAGCCGATTGAGTCTCCAAGCTGCCCAAAGCTCATTTCATTACATTACATAAAAAAGAACTGTTGCCAAAGCACACAGGGTTTGATGATGATGATGAAGATGATGATTATGATGATGACTACTGTCTTCATTGGTGTCACTCGAGGCAGGCTGTAATTTAGCTTCCTGGCAATGAGGACAGAAATAACAGGAGGTAGCTCTCTGTCTAATGGTCACTGTTGATCCATTTGAAATGGCTTGCCTGTATAGTGAATTTAAATTTCACCATTTTGCTGTTAATCATTTCCTCATGGAGTGAAAGCTCATAGAAAATGCTATTATTAAAGCCTAAAAATGTCTGAATGGGTAAAGAGGCCATTATTTCCCTACAGCATTGCTCACAACCTGTTTATCACTTTAATCTCTTTAGTTTCATAGAACACAGTGTTAAACAATGCTCCAGGTACTCACAGCTCTATAAGCTCTATTATACAGTTCCCCCTTACTGATGTGCTGTTACTGCTAAAATAATTCTGAAATGTTATACAGGTGTGAGTGTAGGGCGATGTGATGGCTGCCAGGCCTTGTTCCTGGTGCAGGTGTTTTTATTTCCAGGCCCTGTGAATGTGTGCAGCTCTCCATGTCGGACAACGGCCTGCATTTCCCAAAATGAGCTCAGAACAGCAGGCCAGATCCAGCAGAAACTCTCCACTCTCTTTTCACACCTCTGTGTGCTGATAAAAAGCTCAAAGTGATCCACAAACAGATGCCTGGCTCAGAGAATGTGTGTGTGAAAATGGCCCACTGTGAGAATCAGTGGGGAGGCTGCAGTGTGTGTGTGTGTGTTTTACTGATCCAGGTAACGCTATGAGAGTGATGCAGCTGTGGGAACAGCGGGATGGAAAACTTGGAGAATCATCAGGAAATCCATCACATATAGAAATGAGCATTCAGTGCTTGCTGTGTGGTGTTTATTTCCAGGTTGTGGGATTTCCTGCAGATCTCCACGTGTGATGTGTAACTGCCCGCAGTCAGGACGCTGCGCCTGCTGTGTGTGTGTGTGACTCCATACTGAGATCTACTGAGCAAGGTTTATAATAACAACAATTAAATGAAAAGGGAATTGGTTAAGGGATTTAATTGTAATCAGATACAAACAGCTGTCACGCTGAACTGATGAGCATCACAGTGAGTTGCCAACCTCATTAGATGCTAACGTTAAAATGATACATGATGTTTTTTTATAGTGTTTTATGAATAAATCTGAGGAAAGATACCATTAAAAAAGTAGTTTTATGGTCTTTTTGGGATCCTCAGCGTTATTGTTTGTCATTAGTACCCTGTTTGTTGACAGCAACTTTGAAAGGAGGAGAAGGAAACATACATCTAATCACAAGTGCCAATCACAAAGTCAGCTACTTAAAATAGATACGTATAAATCAAGATTTCACACATTTCAGTGTCACATAACCATGCGTTTGCACAATGACATGTTCCAGCAGGGTGTAAGACACTATCTGATAATTAATATGAATAAAACCAACTCATATTTCCATCTGCTTCTGACGCCCTACTGATACAGAAATCAAGGCCTTGAAAATGACAGTTAGTAAAACACATGACCTCACCTGCTGCTGTTAAATCTTTAGCTGCAAAATAAACCTGTTGTGTGTTAATTAACAGAAGAAACTCATCAAATGCTGAACAAGTTGATTAAGTGATAATTAGTGTGAGTGTTAATCAGCAATAAGCCACACATACAGAGAAATAAACAAACGGCGTGTTGAGTAACAGCAGAGCTCTTCCAGTTTCTGCTCTCCTCCAGCTCAGACACGCTCAGTGTGCTGGCAATGTGCAACCTCTGCAAGAACTAATCGAACAGGTCAAATCATTAGCATTCTCAGTTCTACACTCCCTGTGGTGAGACAAAATGCTATCTGTATGAACCAGAAGCTGAACTGCTCACCGTGTCTGTCACATCCACACCTGTCGGCCAAGACTACGTCTCCCAGAATCCCCCGTTCACATCCGCATCTCGCAGCGAGTCTGCCGATTCACTTTCACGTTCGCGATCACCCAGCTTTTGATCGCACGTACCTGGTTCCAATCTCACTCTCCCTATTTCTACCCCAGTCCCACATGCATTCACTACTAAGTTTTGCGCCGATGCACATCGACAATTCATTAAGCGGTCGTCTGACTGATCTTCCGTGTATGACTTTGGACTTTGAAACTCTGTCCCCCCGTTTGCGAAACTGCTTAATCCCTAGTGAGCGGTGCCCACTCTAGCCTGCATCTTGCCCAACCAATCAAACATTTAGGGACAAAGTTGGTTTTTTTTTCCTTATTGTCAGTATTTGTGCTACTTATTGATTGGTCAGACATAAACGTCATTGAACAGTCTAATGAAGTGGCTTAACGTATTGCCATTTCACATAACTCATGTGACACAAGCCTTGTGAGTTTGCGAAGACCAGAAAGCTTAATTTAAATAACAGTTAATGCTTCATATGTGCAGTTTCAAGTTTTCACTTTTTTCTTTTTCTTTTTTTTTTTTGTGTTCTTGTAAACGTTTGGTTTAATGTAGTTTAATTCTGTATTTTGTTGTTTAATGTCTTGAGATTACAATTTTGGGTTGCACATCAAAATGATCTGCAATAACATATAATTATGTTCAACTTGGATGCCCTACTAAAGTTTTATAATGCCCACCAAGTCAGTGCGTTCTAGAACCGCCCCTGCGAGAGAGACACTTTGCCATATCATTCCATGAGCCAGAGGAATGTTATACCCCTCACCTTCCTGACCACAGAGATGAGAGAGTTATCATAGATGCAATCTGCAATAACCATTTCTCACATTAACTGCCTAAAACCAGCAACACCCCACCCTGTTTCAAATAAAGACTAAATAAAGACCTTAATTTCTATCTTATTTCAAGATTTTTAAAATACTTCTGCAAACAGAAATGGCAGACTTGCTTTAATTTTCTTGATCATCATTTAACAGTTAGCTGAGGTCTTTCACCTTTTAAATAATTCAGTTTCTATCCTCATCTTCCTCTTTTGGAGCAAGGGTAGAAGATGAAGATGTTCCTGTGGTGTTAGAGGCAGCTTATTGAGGATTTAAGACTCCCCCTTAGTTCAACAACTGGGAAAAGATTATAATTTTTATATGATGTTGATATGCAGTGGTGGCTCCGTGGTTAGGGCACTGGACTACTGATCAGAAGGTCATGGGTTAAAGCCTCAGCTCCGCCAAGCTGCCATTGTTGGGCGCTGTATCACGGCTGACCCTGCGCTCTGACCCCAGCTTACCGATATGCGAAGAATCAATTTCACTGTACTGTACTTGTATATGTGACACTTGTGTGTGTGTGTGTGTGTGTATATATACACATGTATATGTATATGTGACAATAAAGGAGCATTCTATTCTATAAGGGCGATATCTGGTCTGTGCCCCATTGGCATGGCAGGTTTGCCAGAGATTAGTTTAGTTGTCACTCGGCTTGGTATTCACCAGGAATCCTGATTCTTTGGCGAATGTGTGAACCAGTAATAGTAAAAAGTAATCTGATGTTCAGAGGATGTTTGCAGAACTTTGAGCGTAAGCTCAGCCAGATATTTCAGTGTTACAGGAGGACTGGTCTGTTCTGTGTATGTGTATACTTTCCAAACATTGTCAGGAACCCATCTGCAGTTGTAATCATGTCTTACCGTCCTGCATTGGTGATATATTGGTTTTCTCATTACACACACAGTGAAACACAACCTCTGGGATGTAGTTTAATATGAGCCCAAATTTCATTTTTTACAATGCAGCACATCCATTTCCTCAGACCTAATTCCCTTTGACTCCTCATAATGTTATAATGTCCTGAACAAAACCCTGAAGCGCATATTAAAGTACGTGCGTGTGCATGTGTAAACTAGTATATTGATATTTACCTCAGCTAATATTCTCTGGCTTGTTTTAGTAAGTTGTGCAGTGTTTGTTTTGCCTTTGAATTACTGAAGGACTTGCATTTTTGAGTGGTATTTCTACTGTGGATCCATGAAAATGAGCGTATGATGATATTTTACGCTACATTTAAGAGCTGTTTCACTCCTGAAATGGGTAGAAATTCCCATAGAAGGTCTCACGTTTCTGACCACCCTTGAAGCCAGGGTTCATTTCGGCACATTCTCGTCCTTCTTGGCTTGTATATACAGATCCACTGCTTTCTCTTCGACCTTATGTCTTTTCCTTCAGTGTTTACTGCAGAGCCAATGTTGGATCATGTTCTTTAACCAGAGGAGCGTTGGCGAAGGCAGACTTCGGCCAGCGTTGGCCTGTGATGCCAAAAATGTTTATCGGCCCTGTCACGAACACGCAGAATCTTTTTATTTTATTATTTATTTATTATATATTTTTTATTATTATTATTTTTTAGGATGAGGTGAGGCAAGTGTGGATCTTCAAAATTGGTTAAACTATCACTATTGGAACATTTCTGAACAAAATGAGGCAGTCAGTGACCGCTAAAGGCTGCTAACATTTTTGTCAGATTTTGTTCACGCCTTGACTTTTTCGCTGAAATCCTCTGACCTTCTCAAGTTCAACAGCAGCTCAGCATGAATGCTAATGTACCCTACAAACAGCATCTCTGAATGTCTTCGTCGCTTTCACTCTTACACATACTCTCAGAGATGGATGGGTTCAAATTACCATTATTGTAGGACAGTCTCTATGGCTCACAAAGTTTGTTTTTGTTTAATTTTTCGGACACTAGCAATCACCAATCACTTATTTATTCCGAGTGCTGCTGTAAAGGCCGCCAGACTCATTCTGGGTGAACTGAAGTAATTCTGTCTTAAATTATGGGCCTTTAGGCGTTGTCTGGAAGCTCAATCTCTTTCATGGTTTTGACTCACATTTCAATGACTGGCACACTTTATTCTCCACTACTGACTCATTCGGTTCCGTGCCACCCCTTCATCAAATGCTCTCCTGTAACCTCTGCACTGGAAATTATTACTGCTAATGGCACTTGTATAGCATTTGATTTGAAGAATTTGGGTGTATGCCTACATTTGACTTCACTGAGGCATTTGTGTGTGTTTTTAATGCATGTAAAGATGGTTACAGATACACCCCTGAGTAAATATTGAAGGCATTTGTCCTTCTTGCCAGCTTTCATCAAGGTGAGATCAGGAGGGAGAGGTGAGAAACATTGTGGGCATAATTTAACCATTCTAAACCAGTATTTCCAGTTATAGTACAAGCTCTAAAGTGCAAGATTGGGTTGTGTAATGTTGGGTGGAATCTGCAAGATTATATGGGCAGGTCGTTACCTGGAATTTGGAAGGAAAAAATTTTCTTTGGAAAAATGCATCTGAGCCTGGAAATCGAGCTTGTGGCTACAATTGGACTCCAGTTTTTTATTCAACATAGGCATTTTCTTGGTGTACAGCACGTTTTTCCAGACCTTTCACAGTCCTAGTGTTATTGTTTTGGTGTGTTACAGTAGGCGCAGCCCTTAAACATCTGTTATCTGGTTACAGTTTGACCTTTTTTTGAATGCGTAGCTCTACTCGAGTGTCACGTCACTGAAGCGAAAGAAACCCAAACAGCTGGCCTTTGGACAAAGGCAAATGTCTAAACATGGAAAAGGTCTAGACTCCACTAAGCCTTTCATTTATTTGTGCGGTGCAAATACTTTTGCCTACTTTTGCTGTCTGTCACCACAGCAGTTTCTTTTTTCACCCTTTCTCCTCTCTCTGTTCTTCTTCTTCATAGTGAAGTAGAAGCCTTCACTCAAACAATAGCAAATGTCTGAGAACTGTAAACCAAACCTGTGCTAGTTGTTGTTCATGAGGTGCATATTCCCCCCAGGGTTATGTGTATGGAGCATACATTGATGGAGCTTTGTAAGCAGTAACAGTGCTTGAGCTTCTTCAGCACTATAGTGACCGTATAGTGGGTTGGTTAAATCAGACTCAGCCTTTTCAGTCTCAACGTCAGAGGATGTGAGAAGGGAATCAGTTGTCTGCCTTGCTGATGAGGATGGGGATCGAGTCCCACTAGGATGTTCGGACTAATTGAGATTTTGAGTGGAAGTATGACTGGCTCACTCCCATGTGATTTACACGGCACTGAACAACAATTTGGACAGAGCGGAGTCTCCTCTTAAGGTCACAGTAATTAAAAGGCTCTAACGAAGGAAAGGTTTGTTAAGGCTGCTAATTGTCTAAGAGGGCTAATGATGAGGTGGACGTGCTTTCCCTGACCCAAATGCTCAAGGAATGCAACAATACTGCAGCCTCATCTGAGCTGCAGTGGGTACGAGAGCCATTTCTACATAAATGTCTGTTTTCTTGTTTTAACTTCTTTTTTTAAACTCTGGGTTTCTTTTCTTTCTTACACTTTCTCTTGCACTACTGTCCACATATCTCTTTCAGAGATTTTATGCTTTTGACCTAAAAAGAAAAAGAACAGCAGATATTGACCTGATACTTTGTGTGTGTGTGTGTGTGTGTGTCTTTCACTTTATTAGTGGTCTAGTTTATATAATGAGTTGTCATTGTCCCAAATTACAATAACAATAGCAGCTGTCATATTAAGCCATTGATTGATATTTTGTAAATTAGATATTATCCAGTCCTTTTCATAAAATTTCCTACTAACATTATTGCCCTCTTAAGAATAACTGCACATCTAATATTTTTTTAAAGGGTGGTAGAGAAGTAATGCTAGCATGTTGACAGCTTGAAGGCGCACATAACACACATTGCAACTATCTAACAGTCGGCGTCAGTGCTTTCATCGACTTTCCTTAATCTCCTCTGAAGTTACACGCAAGATGACAAAGTGGTTCAGGCTCTTTACAAACATGCCTGGATCCGAAAATACTTTGCAAATTTCACATTATTGAATGACACATGAAGAAGAAAGATGTCCCACAGAAGCTAACATGTCTCCACAGAATGCCAAGTTAATCTTGGCTGTGTTTAAGACTGAATGTGAAATTACTGTGGTGATTTGAATTCAACCAGCTGTTTATCATCAATAAAAGGGTCCATTGGCAACATTTCACAACACCTTCAACAAACTGAATCCAGACCTGATGAAGCAGAAAATAGAATTTTGGCAATGGAACTCCGTTTTGGCTCTAGTCAAAAGTGGATCATTTTGAGAACCGAAGACGGGACAGTAATTTGAGAATAAAAAGCCTACCTGAAAATGCCGAAGGGTCAGTTCCTGTTAACAAGTTCTTTCAGGACATGTTGCCTTTGTGGGTGGGACCACCTGACTCTTTTTGCCCTCTGGAAATAGTGCGCTCATGCCTCTGTCGCCTCTGCCTCAAGATGCATTCATGTTCAGTTTTTACCCTAGATGTTGATCATTTGGGTTATAGATCGTTTTCCACCAGCTTGCAAATCAGCTGGAACAGTCCTAGTGACGCCAGTAAAAGCAAGTGCATCATCATTTTGGCACACAATGGCGTTGTCACTGCATGCATCGGGTTTTACGCCATTATCCAACATGGAAGAAGTGCTTGGATTCATTTTGTTCATTTGTCTGATTGGCTGTTTAGTTAACTAACTCGCATTGGATTAGATCAAATCAGCTCTGCGTCGTCGTCTTATTGTTCCAAGGCTCTATTTTCTCAATGTTCAAACAGTGGTATGCATAACCCATCAGCAACAAACAGCATTTGGGTCCTGTTGATGCCAATCTTTAGGAAGTACCAAAAACGATACAACTGGACTCGGTGGCCAATGGAAAAAGGCACAGTTCCAGTTTTCTGGTGCCAGATGTTTCAGTACTTTGTGAATTTTTAAATGGATATAAAGGTCCTACTGGGAGTCGTTAATAGACTTTGGGTTAGTCATGGAACGTAGAATAATTTTATATAATGACACCAACATTCCTCTGCAAGTTTAGTCAGTTATGTTAATGACCTTTATTTTTTAGCACAGTGTTTAAATCCATTGACTGTTTTTCAATTGAGGCAACTCATCCTGCTGGTTGTGAACAGGTCGATTTTTCTAACAAGCTAAGACACTAAAAATTGTCCAGTCTTGAGTATGTTTATAGTCATGCCAACTCGTGCCCACTGCACTCTTGTATAAATTCTTAAATGTCTTGTATAATGTATTTTTTTTATCTATTTATTTATCCTTTTTACTTCATGAGACAGGTTTTTGTTGATCATTGTGTTAATCATACAATTAACATGTATTAAAAAAAAAAAAAAAAAGGTTTAGCATCAAACCAGGCAAACTCCTATAAAAGCAATAACGCTGGCGGACAGCACTATAACAATAATATACCATTAATTAACCAGGCTTTCAAAATCTTTTACAAATGTCTTCATTCCTTTTCTTTCCATTTAGTGCAAATAATGATCTCGCTCCTTTTTTGGATAACATTTGTTTACTTACCTACTGTCAGAGGATGACAAATGTGCTCTTAATGCGTCATTTACTGCAGAACCAATTCAATCAATGCCATCTGGAAAAGCCCCGGGCCTAGATTGATATCCTCTGGAGTTCTACAAGAAGTTTTGGTCTGAGCTGTCTCCGAACTTTTTGTTGGCTCTTGACATGTTCCCACTTTCACCATACCCGAATTGTAGAGGATGGCATCGATCACTCTGCTTCACGAGTCCATTAGACTACTGGTCTTTTAGAACCTAGAGTGGAATCTCTGCGCCTACGTTTAATAAAACCAGATCAAAGTGAATTTCTTAAATGCAGTTATGGTTCAGATAAGGCATGTCATGTTTTAAATGTGGATGTCAGTGGAAATGTGGAACAGGTGTTAATGGTCTCCCTCAATGCCAAAGAGGCTTTTGGTACCATTTGTTGGTATTTCTGTTTTTTTTTTTTTTTTTTTTAAAAACTTTTATTAGCCCTATTAAACTACTTTAAGCCAGTGGCTTCAGTTACTACAACTAATCATCTTTTAGAAAAATTTCCTGTTGGCACAGGGTGCTGCCCTCTCATCTGTGTTTTGTTTTCACTACTGATTGAGCCTCTAGCTAATGGTCAGGGCTTCTCCGGCATTACTATAACACTGCGTCTGTCATTTTGTTGATTTTAACTTCTCTCCTATATTTTTAATCAAGCAGTTCGTGTTAATTTGGTACCCAGTTTGATTAAAAAAACAAAAAAAACCACTTCTAGTAAAAATATACTGAATTTGGACAGAAAAAGTCGAGTCAAGTTGTCGTTTCCATTTTTAAGGTTAATACAATAATGTATTGCAACATACCACTTTACAAATTATTTTAATCATAATTAGCATCAGAAATAATGGCTGTCCTGCATTTTGACATGTTTAAACAGTGGCAACGACTTGTTCAGTGTCGCCAGATTAGGGTGGATCCGGCACAATTGGGCTCTATTTAAATTACTTTATTTTAATAAAATAAATGCTTTGGGCTGGTAGTTGTAACTTGTCAGGTTGGTTTTAAACTGTGATTTGGACTGGAAATAGTGCATCCAAGCTGGAACTGGTTATAGTCAAGTCGTTATCCAATCTGCAACCACAACCTTTTTGCACCACCCATGCATAATATTTTGCAGTGCTGGATTAGCATTTTATTGGTTTATTCTGATTTCATTCAAAAGCAAAATAAATAAATAAAAATTGTACAATTGCATAAATTACATTAATTTTTTTATTTGTTTGTTTATGGTCCTGGTCTGTTCTGAAATTTTGTTTTTGACAATTTTTAAAGAATTTGATTGATTTACATGTCAGTAAAAGTGGAGTGTAATACTTATATTTATCTGCCTCATTCATAATCTCTCATGTTATCAATATCTGACCTTTTTAATGGGATAAATTGGCAAGGACATGTAGCCACCTGATTAAGTTGTCGAAACTTGCCAAACCAGAGATGCACAGCTGAGTGTCTCTGCAGATCTCCTGTGGTGGTAATTGCTAAAACGGTGTTAACTTTTTGTTTTACTTGCTTTTATATTTTTAATGAATGTATTTTACCATATAATAATTTGTGTAACTTGCCTTATTCCCACCTTGTAGCTTTTTAACATGGTACATTATTGCTACTTTGTCTCCTGTCTCATGTGAATAAATCTCACTACTGAACACTTGCTAAAACACTGAAACAACCTAACTGGATATTTGTAATTTTCAGAAACAGTAAAATTGTAATTTAAAAATCCGCTCATAATATGTTCACAACATGCTTCCGTTTTTCTATTATATAAACGCCTTGACGCACAGGTCCGAATATGTTCTTGCTCCACGACCATAGTACTCTATAGTACTCATTTTAGAGACAGGAAGTTAAATAACCATAGGTGGTTAAGACCTGCTTGTCTATTGTAAGCTTCTTGTCTTTGAGATAATAAAAGCAAACACCAAGGCATTACATGCTAACAGTTCTTTTTGTAAGGTATTGATATTTTAGGCTTGAGACCTGAACAGATTTAGTTTCCTGTGTCATTGATTTGCCTGGTTCTTTAGAGGACAGGGTCACCACTTTTACTTATGTAATGGTCTTTGAAGCAGAGAACCTTAAGAGCGCATTAGAGCGTTTATTGAATCAAGGAAATGCTTATGGCTTATCGGTATTGCATCATACTGATCCTGTCCGGTCAAGTGATTGGACAAACAAAATTTGGATCTAAAGAATACAAAAACAAGCAAAGTAAAAAAAACTTTGCAGATAAAAATCACTATGCGTCTGTAACAATTGATCTTGCTAGTTTGACACTTTGCTTAAGCTGTACATCTGTGCTTTAGAGTGTGAGGGAGAAGTTATGGATTAGTTGACACGAATAGTTGAGTAGGTTATCAGCAGTTATCAGCTGTTGGATGACTCCTCTGACCTTCTAAAGCATCATGTCAGAGTCCAGGAATGTTTTTTGCCATTGGCTACACATCAGTATGTACAATGTGCTGAGCCGTCGAACTTAACAGCTCAGTCTCTATTTGCAATTTCTGCTGGGTTGAAAGATGTCAGGAGTTAACCTTTTGGTATAGCAAAATATTTCGTTTTGTTTCATTATAAATGAATGTTTTTAAAAAGCATTTATGTAATAGAATTAAATGTACCGACACTAGTACATTTGTATCTGGCTCTTTTTATTATGACTGACTTGAGCAGCTGAAACATTTTTAGAAGTAATTTATTTTTTTCCCTCAAGAATGAGTTGTGACTGGCTGAAAGGCTGCTATTTGCTTTTGCAGGGAATGCTTTTGATGGATTGTGGTGGAAGTGTTGGACGCACTGAGTGGAAATGATGCAGAAAAAAAACTAAAACATGGCAGAGCACCATATTTTATTACAAACACTCATTCTTAATTGTACTCCATCACCAAGTGCTTTTATAATGGCAGTCATAATATTATTCAACAACAGAGAAATGAATTAAGTAATCAATGTTGAGATGTTGAACTGAGGCTTAGTGTTGCCAGTTAGTAAGGTTGGGTGGCTGGAACATGTAAAGTTTTGAACCACATTCACATTTAAGGTTTCAGTTTGGCATTTGTGTCACCAAAGTATACAGTGCGTGCGTGCGTGCAATATAGTGTTTTGTATGAAGTTAGCAAATCAGGAACAGCTATACTTAACACTGTGTTGCATTATTTTTAAAATGATTGTTTTATTCTTGTTGGATGTTAGTAAGTGGGCAAAACCCCCCAGCATATTTTGTCTTGAGATCTTGCTGACTTTATTGATGTACAGTGAAATACTGGAATGTGTCATGCATTGTCGAGATCATGGTAATACAGTGGGGTCCAGAAGTCTGAAACCACATTGAAAATCTGGAATTTTTTCCATTGCCACTGTATGGCACTCTAAAACTCTTTGCTGAAACTGGATCAGTCGTATCTAAAGCACGATCAGGCAGACCAAAAGTGAGCACACCATCAGAAGACCAATACATAAAGCTTTGTTCACTGAGAGAGAG
>JAOUQW010000033.1:3830197-3858305 GCA_028565825.1 Olivaichthys viedmensis
AGGAGACGAACAGAAGAGAGATTAATACCACAGTGGATCAAAACAACAGTGAAACATGGTGCTGGATTTTCAATGTGCTTTCAGACTTCACTGTACATGTTTTCTGCCATTTCTCTCTCCTAGTCTAGTTCAATAGCTCTCGACCGATTTATTAGTGCTGAACTGGACTTGGTGGAGTATGAGGAAGATGTTCCAGTACATACTTCCTGCTAAATATATATTAGGAGCAGGCATGTGTGCGAGCTTCGCTGTTTGTCACACTTTCCACAGCCATGTTTTACTCAGCAGCCAGTGGTGTGATGCCTCCTCAACACATGAGCCAGTGATGGTTACACTCCAGTTTGTTCTAATAAGAATAGGATTCAGAGCTGATGGGGGCACCATTGTGGCTCAAAACAGACCACCCCTGCTGATGCACAGTGAGGGAGTAACCGCTTTTCTTCTGGTTAGGTTTGGTGTTGCTTTTTCAAGTTGGGAGGTTCTGTGTCAGAGATGAGCACCATTTTGAATGATTACAAAGCAGGATGAACAGCTGAACCATTTTAGTTCCCTTATCCTGGCTTGAAGTCACTCAACCCAGTGGTGATTAGCACCAGATTTAGAGGCGAGAGCAAAACTCGCCCAACCGACAGTAAAAACAGTTCTATTGTAGAATGTAAGCAAAAGTCAATGTGACGGTCTTTCCATTTTTATGTTCAATACTCTCCCACCCCCCATTTTCTTTCAAATTTGAAGTTGGGAATACAGAAGTGTTGTGGCTTCAAAAAGTTCCTCAGCAATGTCAGTCATGTGCCTTTCGGCTGTGGAATTCCACCGATTCATGTTTTATGCGGTCGGTGCTTGTCAGCGTATTTGAGTATTTCAGTCATGTGAAAATGAATGAAAGCTGCTTTAAAAGACAAGGGATGGAAGACATGATGGACATGTGACAAGCCAGAACATTAAAATTGTTCCTCCTCTCTCTCATGTTCGGCTACAGGGCTCCATAAGGTGGTGGACAGCAGCCTGCGGTCTCATAATGGCTTTCACGGTGAATCTGACTGGCCCGTCTCCCTGGGGCTTCAGAATATCTGGTGGGCGGGACTTCAAGAAGGCCATAACGGTCTCCAAGGTAACGTTCTCACCTGTTAATCCTAAAACGAGCACATGAAAGAATACCCAAACTCTCATGTTTTACTCTTTGTTTATGGTCTGCTACATGTTTCTTATCTGTTCCTGTGGCCACTGGTATTCCAGGCTAGCTGTAGAGGAAGCCCCCTGATTACAGAAAGGGGAAAATGCCTTTCTAAATGGTCAAGCTATTGTTTTCGTTACAAGATATATTTTCCAAGGCTCTATTGAAGGAAAAAAAAAAAGGCAGGAAAGTAGTCTACTTCTAGGAGGGGACGATGTGATTTAAGAGTTCTCCATAAACAGGCAGTGGTATGAGAAGAGAAACTCTTTTAGAAGCTGCGTGACTCCGAGTGAGGATATCCTGGTTTTGCCACACAGCTGTACTGTGCTGAGGAAACAATGTCTAATGGAAAACGAACACTGAGCTAGATGCTGGCACGATGAAAGCTGATGCAACAGGACTGTCATTTTTTTCCCCCTCGTTCCTTTGTGTACTTTTTATTTTGCCACTACACAATAAAGTGCTAACTCTAAAATGGTCAGTATAGTCTTGGGTTACATACCAAGTTTGGTAACCCATGCTAGACCACTGACAGCACCCAAACAAATACACTGTTGAGAATAACGGCAACATTATAGGAACATTTTAAAGTAATATAATTTTAGCATTTAAGCATCAGTGGTTAAGTGTCTCACCACATTGGCAGGTCAGTGCTGCCTTCATGTATTGTGCATTGATTGTGGTTTATATATTTTTTTTCTTCTGAACCTTTAATGGTTTATACGGGATGGAGAGATTGATCGGCCGCAGATCCGGATTGGCTGTTTTTTAGAAATAAATCTGATTAAAACAAATGCTATTTGCAGTGTTTGTAAATGTAATGCGTCTCATGGAGGTGCAAAACAAAACATTTAAATACAACTAACCTGATTTATTTAGTATACTGGCAGCAAGCAGGTCTCCTGTTGGCTCCTCTGTTTGTTTGGATGTAATCTCTGTCTCAAGCTATTCGCATTTGTTAATTGATTGATGTGCATTTTGGCTACTTGTTTGATTTTAGTAATTTAAGTCCCATATTTATTGCCATTTAGGTTAAAAGAAGTGTTAGACTAGAGCCCGTTGCTTTAAGTTGGTTGCAACAGTCAATGCCTTGAGCATTAAGGATCGGATCACGATCGGCTCGGCCTGTTCACATTTGGTGATGATTGAGTTTCATAATTGTATCTTTCTCCTCAACTCTAAGGCCATATTGGTTCTCTATTCATCTTTTATTTGGGATTATTATAGCTTTAATTTGAAAGCCATACGATTGTAAACAAAAGCAATCAGAGGGCAAAACAGCCTTTACAGCTTGGGCTGCTGCCGCACCTCTTATTGTCACAATTGGCATTAACTTCAAACACTTACGGTTTTTTATTTATTTTTATAAGCACCGCTAACGTTCAACTCCAGCAGGCCAGTACCAGCATTCTCCTGCAGCCTGGTGTCGTGATATAAGCAGTCACGAGGGGGGAAACGGGAGGGGGGAAACGGGAGAGCTGCATGATTTCCATGCAGTGAGTGGACTACAAGAAGTTTGTTGAGAAACGTCATGGTTGTGTACATAGTATAGAAGGAAACTGCATGGCTGGAACCTCCCCTGTGCTTCTGCACTGTTTCCCGAATGGCTACATGGTGAGCCCAGGTGCGCTGAAGTGGCAAGAGGTTGGCATGGGTACACCCTCCCACTTTCCCCATTTTCTTTCTCCTTTCCTTCTCTGAATGGCTGTCTTTTTCACATCAGTACAGCTCCAGTATGATATTCCTCCCTCTCATATATATATATATATATATATATATATTATATGAATGAATGAAAATGAGACTTTTATAGAGAGAGGGCGCATCCTTAGTCTGTGTGAAATGAGGCGTGGTCTGAAAGGACGAGGCTCGCTCTATTGTGGGTCTCTGTGGCACCAGTTAATTGCCACTCGAGCGGGCCCACAGACATGGCACCTTTTGCCCCCCTGCTCTCAATGCACAAGGAGAAAAACAACTATAGTTGGCATTTGGATCACTCTGCCGTTTTGTTTCTGGGGGTTTTGGGTGAATGTGTGTTTGGGTACTCTGTGTGTGGTTTCCTCTTTCTTTCTGTTCTACCCTCATTGACTGCAGAAGTTTGAGTGGAGTCTGACTGGCGCTCAAGTCTCAGCGGAGCAGCTTTTGTTGGGTTTGATCAAGACGTCATTGTCTTGTTGTTTTGCATGGTGTGACTGCATCTCATTACACTCCTACATTTAGCAGCTGCTCTGATCTTGAGCGACTTGAGCTTTTTACTCTTGTTAGGGCTTGTTGTTTTCTTGATGCTGCTTCTTTGAGCACCCTGGGGGTTCAAACACACAACCTGTGGTACACTGTCTCCACCAAAGAAGAACATGATCACACAGTACAGGCCAAGATCCGACAACAGTGTTAACCTTTTTACTGGATTGGCTCTTTAACCTTAACAGGACAGTGTGAAGGAGGTCAGGTCACAGTAACTTAGGGTGCTTTCACACCTATTAGTCGGTTTGCCGAGTCTGAAACGACGCGAAATTGATACTTTTGGTTTGTTTGCTATTTGGTTTGGTTTTACACCAACGAACCAAAAAAGCAAAAAACATTGGCTGAGGGGCATGTAAGGGACGAGGTTGAAAACGTGCTCGAAAAACCTAATTCATTGGTCAGAAATATTTTAAAATATGTTTTATTTAAAGTCCTGCAGCACTTCAGCTCTGTCCTTTGGGACACTTTGCACCTTGAGGGTCTGTTTTAGCAGCTCAACCCATAATACACGGCATGTTTGGTTCACTTCCTGCAGTTGGGTTCATGCAGGGTCGAATCGCTTTCTTACTGCAAATGAAACGTGCTAGAGTTTGTTTGGAACCGGAACGAGACCTCTTGTTTCTTCTCACCTGCCTCAACGAACCACACCGAAGGCGGAAAAAGCACCAGGGTTCGATTCAAATGGACTAAAAGCTGCATATGTGAAAGCACCCATATAGATTATGATGGTAGGACAGCTGTGCACTACATGCCGTGTCAGACTGCGGAACCACCTGAACCAGCACGGAGATAAGACTGGCTAATGATCGAGAGCTTTCTTCTGCTTTATATATTTGACTTTATTAAGTTTAAGTCAGTACTGGCAGAGTGGCTGTGGCTGTTCTGTAGCCAACAGGTACTTTTTGCAATTATTTGCAGTGTATAATATGTGTACTGTATAACTTGTTCAGTAAATTATATTATATTTGCCACCTTTGTTTTTCATTTTTAATGCTACAGTCCGGGTCAGGGGGCTTTTAGTTTAAACTACTAACTGTAAACATAACGTTTATCATCAGCATACCTTTTAACATTAACGTTTAAGCCTAGCATCAATCAAATTATTAGAAAGTGGTTTTATATAAGCTGTAAATTGAATTTTTATTTAAGGTTTTTAATAATAAAACAATTTATTAATTTATATATTTTTTGATTATTAATTTTTATTTATTTATTTTACCTAGGTGCTCCAAGGGATTTGATCATTAGCTAGCCCACTGGCCGAACAAGTAAATGCCCCAGTATTTTGGTAGCCCGAAAATGTAATTAACTAGGCTTAAAATGGTATCTAACGTAATTTACCCCAAATGTATAACAAGCTAGCTACTTAAGTACATTAATACAGACATTTATATCTAACAATATTAGTTCTTACCAACAGCCAAAATGTGTCCTCAGTTGATATCTGTAGTGCAACAGGCGACGGGATTCAGGAAAGAGTAGCGAGTTCCACTTGCGGTATCAAGGTGCATCACCCTACCAGAAGATATATGAATAATTTGTTCCGTGTATAAAAATGCATATAAAAATAAATAAATAAATGCTTTAGCAGGGAAGGCCAATAGGTTGATGGATGGGAGCAAAAGAAACACTGGTGACTGCTTTATCAGCAGCCGACTGAGTCACTTGTTTGCCAGGCAGTAAGGAATAAGAAAAACCTTATATCCCGGACAAATGATCTGCTTGTCCCAAACGCACGGGCTAGTGATGTTTCCTCCCCTGCCTTGTTCAGTATACCTTGCAGGGTTTGGGTTTGTGCTCTGATTGGTCTACTGTATTTCTCTCCAGGTGAACGCTGGCAGTAAAGCGGAGAAGGCCTGTCTGCAGCCCGGTGACATCATCATGGAAATAAACAGAGACAATACTGGTGACATGCTGAACGTAGAGGCGCAAAACAAAATCAAGAACTCCAAAACACAACTGCAGTTGCTAGTGGAGAGGTAAAATACACATGCATTCGCAATACACGCACAACCAAGAGCCATAAAGAAACCATTGGAATTGTTTGCATACTAATGCAACATGACCATCTAAAGAATGTTCCCAAACACAGATGTATTTTTTTTGTTTTGTTTTGTTTAAAAAAAATTTTTTATTATAAAAACATGGTAAAGTTGCCAATAACTGTCACACCTAGCCAGCTCATGCCCAAACATCGATCTGAATCAACATTACATAAGCCTTAGACTGAGACTCGCGTCACTCTGATGGACAGTTGAACATGCAGTGATTGAAAGTTCCCTGTAAATGTAGTACTTTTAAATGGGTACATTTCCAGAGCGTCTGCTACCCTTATCCATTTTGTTTTCACTGTCTCACGTACTGTTTTCTGCTTCTTTATGCCAGTTTCACAATCTCCTCTGCCGCCTTCCTCCATTTTAGTTTTTGTGCAGTCTACTTTTTAAATTTGTTCCAGAGCTCCTTTAGAGTTCTCTGTACACTTCCTTCCCTGCTCATTTGCATCGGTTATCTATTCTTTTTTTCCGTTATGCGCGCGGGATGATCACGCATACTTGAGACTGCAATGATCCATCATGACAACTCAATGAATGTGTGAGTAAGTGTATAATGTTTAAAAGTTTTTGCAGCTTCAGACTTATTGAATGATTTTAAGTTCAGTAACAAACAACAAAATGTAAATAATTATTCAGAATATTGTGATCGGTTACAGAGGCATTTTGGTCAGGAACTGCGGTCCGATTGGTTACGTTGGCATTGGGGGTGGGAACTTACAGATACTCTACTGATGACAATCATTTAAGAGGGAGAGGATGGAGCATTTGAGCCCCTTAAAAAATGCGCAGTGACGTGTGGAAATGGTGACAAAATTGATCAAGATCCACTACAGTTAGAATTATGCAGTGCAAAGCTACTAGTATTGGCATTTAAACACATGTTGAGAAAAAACTAAGATGCTAGCCAGACTCTTAACATCTTTTACTACATAACGTTTATTATCAGCATCCCTTTAACGTTAACGTTTAAGCCTTGCATCATTCAAACTTGCAGCCTTCAATCTGCATTTTACGAGGACACACACATTTACATTTGTCCCGTTACACCTGTAATGAGTGAGTTCATCACCTGCATCTTCTCTCTACTCTGAGTCTGCTGGTGATTCACTCATAAATGGCCACATCGCGAACTGACCGATTTGACCAAGAATTTTGGCCTCGACACGAATGGTTAACAGCTCCTTCATTTCTTACTTAATAAACTGTCAAAATGACGAATCATCTCACTATCTAGTAAGTTGTATATCAAGTAATCAGAATACGATTAGAAATGGGTCTGACATTTATAGCAGTCTCCTGCATTTGACTTCTGCCGCTGTGTGGTTTCTTTTCTCTGGTATTCCCTATTGTATGTTTATTTTTCACCCAGTTTAGTCATCTTGTTGAACACCTTGTTTTTGTAGGCCTCTCCCCTATGGCACGTCTGGTCCACCCTTCAGGAAAGCTATGTGAGGCATCTCTGTGAACCAGGCAGCATTGCAGCGTGCTTCATGGTGTTTGAATGAGAACACTAATCACTCCCCATACACTGCCATTGAGTCGCTATGTTTTGTGTATAGGGACTCCAGCCCTGCAGTTACTCCGCCCAGGAACGAGAACAATCGAAGACCTTCTGGCCTCTGGAGCGCTTTGACACTTTTATAGAGCCGTCCTTTGCTTTGCTTGTTTTTCTTTTTCACATTGAACTTGTACGTGCAGTACACACACTGGCCTTCCTCCTGGTATTCAGCCGAAACCTTATGCCCGCACACGCGCGAACACACTTGCTTATTCAGACACATTCCTTATGTACCTGCACAAAAACACACACCTATTGTGTATGCACAAAATTCTAAGTCGGAGCCGAAGGGTGTATAAACACACCCGTGCACTCCCTGCAACTGCATTTTTCCCTGCTGACCTCATGTCTCTGTGCAGTCCAGAAACAACACCGCATGGACAGTGGCACTCTGGTGCAGTGTGTGTGTGTGTCTTCCTGGCCGACTCTAGCTTTGCCAGTGCTACTTTTCTCAAGTGTTTTAACAGTAGCACCCTTCTGAACTTGCTGATTTTGAAGATGAGATGTGAACTGTTCTCCAAGTAACAGGTCTCCATCTTCATGTATAGGACACATCATCAGAGTCTACTTGGCCATTCAGTCAGCTGCTCATTACCCACTTCAGTCATACCGCAGGAAGACTTGAAAGTCTGTATTCAACAAAAATCTTATCTTGCCCCTAAGAGTTCTCGTAAGTGGCACTAAACGTTTCTAGCTAAAATTCTTTTGCCTCTTTAAACCCTATTCACGAAACAGCCACTATTTCTTGGTAAAAGTTCCTCTCAGCAAAGAGAAAGTAGTAGGTGAGGTTTTGCATTCCCCATTAACTTCACAATCCCTTTTTTTTTGTCATTTTAATATTTCACATCAACTCAACTGTGATGTGGTGTGCCAGTTTTTGCAGGTTTAGAAACTGCTTTTAGTGTTAAAATGCTTTGTGAATTACTTGGACTGGAAAAAAAAAAAATAGGAGCCTGAGAATTGGGATAAACACAGATATATATTTTTTAAACGGTTTCATCTAAATTGGTCAATTAGGAGCTGCTTTTAGCCTTAAGTTTTTTTTTTTTGTGTGTGTGAATACAGCCCTACTGTATGGGATTTACAATTGTTTAAATCTCCCAGGGTTTACCATAGGAGTAATAAGTTGCCGTTTTCACACCATTTCCTGTGTGTTTTTGACCTTCACTCCCCTAAATCTGTTCCATCTTTTTGGTGTGGCCTTTTGTTGAGATATCTGTCCTCAGCTACACAAGGCCTTTCCATCACCCCAGATACCCACTATGGAAAGTTAAGGGCCTTCAGCCAAGGTCGGTTTTTTTTTTGTGTGCGTTTGTTTGAGCAATCATCAGTCAGCTCATTTTATTCTATTATGATGATGATGATTTAATAAAACGACAAACTGCAAAAACTGCATCCATTGAATCATTACAAATTCCTGGATTAGATGATGGATGCCATTGAATATTTAACATTTAAAAGTGGTCTAATCCCACCTGTTTCACCAGCTGGAGTGTGTATAGAGCACTATCTCTAATGGCCCAGACAAGCAGTGACTGGCCGGTCAGTTCCATAAAGTGGAGTATTAATGGACCCTGTCCACAGAGGCAGCTGCTTCTAAGCCTGCTGCTTTGATGTTTCAATGCAGAGCATGTGCATTTTTTTACACTTATCTCTGTTTCACGTGCTCTCTCTCAGACACTCTCATGCTCGGTTCCCCCTCACTCCCATCATATTTGCCCCTCACACATGGACAAAGTTGAACTGCGTGCAATGCATTTACACGCTCTGATGCAGCACATCACCAACATTTACATATGTTCTCTCTGACAGTAAATGTGTTCGTCATTACCCAGAGGAATTTGTTGAGTCCTCGGTTATATTGTTGCTCTGGTCTTTTGTCAATTATTCAAGGACCAAATATGTACCATGACTTCTGACATCTGGAGTTCTGTTAGAAAAGAGTTCAAAGCTAGTCTCAGCCTCACACTCCATATAGCATCTGATATCTTTTGTACGCTTTGCTGGCCACAAGCGTCAGAATCTTGAAAGCTGCTATCTAATTGGCTAATCTAATCCGCATACCCGCGATTAAGCACTTGGTGGCGAATAAACGTGGTTGGCCGTTTGCAGTGTCAGTCACATTGCTTGTTCCTGTAAAAGTAGCCTGTTCTTGGCCATGTTTAGTAACAGAGAGTACCAGACTCTCAAGGCTAATAGCAACATTCACTCATGTTTTCTTGCGTCCACATCTCTGTTGTCGCAGCTGGATCTCAATTTCCCATCTTCCCCAGACCTCTCTAAGACCGATGATGTCACACGGCAGAGGGCTATGGTCATCCTTTACTGATGACCTCAGAGTGAAGGAGTAAAAAGGGCAGCTGGAGGCTGATATTAGTGGCCTAACATTTCTTAATAATAGCCAAATTACAAATTAGACGACAAACCAGTCTAATCTCTGAACTTTTTATTATGGTATTACGTCAGGGGTGTCCAATCTTATCCGCAAAACCACACCGGCCCTTTTGCGGATAAGATTGGACACCCGTGCGTTACGTTATTAGACTATATGACTTGTAGTGATAATAGGACATGCATTAAAGTATAAATTCAAGTACACTAAAGATGAATGAAATGAGAATTGTCAGCTGTGACCAAGAATGTTTTGTTTTAAATTGACCCCTGAGAATTTTATGCTCCCCTGCGGTTCATGTCTTACATCAGTGACCTGACACCGCACTGACCCTTTCAAGGCTAGTAAGCATTCCATGTGTGATTTTCAAGCACATGGTGAGTGTTACCTCGTTGTCCTGCTCTAAATCACTGGGCAGGTTTTTAACCGGAGCACTTCAAGTGCTGTTGAGAAACATCTGAATTTATGGCTGCTCTTCATTCTCTAGCGCTCCCGCTGTGCCAGAACAGTGGATTCTCTGGACTCTGCCCTTCATTACTGGTTCTCCATCTGCTGCTCTGTACAGGGGAAGGGCAAAAGTTCAGAAGTCAAATGTCAAAGGTTAACGAAGATAATGAGCACAATATTATATAAGTGCATGGCGTCTCAAAGATAAGTTCATAAATTCTTTCGTAGTGGTCAGTCTAACATAGTTGCACTGGTCAGTTCACGTGCTTGGTCTTTTTCTTTAAACTGTAGGACAATCATTGTGCATATTTTTCACATTGGTTAAATTTTTATTTTTATTAAATTTGGAGCTTCGTAACCGTTTTAACATTAAGACATTGTTGTCATTGTGATGAATCACATCATCCATCCTAATAGCTCCTGTCACATTCTTGGCTTTAATTTTAATAAGCAGCTGTTGACTACATAGCAACACAACGCCACACCTGGACACTGATCATTCTCTTATTGTAGGGCTTAATGCTGAAGCCTTTACTTCACCTCCACCACCAAAGGTCAGTCAGTTGGGTCAGGAGCGTGTTTAACAAACTGAGCCAGTCTTGCTCTTAGTTTTGTTAGCTCGAGATGCATTTTCTGTGTCGCCTGTTAAACGCTGTGAAGCGCTGGATTCGTTTGTAGATTGGGATTGGGTGGAGTCGAGCACTGCCAGGAACCCAGGAATGTTTCATGGAGAAGTTGTTTTCTTTTTTTTTCTTCTTTTTTTCCCCCTTTATTTATCCTTCTCTAGATGCCATAGAAGAACCATGTTTGGTTCCTTAAAGAACCTTTCGGTACATGATTCTTTAAACATGTTTTGTTGTTGGCACAATAAACTGAATAATCATTTCCCACCACAAAGATCCTTCCACATAATGTTTTTTTTTTTTTTTTTCGTCTCTGTGGCGCCAACAAAAATAATTAAAGGTCCATTCATATAAAGTTTTTTTTTTTTTTTTTTTTTTTTTTTTTTTTTAATGGTTCTTCTATGGCATCTTCTTCACCTTTATTATTTATATTGTAACAACCAGCCTGTTACCCAACTGCGTCGCATTTATGGTGTCTTGGCATCACTGACAGGCACAGGTTCTCACAGGTTGTAGAACTTTCTCAGTTCTAATTGCTTAGCAACTGATTACATAACATTTCTAGCAACTTCTACAAAGAGCATCAACAGAAAGCCAAACTAGCTTTACATTATAGAAATCTCAAAGTACAAATTTACAGATATGAATGTTAATGAGATGTTAACAGCCGTCGTCATTTCTTTTACCTCATAACCCTAAACGTTAATTGTTACTATTATGAATTACTTCTAGCCAAACACAAAACTCCTCTTAACACACTAAGGAATATGAATGTGTTGCACTAGGCGCTTTGGTTCCAGCATCCACAGCCCCACCTCATGCCACATCAGCAGTAGTCTTGGGAATTAGTAAAGGTGGAAGTTTGAGTGGAGGGGAGAAGGAGTTTGTGTTTGTGCAAGAGTGCATTGTAACAAAATATGAAGTAGCTCAGTAAGTAAAGGAGAGAGCTAAGGGTTGTTTTAACAGGCAGGAGTATTGGAAGTTTTGACTCTCCCCTTCAGGAGCGCTGCAGTAAAATATCTCATTAAAAGTGGCCCGGTTTGGAGAGAGTCCTTCATTCCTCAGCCCCCATTACAATCTCTGGCTGCTTGAAAATGCTCTTGATGAAGTGTACATTTCACAAGCACTTAAACTAGAAGGCCATGTTTGAACAGCTCACATATTCAACCGAGTCCGCAGTGTGTTTTTTACCATCATCTGGCAAAATTGGTTGTAACTACTGTATTTCTAACTTTTTTATTTTTTCCTTTTCCCCATTTCCTTAAACTTTTACTGTTTATTGTGCACTAGAGTTGAGCAATGTGTATTGTGGGGAAACTCCATTGTTACCAATTCAGCTTACAAATAGCTGATTGTCTGTTAAAATATATTGTTTTTTTGTGCAAACCGTTTTCTTTTTCTTCCTCTTTCTCATTAAGTTTGTCTAGATGTTAAATATCACCATAGTTTTCATAGGGTTTTTTGTTGTCTTGCTGGAAATTTGCGAGCCAACCTAAATATTATGCATATATTGTATCGTGAAAATGTCGTCTGCAAGTATCGTCCTGATTTTTATTTTTTGGCCATATTACCTAACCCTACTCTACACACACTCGCTCTCTTAACAGTAAATGGAGACCTGTGGTTCACCGAGATGGCTCCAGGTCCTCTGGATGCTGACTCTGAATCGGGCCCTTGTGCAGCATTCCTTCCCCGTGAAACCAAAAAAGGGCTCTTTTTTTTCTTTTTTCTTTTTTTTTTCTTTTTTTTTGTGTGCCATGTAAGCCCAGCGATTTAATTTTAAACACAAGTAAACATTTGCAGACAGTGTTGTGTTGACGGATTAGACAAGACCATGATGTTGTCTTTCCTATGTCTGATTCAATTCACTCATTTTCAGTTCATCGACCTTTTCCCACATGCCATTAAATACGACATTCTCTGTGGGTCATTTGCAGCCAAGAGGTCAGACGGAAAAGTTGCCACATTCGTTTCCCTTAAGAAAGGCATCATGGAAAGTCTCTGAAGTCTATTGTTTGGTCTTGTGGTCAGGCAGTAGCTACTTATGGAAAGACTTGTTAAACGACACACACGTATCTCCTTAAAAGCCCCACTGAAAGTTTGTAATAGTGAGGTACTTTCAAGATGTGCAAAGTTTCCGAGTGTCCTTTATAGCTACTAACAGGTTGTCGTCATCTTTCTCCCTACAGGCCATCCCCTCCCAGTCCTGGTCAGACCAACGGGATCAATTCCACAGAGCAACTGGTGGGCCGTTTCCAGGTACAGTGAGATCCACTGGTTGCCTTTTTGTGAATTGCCAAATGCTTCTTTTACAGCCAATATAAACTCTAAACTTAGGGAACAAGTGCAGGTTTTTGTATGAAATGTCTTAAGGTCTTGTATATCCGGTCTTGTAAATGTCTGTCTCAGATTGCATCCTTCTGTGCAAGCAATTTGGAAATTGCTGGTTGGTGATCAAGACTTTAAGTCTAAAGTGCAGGGTCAGACTGCCTGTTGCGTTATTTGTGGACAAGGCTAGACACAAGGCAGAAGACAAGGGGGCCAGTGATCTCCCTGCTATGTATCTGGTTCAGAAAAACCATAGCGGCTGTCAAGTCGTTCAGTGTATATAGTAGATCAGTGTCTGCATATCTTGTAAAATGTCTGCAACGTCAATCCAAAGTCTTATTTAATAAAAGGTTAGGTTTGTATCATGCAGTAATGCACATCAATAACTCTTTTCTGCGTTTTGATTTATTTTGTATGCATTCGCTGACCTTATCGAAGAGCTGGAACAGAGGCATTTTAAATACATCTTGAAGTTTTATTTTTATTTTTTATCATTTTTTTGGCTGCCCCTCAGAGACTTGTTCCTGGGACGATCATTATCAACTGAGTTTTAGGCTCTTGCCTTAGATCCACACAACCCGAAAGAAGGTCTGCTTTCCATTAAGGAAGGAGGATGGACCACTACCTGTTGAGCTGTGACTTATAGAATGTCAGGATGAGCTAAAATGAGCCGTAACAATGAGAAACCTCCTTTTTTTTTTTTGGTTCCTGATTGTATCGCCATAACTCTGCATGTCCAAGGCACTGAGATAAGGAACCTGAGAATGTCATAAATCTCAGTTTCTGCGTTTTATCTTCGGGAGGTGTTGTCGATTGCTCTCGGTGCTCACAGTTCTCGTTCTGTTACCACAAATGAGATGATGTTTTCAGCGATGACATCGTGCACAGACGTTCAGATAAAGTGCACCGGGCTGATGAGCTCACTCCTCTTGGTTAATGCGAACTTGACTAAGTAATGCAAATCACTTTTGTCAGTTTTTCAATATTGAATCTTCTTTACCAAACAATGTTTTGATAAATTTAGCATGAAAATATTGTCATAATTTTAATGCAGGCCATAGAAATGAAAAAATGTATCAAGTTGCATAAAGAAGCTTTTTATTATTGCATTTTGGCATCCTGAATCAACTTAAGACTTGAGATTCCCACCCCTATTGGTGACGCAGTTGTCCCCCTGGGTCTGTAGGAAGCCGTGCATGTGAGGGATGAGAACCAGAACTACAGAGAGTACTCCATCTCCAGCCCAGTGTCCCTCTCTCCAGGCCCATACTCCCCAGAGCCACCCTCCAGCCCTGAGCGCAAGGGGGACAGGATCACAGCCACCAACAAGAGGTAGAACCACCACACACTGATAATCCTTCAAAGACAATTTCTTATAGCCTCACACTCACCTGAATTATTAAAATACGAAGGGTATCATGGTCTTGGCTAAATCTACAGGCATGCCAGCTTATTGCTAATTCTGTTTGCTTGAGCCACTGAGCTTTTGCAGGACTAATTGTGTAAACCTTTCACCTTGTCCCAGAATTAAAAATGTACAGTATGTAAATGAGATGTCTAGCTTAGTGAAGCTCCTCCAAATCCAGCCTTGTCACCAGTTACTTGGATGTGGCATCTTTTTTTTTCTACCCCTGTTACTGTCAATTTCCTGAAACTGCAGGCATTCATGAGATTGGTCCCCATGATTGCTCTGTCCCCTGCTACTTTATTTCCCCATCCTTTCTGCTTTATCTGCATTTCTCCTCTGTTAAGATTAATATCTCAGGAATCTGGAAAGCAGCCACACGTTTCTTGGTCAAATATGCTGCCGATACGTCTAGGATTAATGCTTCATAACTATAATTACCTCAATGAGTTCTGAGCTGTGTAAATAGAAAGTATGTTTCAATAACAGAGCAGGCAAAGTTAAGAAAATATGCTTCCCCTCACATGAAGCTGAATATCTCGATTGGCGATCAATTCCCCAAAATTCATTTTAGCCACTGTTAAGAAGTTAAAAAGCTGTATAGTCCGTGAGGGGCCTCATTGGAAGAGATGTTTAGAGATACTAAACGACATGTTTGTTCAAGCCGTAATGAATGGAAGTTGTACTTAAAGTAGTGATGCAATTAGATTAACAAGTCGATGAGGCCTAGTCTGCCTGTTTTTTAAAGTTCTGAAATGTTCTCTAGTAAACATACAAAGCTTCCAGGGGATGGTGCCTAAGAGTGTAGAAAGGCCTCGCCTGTGAATATCTTATTACTGGGCCTGGTACCAGGGGGTTATTTAGGAGTGCAAAAACCCCCAAAGATCATTTCTAGCCCCCCCATCATGCAGCCGGCATATGTCACTATGAGGATGCTATTAATGAAAGGCAATCTAGCAGTGAAAGCAGCCATGAGAACATGTTGCTGCACAGTCAGGTTCCCTCAGTGGGTCCCTTTGCGCACAGTTATTCACAACGATCGAGATAAATTAATAAAATTGCATATGGCACTAACCTGCATGTGTTAGGCCTACTTTAGTGAGACGTGACACAAATAAATCCCCTCCCACCCATCAAGAAACCATCGCGTATGTGCTCAAGACTAGCTTAAAAGTTCTCAACTTTTGAGGCCGTGATGTGAGAATCGGTGCTGTTGGCCAACGTTTCCTGCTAGCTTGCTAACTTTTGCTAGCAAACTTAGTAAAAAGAAGTTAAAAAAAAACTAGCGTATGATGCGTTTTTTATGTTTCTCAGATCATTTGTAAATCCCCATCAGGGATGTAAGAATGGATGGGGAATGGTGGGATGGTGGGATGGTGAAAATTCATGGTTTTATAGACCAGCGCTTGCTGTGCTTAGTGTTGTCACTATGGTTACCAGCGGGAGAAAAAGTCCTTTAGACTGGGGGTAATATCAGGGGAGCTATAAGCAGCGCCAAGTGTAGACTAAATCATAGTGTTTCACAGTGAATTAATTGATCTCCTTCTATTCCTTCTCGGTCTATCGATCTTTATCACCGGCACACACTCCTACTTACTTGTTCTTCGGTTTAGTATAATAGCGGTTGGGCTTCTGAGGGTCTTGGGCACATTCCAAGTGTCAGTCCTTATGAGGCTGCTTTGATATTTACTGAGGTATTAAGGCTAACGTAATAAGATATGGATCATTCAGACAGAATTTAGTTCCAGAAACTCCAGCTGGTGAATCACAATTAAGTGACGGACCATATTACTTTATTGACTTAGCATTTGAAAAGTTGGTATCACAACAGAGCATTATGGATCACCAGTGCCGGTAATAATAAATAAAAATATATATATATTCTTCCGTTCCTGCTGCTGAAAATTTATTTATTTTCTTTCTTTAAAAAAAAAAAATTGTAATTATGTTCACTTTCAGCCCACTGCTCCACTCTTGGACCCCTGAAGAGAAACTCACCAGTCACAGACTCTCCAGGCCTCTTTCTCAGGTAGGACCATCAAAACCACTTCTATGACTTTGAGTGCTATGTCTACGTACCAGTAGTACTAGACTAAAGCCAAGCCAATACACAGTTTACCTTTGAGCTCATGTCAGAACAGAAATGTAGGACCTGTACGAATCATCCCTTAAGGTGTAGAACTCTTTTTCAAACTTCATTCATTGCTCCTAGCAAACCAAACCAGTCAAGTTGTCTTTAAGTAAGTGATTCTTGAGTGCATCCAAGGAGTCTTGGTGTGTGATGGCAAAATAAGTCAGAATTTTACTCAAAGATTGATGATTCAGTCTGAATGCAAGCTCAAGTCTAGCATGATATTTGTCTGCATTTGACCTTCATGGGAGACGGTCAGTTTTCAGTAGTATTGAACAGTAGTCTTGCTGTGATTCTGCCTCATTTTAATGCGAAGGCTTTGGAGACCATGACGCTGAGGAAATAAGATTACAAACTTCATTGGCTAATTATGTTCTTTGCCTCGCAAGACAGAGGTTTGCAACTTTTTCTATTTTCGCATCAGGCGGTAAGTCAATAAACTTCGGAAAGGTCATTTCGTCAAGCTGGAAATGGTTCATTCAAAAGATTATTATAAGTAAGAGGGCAATTAAATGAGGGGGAAACAATGTATTTGACCTGTTTAGTGGCTCCTTTAAGAGTCAGGCTCATGAATGGCATCTAATAACTTCATCCAGTCTATTAGTTGAGTAAGGCTAATGAGCTGACTAGTATACTAGTGCTAATAAAATTTCCCAGCTAGAAGAGGGAGAAAGATGTATGTTCAGTGGGGAAAGATGGAGAGAGCGAGGGAGAACTTTGTGTTCCTTAAGCTAAAATGAATTATGTTGTGGGAAAATTCATTTCGAGATATGCAAGCTATGTGGCATCAACCCGACTCCCACAGAAGTCTCTTGAAGACAGCTGACGGAACAGGAAAAAACAACCAGGGCCTTTTGATGGCTGATAGCATTCCAGTCATTTTCTAAGTGCTGTGGACGTTGGATAAACATGCACTCTGTGACACGGCTTATTAAACTCGGCGACGTCCCAATTCTCCTGGCACAAACGGTAAGCCCCTTACAAAGGTGGCCGTTTTGAGTGGTCATGGGAGGATTCCAGATCAGTCGCCGTGCACAGGTTTGAGATTCAGGAATGTCGGTACAAGCGGTTTGTGATGCTCAACAACCAGAGAAAGAAAAGGTCAAATGGGGGGGGGAAACTAAACAAAAAAACCCCCAACTTCTAATCTTGTTTTGGGCCTTGATTTGTACTTGTACAGAAGAATATCAGCCATCGTCCTGCGTGCGTGCGTGTGTGCGTCCTAGCCTAATTAGAAATGACCAAAGATGGCAGGCCATTTTTTGCACAGTAATGACAATAATAGTTACAAAGCCTCATCCACCACAATAGAAAATGTCTCTTCAAGTAATCTCTGCGCTGGTTCTGGAAAGAATACTGGCCATCTTTAGCCAAGGTTACGATTGAGGCTTTAATCGGTTGTGCTAAAAAGAAAGCAGCATCCCAGATAACGTTATCAAAACGTTCAGTAATCTACTCGACGGGTTTTAAGGTCAGGCTGTAATGTTACGAATGACTATCTTGCATGTTCTGAAAACGTGACGCAATGACTGTTTCACACAGCGATCCCAGCTCGACAAAAACTAAACATTTTATAGAAACATTTGTGTTCATGTTCCTACAACTAAACCTGTTGCACAAACGCTGTAGGAATGCTTATAAATGTTATGTCCCAGGAACCAAACGTTCCTGGACCCGTAATGTTCAGAAACATTCTGCTAAACCTAAAATTGGTTGGCTGGGAGAATATCTCAATGCTCATTTAATACAAACACCCGACTGTGGGCCTTGTGCTAAATCTGAGCCCGTTCATCAACCAAACCCTGCTCTATGATCCCTTCACAATTTACTGCCAACCCCAATTTCGGTCCAAACAAGGGTCAGTGCCCTCTTTAGTATGCCTCCATCAGTGGATGACCAGAACAACATTGCTGTCATTCCTCTCGGGCTTTTTCAGATCCCTCCGTTCCCAGTTATGGCAGGGGAATAACACTAATGTGTTTTTTTTTTTGGGGGGGGGGGGGGTTTGTGTCTTCGATTATTTTGATATAAGGAGCTTGCATATTTGGGGGCTGGGGAAGGCTTGTAACAGTGAGACACAGCTAGATAGTGAGGTGTACATAAGACGTTGAACTCTAGCTGGACACATGATGCTGAAAAACAGAACTCTGGGTCCAACGATGTGCTTCGGCAGGATTGATTAATGCAGGATGGGGATGTCTCTCTCATGAACATGAGGGTGTGTGTTCAGTCATTATCAAGAGAAGGAATGTGCAGTGCTACGCCACTATCTATCCCATGGGTCAAGCTTGTATTTGCGCAGTTTGAGAGTCCAGGGAAAGGCCGAAAAGGGAAAGAGGCTCTCTGCGTGGTGCCTGAGAGGGGATGAACGTTTCCCTTGCATACTTCTAAAGATCCGTTTGCCTTTTTTTCATCCTCAAGCTGGAATCCCTTCATCCACTTTCTCTCTCTTGTTCTGTCTTTTCCCTCAGCTCTTCAGGGAGCGCTTGCATACTTTCAATTTGCACCAGCGTTCAATGTCAAGAATTGTTTTTTGTTTTTTTGAGGAGCTCAGCAAGTGTGTTTTTGCAGAGTGCATCTGCAGATTAGTTCATATATATATGCATGCCCATGATTGTGTGAGGTCAAAAGCAAAAAAGAAAAGAAAATGTGGGTTGTAAACTATGCACGTTACTGCAGCGTGTTGTCTTTTTTTTTTTCCTTCATTTTAACTGGCATGTTTGAAATGCTGTTATAAAGCTTTCTCCCTCATCCATTTTCTTGATTGTGGTTTGGCTGTAGCGTTTGGGGAGGGACACACCGTGTGTTCCTGCAGCTCAGACACAGAAACACAGCCACCCTCTTCCCAGAACTCATGAGGTGTTGTGTGGTTTCTCCTTGACAAAAGTGACATGTTTGGTGAGGCCTTCACTGCTAGCTCAGGGTCTCTTTCTCTAATACACACATACACGCACTGTGTATCAGGGCCCATGTTGCTCTCATTGTTCTCTGTCTATACTGTAAGACATGGTGTTCACATCCGTATCAGGTGATTTGACCACATTCTAGTCCAGCTAAAAGACTTTTCCATTCATATGCTCTTTAACCAGAGATGGGCCGACTAAACCAGGGGAATCTCCATTTAAGAACCGCTTAACTGGGCTCTGCTGGCTGAGAGCTCGAGAAGCGGAGAGCGGCATAAAGAGAGTATCCATTAGTCCTGCCTTGCAGGGTGTAGTGTGTCCTGGGAAAAGTGGCATGTACAATGGAGGCTCTGATGCAAAGCATGCTGGGTGTGTGGTGTTGGCTTTCCTGTCCATCTGAAGCACAGGCTGGTCCTTGTGTACCAGGGCCTGGTAGAGATGGGTGGGGGGTGTCTATACCTCCTTCTCTCTTCCTCCCTCCTTCTACCCACTCGCTCTCTCTCCCTCCTTGTCCTCACACTTCTCCCCCTCAATCCTATAATTCCCAGTTGGATTTAACCCTCCCCAGGTTTTCTCCTCCTCTCGCCAATGACCCAAAAGCAGCAGGGACACAGAGGTGGCCTTTGTATCTTTCTGCCCATCCCAACACGCACACACAATCACTCTCTTCTCTTTCTCTCGTGCTCTCTAATCGTCTTTGTCTTTCTGTTTGGTTTCATTAGACTCATCCCCCTCTGTCACAATGAGTGACCTGAAGCAATCCGCATTGTTTTTAATGTCCTGTCTGCTACTGAAGAGGCCTACCTTTTTACAGAACTATGCATAGCTGTGTAGGGCAGCTGTTATTGTCGTAGTCCAGAGCATCTGCTAATTCATGTTCCTGTCGTGGCTTTAAAAAAAAAAAAAAGCATGTGGTACAATCACTTGCCATGACTGTGCACTAAAAATGATGTATGCAACATACTAGAAATGCTAACTAGATGCAGTTTCAATCAGTCGCTCAGGAAAAGAAATCAGTTTAATTTCTTTGGTCAGGTTAAATTAAACAGGGCGGCTAATGCATGTTCCTAATTCTGATTTGTACATGGCATTATCAAATGTCCGCTACTTCCAATGTAGTTCGGCCCAATTTTGACAACCCAGGAGAAAATGGAAGGGTTAGAAAATCTGAATTCTCTCAACTGAAAAACATGACTTATTTTTTGCAGTAAATTCACCACAAGAAGCCAAATTAGCCAATTATGAAAATGAGTTTGCAAATGCATTTAATCTATCATATCTTGGCTATTTTAAAAAGAATATCTTGTTTGTATGATTTTGCTTCTTTTGGAAATTTCTGCCCTCATATATTTCTAGTTTTGACTTGAAAGAGACCAAGTGAGTGTGTGAGCAGACATAATAAAAGTACTCATCTTTCTGTTGAAAGCTTTAACAAAGTGCCATTGAATCTGCATCCTCTGTCTGTGGTGGGGAGAGAAGGCAGTGTTCCATCAGCTTGATCAGAAGCTTATGCTATATATTAACACGTGCACACACACAAACACTAGGTTTTATTGAAAACCCCTTTTTTCTTCGTCATGCATGGTAGTTTTCTTTTTTCTTCCCTTTATTTGAACCTCTACTTAATGACAATACTCCATTTCCTTTTCTTTCCTACTCCTCTTGCAGTTTTTCTTTGCTTCCTCCTCTTTCTTTTCCTCAATAGAACAAGCATTCTGCTATGCCTGAACACTGGTCCAAGTTTAGTCCATTAGGGAAACACCCCAGTGTGCACCAGAGGAGAAGGAAGCGTGCGTCTGTTCTGTGCATTAGGAAGCTGCGTTTTGTCTCCACCAGTGAGGACATGTTGCCAAACCTAATGTGGCTTTGGCCAGAGTCTCTGCCTCCACCATTGCTATTGGCGACCAAGCGCCCAGCTGGGTCTGCCCACTGGGACCATTGTGTGGTTACTAAGGGTTGCTGTAGCGGCAGGCCGCATCCTGTTAAAGGGCTTGTGCTTTTGGATATAAATAAGCAGCAAAGCGAGGTACTTGAAGTACTTACCATGACCATTGACCCTACACACCCACAAACATACACAGTGTACACACACACACATACACACTCCTTCCTGATCGATTCCATCCAGTTCAGATCAATAAAGTTCATTCTGTGTTCACCCACACAGACACACCCATGTCCTCGCGGACCATTATTTCTTCTCTCCTCATTCAGTTTGGTTTCATTCAGCAGGAAATGTGCTCTTCCTGCTCACTTCTTTCTTCTTTCTCTGGCTCCCTGATGGAGCGGAGATGTCACAGATGTGCCATATTATCCCATCTCATGTGTGTATATGTGGGTGTATGAGAGTGCGCATGGCTGGTGCATTGGAACACATAGTTGCGGTCTTTTCATGGAGCCTTAACACGCAGTTGGTCTCACAAGCCAGACTTGATTATCAGCATAAAGCTTGATCCACATTTTTCTTAACAAAAAGCAAATTCTAGAGCAACTTCCTAACTAGAAACCAATTCCATGTGAACTTCGCAAACGTTTTCCAGTCCAGAGATTGACTCTTGGTCTTCCACAGTTGGGCTTTTGAGCAAAGCCCATAGCCCTCAGCTGCTCAGCTCCTATACTTCGATCGGATTCTCCCTCCCTTGGTAGTCTCTTTTGAATAAATGTAAATGCTTAGCACAAGTCCTTGCTCGTGATCATCCGAGGCTGAGATCAGCATTCATTTAGCCATCAATGACTGTTTTGAGCCTAAGTCTCCAAACTGCTCTTTCTCTCGTTAAATTTGTTTTCTCTTTTTAAATGCTGCTGCTCCCTCCTTTTAGAAAAAGAAGACTGGAGATGGGAATAGCTGAAAAGTACTCTTCCAGACCACGGTCAAAAACCACTTTGGCACTGTCCCTTGTGTCTCACTCTCGCTCACACACACACTGCTTTTCTTCTTTCTGCTGTATGTGTATGGAGACACCAGGGGACAACGTGCAAGTCCAGGTTGGGCTTAAAACCTTGGGGCCCCTCTGTATTTCTCTTGGCACTCTGTATTTTCCTCGGCCTGTGAGAGCGAGTGTGCGTGCCAGCATGCAAGAGTTTCGGCACAGTTAGACCCTATTAGATCCCCACTGATGTATCCCGAGGTGTATCTTTTCCCCTCGATCGTCGTCCTTCCCTGTAGTCGACGCAATATTTGACTTTTTGTTTCCTCTGAGTCGGAAAAACAAACAAGCGCTGGTTGGACGGCATCGCCCTCAGGCCCCCTCGGAGGCAGCGGCGCTGAAGAACCCGAGGCTGCCAGGATTTATAGGGGAGTTTTTGGCCGGCCGTGGATACGGCCTGTTTTTATGATTTTTGGTGCGGTTTTAATGCAATAGGCCTGAGTGGTAGGTCAACATTCCAAACATTGTCAAAGTAACCAAGAATTATTATTTTTATTTATTTATTTATTTATTTTCCCCCCCACCATATATATTTTTTTAGACCTACACCTGAATTGTTTGGTTTCTATGGCGAGTTTCATTGCTAGATTTTTCATTGTCACATGAAGAATTCCAGGGAAATAAAATGTCCTTGGCAGTCTCACTCCCTACCTCCCACAGTGAGTCCAGTTTATTAGTGAGCTCTCTTTATCAAATGCTGAGCTTCTGAACTAAGAAAGCCTGCTTCTGGAGTACCGTTGTCCTGCCATAATCTGTTGTTTGCACTGCTGTAACACACCTGGTTGAACTAATCAGCTAATGAACAGGAATTGCTGAGACTATGGCTGCAGTCCATTCTGAAGTGATCCTGACTATGCCCTACACCTGATTGTTTCACACACTGAGCACTCTGAAGGGGCCACCTCCTTTTGTAGGAGTCAAAAGTAACAGCCATTTGAAGTGCACTTGGGCTTCAGCCTTAACGAAAAAAATTGTTTAAGTGTTCTAATGTCGCAAGTACACGTAAACAAGAACAAGTATCACAAATGAATAATGAAACGATGGACTGAGCAGCGAGAACTTTTTTTGCATGCCGCCACCAGTTTCCTTTACCAGTAGGAATGCACCTATCCGATGTGGAGTATCTGTATCTGTATTCGGGCCAGTGCTGCCTTGAAATGCTCGATTGGATCGGATTTGGCGTTTTACGTGTTTTATGCCGTGAATGCATGTTAACTGACACGCCGCAGATCATGCACATTAATATTTAGGACACAACTTGCCTTAAAGCATGCAGCTGATGTTTTGCAATTTGGCAACAGAAACTTGCAGCGAGTCGACTCGGATACCGAGAGGACGTCCGTCTCAGATTAGTATCAGAACTCGGCCAATACTTTGAGCTGATGTTGGTATTGTATTGAAAATTGTGGGATCAGTGCATCCTTCACCAATTATTACAATTCACTCAGCCTGCTTTTTTCTACGGGTTGTTACCTACGGTGACTTTTACAAACCTGGAACCTATACCAGAGAACTGATTTTCCGTAGCACTACTTTTGTCTTTTATTCCTTTTAGTTAAAATGTACTATTATGTTTCGTACTTGAATTTAAACCTTCACTTCTAGATCAACTTTCTGCTTGCCACTGCAAGTTTTACATTCTAAATAACAGCAGCACACTCTTACTTCAGAATTGACCGAATTTGGTGTGTTCGAGCACGGAAAACGCTAAAATGTGCAGGGCTGGGGCTCTCCAGGACCAGGTTTGGGAATGACTGGTCTAAGAGACTCGCGGTAGACCAGTGATTTATGTAACAGGTCATTACTCTCTGTTGTAATGCAGCACTGATGGTCATGTGATGGGTGGGTCTCTAATGCTAGTGTGAGCTGCTGCAGTGTAGCATGGCTCAAGGTTGTAATGCTGTTGGGCAAGGACAGAGGTAGTCTGACCGTAGCAGAGAAACTGGAGGGAGAGACGAGAGACGAGAGAGGAGAGAGGGAAGGGTGAAAGTAGGGAAAGCACTGTATAAAGAGTGAAAACAGAGTAACAGGAGAAGGCGAAATAAAGACAGCAGACAGTATAAAGGACAGAAGGGGGTGAAGAAGTCATCTCAGGTGGCTTTGGTCAGGCAGTGATTTATAAGGCTCCATAATTACTCTAAACCCTATCCACTCGCACACCGCCCAGCCCGAGACCGTGAGGACAGGGGAAGATGACTATCCCGCTGTAAACGATAGCTCCACTTGGAGAGATTTATAAAACATTTCAGACTCATTAGCGAGCAGGAGCAGCTCATCTCTCAGCAGCTGGCCCACACAACACCTCATCCGCCACCTTATACCTACAGTCATTTGTTTATTTTAACAGGAAAGATCCTTTGAGGCTTGAGCCTCATTTTAGCAGCGCTTCTTTTACAAATGGTGGTACATTTTATTAAAAAACACACAAAAACCCAACTCATGCATATATTACATCTAGAGGACACGTACAATAATCTACAAGAAACTTACACATTTTAAATAACACGAACGCCATGTTAAATAAATAAACACTTCTTCTGCTGTTAAAATGGGAAGGGGGGAAACCCCCAAAAAACTGTACCACATTTCCAGAAAAGTACATTGCAAATCTTTTGAGGTTCACAGTGATTATTACATACGTATGTGATGAAACATGTTGCCATCAGAGTAGTCCGTCATGTAAACCTGCCCCATAAAATACATACCGTGTTATCCAAAAAACATAAACACAGCCAACATTTCAAGCAATTTTGGCCAACTGCTCATTTTAAGTAATAAAAAATAAAAAAGACGTGTTTAACTGTGCTGGGTAGTGGCGTTGATTTGACTTTGCCCTGCACTCTTTCTGGTGTTTATATGTCATATTAAAGAGTGGAGAAAGGAAAAAGGGAGAAAATTATCTGCATATGATGGAAGTCCAAAGCTGTAACAAGTCTTTAACCAGGACCATATGTCTAATGAGCCTAAAATTTAGTTGCAGTTGGACAGCTCGAAACGACTTGATTTGAGAAAATGTTAAATGTTCCTTCTCTCCAACTTGTCTACCACCCCTCACTTTCTTTTCTTGTCTTTCTTTTTCTGGTAGAATAAAATAACGGCCAGGTTGCGGGTTTTGCAGTAAAAGCGTGATCTTTGGTGGCGTCTCCCCACCCTGTATGCTCTCAAAAATCACATTGGCAAGTTTTATCGACCGTTGGAGGATATGAAGAGAGAAAATATGGTTGTCCAGTAAAAGCAATGTGTGGAAAAGGACCAGAAAGAGGTTTTATGGGTAACTAGCAGCTCAGACCAAAGCAATGTGTGTCCTCATTCCCACAGTCCCCTATGTGAATCAAGTGTGTATGCAATTTAATGGACTGAAGAACTTGTAAATAATGTGTCCAATGAGGGAGTTTTGGCTGTACCAATATTACCTTAATAATAAAACTCTACAGGGTTCAGGTCATGGGGTCAGTCTTAGCTGTAGTACTCACACTCAGTTGCTCTAAAATTGTTAGCTTTCTGCCCTCACACAAACCTGCACACGCCCACATGCACGATGAATCTCTTTGTCATTTTGTTTACCGTCATATGGTTTATATCAGCTCTGTCTGGGGCCCTTTCATCTCAGAGAGAGGTAGCTGCTGAATCATCATTGCTGCGTTCGAGACGGAGCCTCACAGCCGACAGCCGACACACGAGGGAGACATGAAGAGACACAGCAAATGCATGTAGACCCAACTATATCGTCCTAATGATCATAATAACAGCATGCAGAAACTAAAGAGGCCCGACATCATTATCATGGGTTCTCCCACTCCACCCCCAGGACACACCCATGCACATGCACACCCAACGTGGGACTAATGACAGAGCAGAAGGAGTAATGAGGGTTAAGAGCTGTTAGCGCTGCCTAGCAAACCTTCAGCGATGGCCACACACAAGCTTTCAATCCTCCTGTTCCAACCCAGTGCCCTCTTATCATACATGCCGTGTGTGTGTGTGTGTGTGAGCGAGCTTTCCCTTTTACAGTCTTGTTTGGCTCCTGAAATGCTCCCATTTATGTTTTTGCGTCGTGATTCATTGCAAGCTTTCAAGGACATCTCATGGTGAAGACTGTTTGTTTTTAAATGGGGTCATGAATTCTGTTCTCGTTGTTTTTGTTTTTTTGACGATTCTTTCTTCTTCTTTTTTTCGGGCCCCCACCTGCCACCCCTTCCAATAATGTTCTGCTCCTGAACAAGGATGATGAGGGTAATGATTAAGATCTGAGGCTCTTTGCTGAAGGCAGGCCATTTTTTCGCTGTGGCACCTGAGGGCATGAGGATTATTGCAAACACATGCCCTCCGAGGCAGGTTTTTTGGGTCCTTTCTGTTCTTTGCTCCTCTTTACTTGTCTTTGGCATGCCCTGAAAACTTGCCACATGGGACCAGACAGTTATCACAACCAGAGTGATCTTGGTTCATGCCCTATGTTGAGAAGGTAATTGATTACAATGGTTATTAAATTAATTAGCTGTACGTCACGCTCTTACCATTTTTTTTCTAATCTGTTCATATTAGGGCTCGCTGCTATGGCAAAAATTTCAAATCACGATACTTGAAGACCTTTTCACGATACACAAACTGTATCACGGTATTTAGTTTTGCTAACAATGGGTCAACATAATAGTGGAGCTGTATCATGAAAAGCTTTTTTTGGTAAATGCTGAATAAAAAATAAAAAAGTAGTATTTTAACAACGTAAAGGAGGGAAAATTAAATGATTGGTACAAAATCAGATTTTAACGTCCAATTATCAGTTGCAGAGTTACCGTAACTATAGAATTATAAAAGCACTGGCACCTGCCGATACTCGCGGTACTCAGAAAAGTGTATAATGTTAAAATATTGCAGTATTGATATGGCATACCGCCCAGCCCTAGTTCATATCATATATTAAGTTGCCCGCCATTAAATATCTCATAAGCATCTTGTAGGCAGTCACGGTTCTCTGCATATACTGTTTCTGCGCTTGCCTAAGGACTTCTAGAAATCAGTTCTGCTGCTATAATGATCGATGCGTGTTCTCAGTTTGACCAGACCTCTTGGCTCTTTGTGCTGACATGGACACTGATCTGTGATTCCCTATCTGTGATCTCCAACTAATGAAGGTGTTCAAGCATCACAAAATGTAGTTTGCTGGCTCTGACCCAAGACATAAGTTTCATGAACCAATCACTCAAATGTGCTCATGGGCTCAGACCCTCAGGGATCAACGACAAGTCCAGACTGAATCCTGCAGCTGAAAAGGGAGGATCTTGGTGTGGTGTTCTTGATTTAATGTATGTGGCCTTGGGCTCATACAGGCACAGTTTCTCCTTTAAGCTGGGTATATAAGACGATTTTATAAATTACTGACAGATTTTGATAAGCAGTTATTTTACAGAACTTGTTTTGTTGTGGGGTTTACGCAGTTGAAAAATGTCAAATCCCAATTTTTAAGGGAATCTTCAGTTCTCTTACGACACTAAAATGGAGCTGGACATGCCACCATGGACTTTTTTTTGGTCCCTTTTACGCACAGACAAGAAGTGCAAAAACGCAAACCGTGGCCAAAAAGTGGTTGGGGTGGGGAAAAAAGCGAACAGCGTTCTCAGTTCCACAAGCTCGTCATCCATCTCTGCAGTCCACTGCTTATCCAGAGACCTCCAATCTTAGGATTAACTCCTTTATCCTCTCACACCGCCACCAGATCTTCTGTTCCACTCGAGCTCTCGACTTTTGAATCGGGGATAAATTTAGGCTAAATCTTGGGTCACACCTAACCTGTGCATTTTTAGAACAGTAATATATACCATTTAGCTAGTTTAATCATGCAAACTGGGGCCGTGTGTGTGTGTGTGTGTGTGTGTGTGTGTGTGTGTGTGTGTGTGTGTGTGTGTGTGTGTGTGTGTGTGTGTG
>JAOUQW010000033.1:3871025-3884074 GCA_028565825.1 Olivaichthys viedmensis
AAACACATTTTTGCTCCTCTCTCTCTCTCTCTCTCTCTCTCTTTCTCTCTCTCTCTCTTTCTGTCTCAATCTCTCTCTCTCTCTCTGTCTCAATCTCTCCTCTATTTTAATGGCTGCCTGGCTGCTTCCTTTTCCCATTGCTATAATGCTGCATTCTGTTTAGAGCAAGCCTATCTCCAGTACCCTCTTTCCAGGAAGGAAGGCTGAGCAGACGCACTGGCCTGATATGTGATTTCTTTTGTTTCAGTCTTAGGTAAATATGAGCATTTATGGATTACGATTGAAGCTCTGACTATTTCTCTGTTTACGCAATATCCTTAATGGGCAAAACATGCGCTTCATTACAGCGTGGGAGGAAGGAAACCCGCAAAGGACGCCTGTATCGCAGTAAAAATATTTGATTTGGGTCAGATTTTAGCCGTTTGCATATTTTCGCCGGCTTTCGACATTCAGAACCTTTTTTTTTTTTTTTTGTTATTTCAACATGTCACTGAAACTGTGCACATCGGCCCCGTTCTGGTTTGGGGAAACCACATCTTCACTGGGCCAGAAAATGTATATATTAAAACGTAGAAACCCGGATTGTTCATGTGTTTGACATTAACACCCTATACCATTTTCAACCCCCCCACCGCCTCCCCGCCGTCCTCCATCTTCCCACAATGCCCCGGCGCTCCCCTCCCCAGCGGGAGCGGCGCTCGCTTTTACATGAGCGGCGTAAAAAGGAAAGCATTGGAAAACGGGTTTTTTTAAAAAGAAAGAAAAGCAGCCCAGGCGGAGGAGAGAGAGGCCAATAGATTGGTTCCCCAGAGGAGGAGGCCGAGGGCAGTGCGTTTATGGAGCATGGTGGTTCTGCTTAATAGCTGCTCACATCTGCTCGACACATTGGGCTGCCGAAAACGTAGAGGAAGCGGATTCAAAATTAAGGGAAAAAGGGTGGACAGAGCGAGCCCAGGTGGCAGACGACGGAAAGAGGCGTTTGGAGGCGACTTGGGCTCAGGCAGCCGCACCTCTTAATGTCGTTTATTTGTTTTTCCGTGCATGTGCTAAGCACACCGTGTGACACGTTTATGGGGCTTGCGTGGGTTCGGGGGTAAACACTTCCAGCCTTTGACAGCCCCACTGAGAGAAAGAAGAACAGTTATTGAAATCGGCGGAGAACATGCCGTTCTACGTCTAGAACAATGTTGAATACGACATTAGATTGACTAAAGGCTTTAAGTGGAAATGGATATTGAATATACTGACAATAAACAAGAGTATACATGACATCAAAATACTGAGAATATATTATTTTGTATCTCGTGTCCTTCTAGATTTAGTCATGTGCCGAGGTTCTGCTCCAGATGTGGAATGTTTGGCATGATGTTGATGTTTCTGTTTTTCCTGACATTCCTCAGGCGTTTCTAGACACTATCCCAGGTGCAGCGTGGGATACATCTCTCTCTCTGTCTCTCTCTCTCTCGCCTCCCTGCTGCTCTCTCTCTTGCCGGCTGGAGGGATGTCAGTGGATGAGGTCAGGGGTACTGGGACAGTTGGCAGTTGGACTAGTGGGTTGTTCGGGAAAGCAGTCAGTGTCGTAACACGCCCATCTAGCAATGGAGGTGAAACGCCAGACGAAGAACATTTTTTTAGCCTTGCAGTGTGCTGTGAAGGAAAATAGAAACATTGTAGATTTAGTCTAGGTATGTAGAGTTACTGCGCTTTTCCACCAGACCAACAAAATTCGAATCCAGAACTATTCATACCCTGTGTCGGTTTCCCATCGCATTACGGTACCTGTTAAAGTCGGAGGAGTTGGGTGGAGGTTGTTGGGTGGCGACATCATTTTCCAATCGACATTTGTGTTAACAGTAACAGTTAACAGTAGGGTCTGATTTCCCTTTTTTCTCAGTATTTGGTTTTATGTGAAGAGACATAAAAGAGGCCGAACAAACGGAACATACCAGGTTTCCCCATTGTGCTCGATGGGAATGTTATCAGACACTACTGAAGATTACTGTGCTGTACGGTCTGGTAGAAAAGCCATTCTAACTAACTAGGCTACGTCCCAAACCACATACTATCATTCTAAATAGTACGCCATGTGGTAACAAATTATGGCGTACTATCTTGACATGCTATTTAGTACGGTATTGTGAGATTTGTGACGACTCGTGGTGATTTTGTGACGACTATGTTTGACCAATCAATGGTCTGCAATCTGCACTGTTTCTAGAACCAGATGTCCCTGTTTGTACGCTTGCTTTCCTGGCAAGAACGGTAGCTAACTTCAGCACGGGTCACCTTCTCAAAGGAAATAACGACAAAATGTGGGACCGCAGTATCCAGTGGAAAAGCGCTTTTAGGCGTTGTCCAAAATGCTACAATTCAAGTCTAGTGTGCTTATTAGAAAGTCTACTCACGCTAGTATACATAGAATCTAATAAGAGTTGTTAATAGTTATTTTCGAGTTATTATTGTTTTCCCATAATGCACTGCAAGTACGCATCAGTTTTGACGCTGAGAAATGGCTGTTAGAAACAAGTTGGTTTAAAAATGTGGCATTCAAATGATTATGTAGTGAAATAAAGAGCAAATTTAGCTATATTATCTGTAATATGTCGCTAGGGGTCATATTTGTTTAGCATCCATGTGCCATCTGTCTGGTATTAGTTGACGTAGACAGAAGCTAACAACTAACTAGCCTATTAGCTAGCAGGAACTTAGCTAGCTACTGAATAGCTACCACCTTAGGACTTTATATTTAACAGCGACTCTTCTTTGTAACGCAGTATCTATGTACACCATCCTAAACGTCATGTATCACGTATTGTAATAAGTACTCTTCTATCAACTACTAGTTTTGGGATACACCCATGATCTTCGCACAGGAGCAGGTCAACAGGCGAGCGATCCATGTAGTACCGCCCAGAACTTCCCTGCATATATAACTCGCAGCCGATTGAGGTTAAGCGTTCTCGCATGGACTGATACAGGATCGAGGTTCTTTCGGACGGGAGGATTGGGGCTGTGGTGTTTGGGGTCAGTGGTTTAGGGCTGAGGGTTATCACACTGAGCAGCTGTAGGTCACTAAGGCAACATCTGGCATTCCTCACGTGATAAAGGTTAGATAACACCAAGATCCAGCTCTGAGTAAAGATTAGGCATAATGACTTTCCCCACGTATAGGTCTGTCCTATGAGAGGATGTATGAATGTAACACTACATAGAATCATGGAAGAGTCATTTGTCTATAGTATTCATGCATTTAAATACTTCCTCTACCCCTTGTCTACTTTCTCTTTTGTAAAGTGATTTATTTTTATTTTATATACCTAGGTGAGTCCCATTTGAGAATTTTTCAAGGGATCCTAAAATCAATGAACACAGTTAGTATTAACGCAGCAAATTTTCAGCCTTTAAAACATTTACATGATTTAAGTCTTTGGTTAAAATCCTAATAGGAAAAAAACTGCAGTATTTATGCATGAGATCCCTTCTTCTGTCTTTTGACGAAGACATTACAGGAAACATCTTGATATCTCACAACATTTCACACTAGCAGGTTTCTCTCTTGTGGACGTGTAGCCACAGCTACCGTTATCGCTGCTTGTGGGCGTGGCCAGCTGTTTTTAAGTTACGAATGGCAGAAAGGGAAGTAGCCAAAATGTATACAGTCTATGATTGATGCATGTCACTGTGTTACTCTTGTTTAAAATTGTACTGTTGTACTAAAATCCAGGAAAATGTGAAACCCTGGTTATAAGGTTTTTCATCCGGTTTTGTACACCACATCGATACTGGCGAAATGCTTAATCAGATTGGATTTGACAAGTTTTCTGATCCTATCCACTGATGTATTTAATGCCGTGAACAGAAGCTTGGGGAGAGTTGGCTTGGTTACTAAGAGGATGTCAGTATGAGATATCGGCCAATACTCAAAGCTGATATTGGTATCGCATCGAAAATGGAAAAAGTGGGACAGGTGCATTCTTAGTTGGAACTGAAGTTGTGAGAGGTAGAGTATTAGGGGGATGTCAGACACCACTCGAGCCAATTCTGGTGTAATAATTTGCATAAAATGAAGAAGTCGGAAATTGAATGGTCGTCTGTTACCTTGTCATTTGCTAGTGTGAAGGCGGGGTCAGACACTTGTATGATAAATGAATCTTACAAGAATGTAATTAAACCTGTTTACAGTGACATGTTGGGTAAGAAGGGGTTAATCTGGTCCTACCACATATCCCCATACCCATCCACTCCTGCTTTCCTTCTCATTCCTCCTTCAGTCAGCGTGAATGTCTTTCTCCTAGATGTAAAGCTCCAGTTGTCCCACACAGATCATCCATCTGACTCCTGTACGTCTTTAATGGGCTCAGTTTAGTTTGATTCAGGCTGTAGTTTGCGGTTTTTCGTCAGGATCTGAAGCAATAAATGCTGACGCCTTGCATCCTCACCTCTGGATGGATTGGAGTGTGTGTGTGTTTGTGTGTCTGAATATTCTTATGTGTCTGGAGTTTCAGCTTTCACTGCGGCACCACAGTTTTCCATCACAGCCCAAATTTCCAATAAACATCGGACCAGCGTACGCAAGCCGTTTGGCATCATTGCAACAAAAACCGACTAGTTTCAGCCATTCTCTCCTTCACACACACACACTCTCCTTCTTTCTTTTGGTTCTTGGTTCTTCCCCCCTTACTCCCGAGTTCATCCATACACAGCGAGGCTGAATCTAAATATTTAGCCGTGCTGGTAGGAGACTGCCATGCCCAAACCTCTTCCAGATGTGGACGAGAGGGCCTCTGTGTTTAGAGCTAATTACGCACGCCTGCATGGGGACTGGAGAGCAGAGGCTGGGGAGGGGGAGGCGAGGCAGGGGAGGTGGGAGAGAAGAAGATAAATGGCGAAGGAGTGAGAAAACATGTAACAGATAATAGAGTGTGCGTAGACTGAAATGGCAAGCTCACTTTTGACCCCACAGGACTCCAGTGGGCTCCTTAGAGTAACACATTTGAGGCGAATGCCAACAAACAAATGCCACCTAGGGTAAACATCAAACTCCGACACATCTAATAATAATAAAAATAATAATGATAATAATAATAATAATAGATGTGTATCGTTATATTATACTGATTCTTCCAGACAACAAACAGCTTAAGCGGTGTAAAAATCATTAATAATCATTACTATTTTGTGTTATTTTATGTCCCTGTTTAAAGAAAAAATGATTATTCACACCCAGCCACACCTCCGGCCCTTTTTCGTTGTAGCCAGCCAACTGTTCCCTGGGTCAGTGAGAGAGACCTCTGAGTTCTTGGATCATTTCGCTCACCTGGTTTCGTTTAGTGCGTGTCAGTCAATTGAGTAGTTTTTACGAAATGCACAATCAGTATCGGAATCATATCGGTATTGGCAGATAATTGTTCAAAAAATGATCGCCATCGGACCGATGCATAGCTTTGACCGGAAATTCAGACTAATATTTGATGCTGGATATATTGTAGATGTATACGTTTAACTCCTCTTGGATGGCTTATTATGATTATATAGAGTATTTTGGTTAAATTTGTTACCACAGTGCAAGTTTCACATTTTCCCATTGAAACCGAGACATTTAAAGAACAGTTTGTGGGGAGCTATGTTATCATCTTAGCATAATACGTCACGAAATAGCTTGAACCTGTCACGGTCCAGTATAGTACTGGGGGAAGGGGTGGTTTTTTTTACTGTGCCACGGCGCGGGGGCGTTTCCAATTCGCATAATCATGCATATTCATGTATCCGTGCATTTTTAATGAGTGTCAAGTTTTAGAGATGTTCCTATACCATTCTTTAGTAGTTTCTTGGGCATAAAATTTATACAGAAAAATATGTAACAATTTATTATTCGACATAGATTATTTTTTAATGGTTTAAATTACAACTTTAGGGGTACTTTAATGCAAATCCAATTATAGTTATATAATTCAGATATAGTCTCAATTTCTACATTTTATACATTTATGTGTATCGGCATTGACACCAGCATTGACGGATATGCACATGACGAACATTGGACACAGTGAATCTCTTGTCATTTTGTTCGAAAACAAGATTCTAGGCCCTCAGGAAAAAAAGGTACTAAACTGTACCTTCTCTTGTCACTCGGGTGGTACCCTCAAGGGAACATCTTTTGTACCTTTAGTATGTATCTTTTACCTGGGAAGGTGCATATAGTGTACCTTTTAAAGCTTTACTCTGAAAGCGAATTGAAGGTACAACAGTACACTTCTCATTCAATGATTCCTTCATTTAATGGGTTCCAAAGATAGAGCGTATTCATTCATTCACTCAGTTCCCTTTAGCCAGTGACCGGCTCCTTTTATAAATACAGGCCGTTTGCTCATGCGAAAGTCAGTCAGTCCTTCTTCCTCCAAGTCTAAATATTAATCCGTCAGCGAACGACAGGAACCATCAGCCCATGGCAGTGCCCAGGATCATCTCGTTCACGTCAGTCACTTGTGCATCAAGACATTATTGCTCAAGAACGAAACATCTCTAGCATGTACTGTATGTGCATTTAATATTACTGAATTCTGTTATCTGTAATTCTAGATCTAAAGCACACACACACACACACTTTGTAGCGGCTGTCCTTGGCATTGGGCATAGGGTGTGTGAAGAATGTGTAGTGTGTGAATGCATACTCCCCCAGACAGCTGCTGTATGACTGCAACAAATGGCTGTTTGTGTTTGTGTGTGTGTGTGTGTGTGTGTGTGTGTGTGTGTGCGTGCGTGTGTGCGTGCGTGCGTGTATCCGTCAGTACAATCGTTCCAGGTCAGTGTTTGAGACAGGCTTGTATGTGTGTCTGTGAGTACAATCAGTACAGTTTCAGTGTGTGTCTGTGTGAAACAAGAGGGGAGTGTGTGTGTGTGTGTGTTTTGACAAACCTTCCTGACAGATATCCGGGGAATTGTGTGGAAGGGCGTCCTCAGAGCGTCTCCGTTCCTGGAGATGGAGCGTTTACTTTGGTGGGGTAAAAAGCGATGGGTTTTGGAGGACGGGGGTGTGTGTGTGAGTAAGGGAGCGGGTGTAAATCCTAAAAAATAAATTAAAAAAACACACACACACAACCTGCGATACCCAACGCCCGTCACACCTGTCGCTGCCACACACATCTTCGACCTCTGACCTCTGGCATTCGAGGTCAAAGTAAACGTTGGGATTCTCTGTGGAGTTATTAAAGCGATATGAAAGCAGAGTTTCTTCGGCGTCAGCTGAAAAAGATGGACGTTTGCGGCTTCAAAATCTCCCAAGAGCGCCATGAGACAGAGAGAGCATTAGAAAGAGAGAGGGCGAGAAAGAGAGAGATAGATATGTTCTCATGCTCTTCCCAGAGCACAGCAGGAATCTGTGTTTGGATAGTTTTTCCTTTCACTGCACTCGTCTTATCCGCCTCCAAAAAATGCAGAGCCCTCTCTTTTTTCGCTTTCTCTCCACCCATGAACTTTTTACTTCAATCTCTTTTTCACTCCATCTCACTCTTCTTTATTTATTTTTCATATCGTATATTAATTGTTTTGTCCACTCCCAGACTTTGTGTCTGTATAATCTCTTCTTTGATGCATCGGGATTCTCCCCTGAAAGATTCGGTGCACAGTGTCTTAATCTGAGTTTACATTTTTGGCTTATGCAGAAATTATCTTTCTTTAGGGGAAAACCAAAAAAATTCTGATAAACACACCAAAAATTTCTTGTTAAAAACAAACAAACAAAAAACACTCTACAATAATAGTAGTGCCTTTCATGATGAATGAAAATGATTATATTACGTTTTCCAGTCATACCGGAAAAAATAACATAATGTAGGTTATAGGAATCAAAACTCTGCATTCAAAGGTCCCTGAGGGAAAATTTTTTGTCTTTGGTGGGGGGCGGGGGCGTGCATTATCCTATCAGGGGGCCTAAAATTCAAACTGGCGTCCCTTTGCCTATATATACTGTATATTTACACTGATCTATAAATTGATCTAAATTAAGATTTGATATCCTCTTTCCAAATACAAGGTGTTCTGGATATTCATTTTATTATTCAGCTTATTATTCACTTATTCATCTTAAAGCGTATTATTCAGTAACTACAGTGAACCTATTAGGAAAGCTGTGTGGTTATGACAGTGAGCAATGTTAAGTCTGGCCTGGAGGCACCTAAGAGTTTAAGCGGTTAAAATCATTTGATCTCTCAACAAAATGGAATTTACATCATTAAAAACATTGATTTCAACTTTCTGAGCAGTGATTTCAAACGTTTGAACTGCAGTGTACATTTACAGTTATTTATTTGACACACTTTTGTGCAAAGGGACTTACAAGTGGGGGTAGAATTGAATCCAAGCATATACCTGAGCAGTTAAAGGCTTGAGCGGTGTTGCTCAAGGGCCCAACATGGGCCCTCTGGAAGTCCTGGGTTTTGAACTCTCAACTTTTTGGTCACTGGCACAGAACTTTAACCCCTGAAACTCCCAGGACCTGTCGACGGGGCCAGACTTACATTCCCCACTTTCATAACTACACACTAATAGGAAAACGTTTCATCGTAGTTAGTGAATAAATCATAGTAGTTACTGATTAATATGCTTTAGGATGATTAGCTGAATAATAAGCCGGGAGTTTAGGTGGTTAATAATGTTTCCATTATATCAACGCACATCATTTCATATATGTTCAATCTGAGAGTGTGGTGTCATTATGAAACAGAGGCTTTGTTCAAAACACATGTTGTTTTCATTCATCACAGTTGACTGGAAGCCAATGTCAGGGGCAATATTAATAGCATGCCTTCACGCTTTGTTTTCTCAATGGGGATTTCTCCTAACCAGCCCAACATTGTTTAGTTATTTGGCTCACACACAACACAACACACACACACACATATATATATATATATAGAAAGAGACTTTAAAGGCATGATCTTGGTTTCCAGAGTGAATATTAGAGCTCTGCTTCACATGGCGATTATTAAGAGTAAACGCTGAAGCACTAACTGTTAGCTTTGCAGTGGTTGCACACTTCATGCAAACCTGAAATGCATCGCATTTGTGTTTACACACACACTTGAGATGACTGAGAACATTTTGCGGCTTATTGCCAGACTTGGCTCCCTTTACTGCAGCGGTCTACAGGCAAAATGAAGACGCGTGGATACATATTGCGAGTGTGCACGTGTGTAGGAGTGCGTGCGTGTGTGTGTGTACGGGTAGGGCGTTCATGGCCGCAGTCGTCTAAAATAAGGCCCCTGTCCTCCTCTCTGTAATTACAGTGTTTATATAATCCAGTTTTTAATTTTAGACTGGAGAGGAGCTTGGCGTAGACACACACACACACACACACACACACACACGAGTACACACGTGGCCCAGGCACAGCCTATAATTTCAAAATGAATGGGAGTTTCGCAGCGCGCTGGCCATCGAGGGTTCACTTTGTTATTTCTACGCGCGCACACAGATACAGAGCCGTACATTTTGTAACTCTGTCCTAGCCTCAAAGCAGCGAGTTGGCCTTGAACATTTTGGAGCACCAACACACTGCTAACTGAGCTTGAAATCATGCCTGAAATTTCGAACACGACCCAACCAAAGGCCGAGAACGTTCTGCCGGAGCTCGACCCAACTCGCAGCACTATATTTTATATCTGAATCTAGCCCAACAAAATCCTGTCCCAATCTTAATTGTAATGTCATGAAGTTGTCAATCACACATTGTACATTTCTATTAAGAGGTTCTAGCCAACGAAGAGTTTTGAAATGGCACATAAAAGACAGACGATGGTGAAATATGGACATATGAAATTAAGGAAGCAAGCCAAAGTGATGTGAAGTAATTTGGATGATTAGACGAGAGACGAGGTAGGTTCTATGAATATTAGTGTTGTTGTGCAGTTATAATGTTGTTTGAAGGCCATAATATATATTTTTGTAAGCCCGAGTGTTTCAGGTAAGATGTGCTTTGTTTGTTTTATGGATGTAATGTGCAGGAACCCTGAGCCCTCCCACGATTTCTCAGGAGCATTCCTTGATAGAAACGCGTTTTCACTGTAATCCCTCAGTGTACCATTTAGCATTATACCATGGTCATCTACAGGGCCCTAGATCAGTTCTGGAGGGCCAAAACACTACAGAGTTTATCACTGTACCTCATTTAACACACCTGATTCAACATTTGTTCCGAGTCCGTTTCCCTCCATGCTGACCTGCTGGATCACCGCTCCCTTGGTGCTCTGGGTCCTCATGATTTGCCAATGAAGCACTGCCAGAGACCGAATAAAACCTGACATTTCTAATGATAGTGGGTGTTACCTTGTAGTGACGATGACAGCTGTCAAATCTCTGGTAAACAGAACCGAGATTAATGAATGATGCAACTTAATTACACATAAAAGGTCATCCAATTGTGATATGTTCTTAATAAAAGAGAGGATGCTACATAGTGTGTTGTCAGTCAAAGCAGGAACCCAACGACTATTGAGAATTAGAGGTCAGTTATTCTGTAAGGCCTGTAAACACAGCAATGAGTGGAGCCACAAGGACACACACAACGAGCTTCAGACACACGGAACAAGGCAACAATTACAGTTAACAACTTCAGACAACAATATATATATATTTATTTTCTGTACATGTAGTATTATAGAAAAATGACATGCACCGGTAAATTAAAACACTTTTTTAAATGTCGGAATGCCATAATATGATATAATCTCGTATTTAATCTCTTATACCATAATCTTTTGGTCTGCATCATATAACAATAAATCCAAAAAACTTATTATTATTATTATTATTATTATTATTATTATTCATACATCGTTTATGCCTAGTGAATATATTTTTAACTGCAGTACCGAACATACTTAAAATTGTGGTTAATTATGGGTGGCTTCGAGAACGAGTATTCGAAGGCTGTAAAATGCTGTTCGGGCCAGCCCTAGAATTTGGGAACAAAAAACGAAACAAAATCATTATGCTGCTTTACCCCACTCGTATCTATGCTTTAGCACACGTATTATAATGTGGACTTCGGTGTGCCAACAATGTGAGAGACTGTCGTGTGCCAGGTTAAAATATATGTTTAATGTTAAAAATAAAAATAAAAAGTTTAAAGGGAAACTAAAGTAGGGGGAAATGCAGGCCAAAATCCATGAAATGAGGGAGAGAGCAGTTAGAGGAAAACTATGAGAAACCGACCAGAGCCTTTTTATGTTATAGTTTATATTTGACAGTCTCTCTGTCTGTCTCTCTCTATGTCTCTCTCTTTGTCTGTCTCTCTCTCTCTCTCTTTCTCTGTCTCTCTTTGTCTCTCTGTCTCTCTCTTTCTGTCTCTGTATGTCTGTCTCTCTCTTTCTCTCTCTCGCTCTCTGTCTGTCTCTCTCTTTCTCTGTCTGTCTCTCTCTGTATCTCTGTGTTTCTCTGTCTCTCTCCCTCTGTCTGTGTCTGTCTGTCTGTCTGTCTCTCTCTCTCTCTCTGTCTCTGTCTGTCTTGCTCTCTCGCTGTGTCTCTCTCTCTCTGTAGGCTGCCTTCACAAAGCCATGCATTCACGTCTCGAGATGCATTTAAGCACTAAGTGCTCTTTGTGCTCAAGGGTTTTGGCCCAAGCCAGGCTTGTGTGTGTGTGTTTGTGTGTGTGTGTGTGTGTGTGTGTGTGTGTTTGTGTTTGTGGAACATGGTCTGTGCATCAGCCAAATTAGGCTTGTGTGTTGTGCATTTGATACATGTTGGTGCATGGGTTTTACCAGGGGCATCATGTACCCATGGACCTGTCCCTTTCAACACGCACGCACGCGCACACACGCACACACACACACACTCAACCTCCTATTTAGTGACTGCCCTAGCCTTTAAAATGTATTTGACACTGTTTCTAGGTTTAAAGACTTACTAGATCGGTGGACCTAATAAACTGGTAATTCAGTGTGTGTTTCAAGTAGATGAAAACAGTGGTGTAGGTTTCATTTGTCCTTCTGGGGGGGTATGCACTGCTAATGACACCTGGTCCATCATATGATTCAAGTTCCATAGTTCCAAGTAAATATTAATAAAAAAGTAATTTTTTGCTCAGGATATTCATCACAAAAAAAGGGCCGGTAATTCGGTATGCAAAATATTCTTCCCTGCTGCAGCATTAGTCTTTCTTTTTTCATTCAGGCTAAGACTAAAACTTGCAGTTGATACCTGGCTGACTGTCTTATACTGTCACTTAGCAACCTTGTCATTCACGAACATACGCAAGTAAATGTAGCTACAGGGTACAGTGACGTTACATGAAAAAAGATCGCCAGATTTGCGCTATTTGCCACTGGTCTTCCATGCGCGAGGATGAAAAGATGTGATGGCAAAACTATTAATTACCTGTGAATTTAAACAGTTTAATTTTTGAATTAAAATTAAATTAAAATTGTTAAAAAAATTCTATGATTTTGTAAAAATAGTTTTTTAGCCTAATTTAACCACCACAAGCAATAAAAACACTCCCTCCTAGCTAGCAGCAGCCCATGTTGGCAGTTTATTTAAGCACGGTGTGTGTTTAGTTGTTTTTAGCCTGCTTAATATAATGCTAGTAAACTGTTCACTGAGGTTTCTAGCGATCTGGAAAAAGCCAATCTATCGAGCTTGCAGGAGACGCAACTCACTCAGAACGAGCCAATATAGACAATTTACTGAGTTTGACATTGGCTCTGGGTTTCCAGAAAAATAAATGACCTGTCTGTTGTCTGTTGCGACTGAATTGTCAATTGAGATACACACTGATTTTAAATAACATGCTGTGAAATATCACAGAGCTCGTGGCTCTGGGTGATCCAGATATTACCATCTGCATGTGTTTTGGCAGAATAGCACCTTGATTCAATTCAGTGTGTGTGCGCATGTGTGTACATGCGTGTGTGTGTGCATGCGAGTGGACTCACACGTCTGACCCCTTTTATTGAGAACAAGCCCCGGGACATACAGGCCCATTTCTGCTTTTCCTTGAGTGGCTTTTTCCTGGAGAGTGTTTCTCCGGACCTCCATCCCCCCCCCCCCCCCCC
>JAOUQW010000033.1:3899414-3935927 GCA_028565825.1 Olivaichthys viedmensis
AAATTCACATTTACAGGATTATTGTCTGACACCAAAAAGGTAATAATGTGTTACTGCACGGCTGTTTGACTGAAAATAGAATCAATATACTGGACGTTTTCCCATCATTATTGTTTACCACTAAATAATTTAATTAATTAAATAATTCAATTTGATTGAAAACTGAATCAACAAAAGGATAGTCTCGGACTTTTGCGCAGTACTGTATTATTTATGCATATTTAATAATTTTCTGTAAAATATACAGCTTTCAGATGCAAAAAAAAGACTTGTCTCATATTCAACCCTATATACAGGCTGCAGACTATATAAGACTATAAATTACAGGCATACAGATAAGATTAAGAAAGTAAGGTAGCAAATTGAGATTGCTTATCGCTGGTGACCATACAGTATTTTGTAATCCAAAGAGTGCAGAGTTGTATTGTAGATATAGTGGATATGTACACAACTACTACAGTCGTGTGACATTAGTGCAGTAAAATAAGAAGAATTGTAGCAGCTGATCAAGATAACTGCTCTGTAACAATTAAACATTGAGTATATCTAACAAATACACAAGCATGCCTGGGCCCCAAAACCCCTACAGGGCCTAAAACTCTACAAGTCTGTGTGTGTCTATTTGTGTGCATATGCGTGTGTGTGTGTTTAACTACTACAGTAATCGTCCCTGACTTCAGGATTAATGAATTTCACCTTACTCACTTTCTGACTCTGCTTTATGATCTTTACTGTGTACATATGACCACTGCCATCTACCAAACCACCACCTGCTTTCTGACTTCTACATCTCTCTCTCTCTTTCTCTCTCTTTCTATTTCTCTAGCTGTTTCTATAGCTGTTGCTTTGTCTGTGTTTTCAGTCCTTTTCGGTTCGAAGAGTGAGTTATTGGCACGACTGTTGCATTGGTAATACTGCCAAAGCATTGATCATTACAACACATATGATGTTGATTAAAAAAAATAAAGGGAAAGTTCTCTGAATCCCCCTGGATCACTCTCGGTATCTCTCTCACTCTCTCTCTACAGATCACTCTCTCGCTTCCGCTTTTTCCCCCTACTCGTTCTTGTTCTCATTCTCATTCTCTCTCCATGTGTTCTCCTCGGTGCGTCCTATTATGGAAATCTCTCTCAAACTCTTTTTGGCGGCGCTTCAAGCCTCCAAATACGCTGCAAACAGTTTTCTCTGTCTGTCTCTTTCTCTCTCTCTGGCTCTCACAATTGAAACACAGCAACTGTATCCTGAGAGTATGAAACACATGGAAAAAAGCTTGAGTGTGTGTTTGCAATAACTGCAAAAAGCTATGTCAACCCTACGTCACTCCTTGATTATGGAACGTTTTTGAATTTCTGAATGTGTAGCTAGCGAGGCTGTTTGATTTTGTCCTTCCTTCCTTTCTTAGACATCCTTCATTTTTTTTGCTCCCAGCTGCAACCATTACTGTTACTGTTTCGATGCGATGCGATTCAATATTGTGCAAACAGTTCAATTCTATTTAGAAAAAGTGGTAGCTTCTAGGACTGGGAGGCCACGCCTCCTTCACGGGGACTGACAGAAACAGAAGCCACGCCTCCTTCACTGGGACCGACAGAAACAGAAGCCACACCTCATTCACCGGGACTGACACACAGAGCCCACGCCTACTTCACTCAATCGGACAGACACAGAGGCCACACCTTGTTAACTGTGACTGATAGGCACAGAGGCCACGCCTCTTTCACTGCGAATGGCAAACAAGTGATGCCTCCTTTACAGGGACTTACTGGCATAGAGGCCACGCCTCCTTCACTGGGACTGACAGACACAGAGGCCACGCCTCTTTCACTGTGAGATAGACATTACAATTGACTTGTTCTGAACTCATAAGCCTAATAGACGCATGTGCTATTAATTTGGCCTATGAATAAATTTGGGCTGTGAATTAGCCTAAAGAACACACACATACCACATGTGTGTATGTAAGCTGCATGCATAGATGGAAAGAGCATTCAGTTTCAATTCTTCGGAGACCAGGCTTTGTGGTATGTGTGTGTGGATTTACCCTTCCAGTGTGTGTGTGGAATCTGCTGCAATAACAATGTAAATGGGAAACATTCGCGTTCAGCCGTGTGCGGTTCTGTGAAAGTAGGACATCCGTTTATAATGTGTGCTACTGACTGCAGGTGTTGAGGTTTCCGAACAACATACAGCTTGCCACGCATGCAACCGGACAGTGTGGATTGTGTACAAACACACACACTTAGTGTTTCAAATGCATGTGGCGTTGTGTGTCACATGAGAATGTTTGTTTTTCTGTCATCATAGAGACATTCTGTCCTCACAGAGAGAAATATAGTGCACGCCCATGCAATGCTGTACACGTACACGCATGCGCTTTTCTACCAGACACTGCAACAAATCCATGATCCCACAGTTTGTGGTGACTGTCTGCCAAAGTTTCCTTCTCTTTTTAAATGTCCTTTTTCTGATGTTTTTAAAGGAAGCAATATCACACATTTATCATAAAATGTAAAGTTTCAGATTCATTTTCATTCATTTATGTTTTACATTTCCTACACTACCGTTGATCTACATAAAACCTGCCATCTTCAAGTTAAGCCGAATTCCAAATGGCTTCCTATTCATTAGATATGCTCACTATGTAGGGTATAACATAATGCCGTTGTAGTACCCATGTGCACTATACGCTTTGAGATTCAGCCACAAAAAAGGTGTATATTTTAATGTCCTCTGACAAAGTTTACACTCAACATTCTCTCCATTTTCTCTAAAATTAAAGTATAAGCACGCTTTAATGTAGAAGATTCTATATGCCTGTGTTTTTTTTCCCTGTCAAAGAAAATCAGTTTGCAAATTTTAAGTACTATTTTACTCATCTATTAAGTGGTTACATCACGAGCGTGCCTGTCACCAGTCACCTCCCCAAAACCTCCAGAGAACTCCTCCTCCAGGTAACATTATGTGATGGGAAACAGACACGGGTACTTGACCAGTCTCGGACAGAAGGGTGTCAATCAAGCATGCTCATTAGAATATTTGACCACGCCCCACACAGTTCTCAGATCGGTCCGATCAGCGAATTTGAATGTTTTTGAAGCGGTGTTTTATCACATTTCTATCTTGTTTTTGTCCAGTTGTATGCAGGACATGTTGCATGTTGTTTTTGACCTCTTTACCTCAATCAAAATTTGCTGGACGTTTAATATAACACTTAAGTTTGGTATCATACAAACATTTTACACCTATATACAATGTAATTATAAACCAGTTACCGTATGCACCAATGCACCTTTTTGCCCTGTACGTTCTAATACATATTTTCCACTCAACTTTACAAACACACGCAGGCACCGACAGACGCATACACATACATTTCCTAATGAGACAAGCCCCGGGTAACGAGCGGGGACCCTGATGAGTGCGTGGACAGATCACAGCAGCCTGCCCAACACTGATTTGAGCTGAGGTAATGAGAATAATTAGAGTGTGAGAGAGGAGGAGTGGGAGCGTACAACAAAGTGTGTGTGTGTGTGTATGTGTTTGGCCTAGATTTTGCCCCCTGATCTCATAGAGCTGAAAAAGAACCAGGGCATTGGGGCCAAGATCATCTCTCTACCTAGAGCAGAGAATTCTGGGATACGCACTAATAACCTAATATATAAGAAATATTTTTATATGGCAAGTGAGTGTATATACAAGATATTACTGTTATGATTGTGTGTGTGTGAGTGTGTGTGTGTGTGAAAGAGGCCCCAACTTTCTGTACTGTACTGAGAAGCTGCCCCTCCTCATCTTTCCTTTCTGCAACGGAGACCACTTGAGATCTGGACAGGAACTACACACTTGTATATGATTGATGAAGAGAGTACATGGACACTATGGAAAGAATCTGTGTGTGTGCGTGTGCGTGCGTGCGTGTGTGTGTGTGTGTGCGCGTGTGTGCGCGTGTGTGTGTGATGACCATAATAAGTATGGCCTTGTGAATGTTGTGCTGGAATAATCAGACTAAAAGGAGGATTTAAATAATATTAGGACGGTGGAAAAAGAGAAGTATGTGGATGCTCACTTGGAGTATTGATATGATGATTGATATTGTCTCACACAGAGAAACACGCACATAGTATCTTAACTGAAATTAAGGTCTCTGTGTCATCCTCAGGAGTCACACGAAGGGACAAAGTGCCAATTTAAACAGAGAGAGAGACTACCAGCATTTTCCTTCTAATATAAAGCAGGGTTATGGAGGTTGTCTTGGGTTGAGATGAACATTGTGTCCAATATAGGTAAGCATATGAACTTGGCAAGTGCACGCGTGTGTGTATTAGTAGGGTACAGCCGGCTTCTTGTTAGAGTGGCAGGATGGTGGCAGTGGCTGTTTTCCCCAAACTACATAACATCAAGCATTCTATCCAATACAAACAGTTTTCACAACCCTACACTGCACACACACACAAACTGTAGCTAATTAATGCTATGCTACACCTCCCCCTAACCCTGACCTTAACCTCAGTTACCAAAAGAAAATCCTTTGGCTCTTTTCGTTTTTTAAAATAAAAGCTGCAGTTTCTGTTAAAAAAGCGTTTTTTTCCTCGTGAGGACCTGCCAAATGTCCCCACAAGGTCAGAACTGTCAGATATTCCTATCCTTGTGGGGACTTTTGATCCCCACCAAGATCTAAAAACATGCCCACACACAAACAGAAAATCACACTCCCAAAATCAGATTTTGCCATTAAATCATCCAGTGGGTTTACATGCATTGATGTAATCTGATAATGGAAAAAACTATGGACCTACAAGAGACAGTCAATAATTCGATTTATGTATTTATTTATTTTAAATGCGTGAGCAAGCCATCATTAAGGATGTGGCGTAAAATTCTAACTTTCTGACATATTTTACAGCATGCCTTGGGCAGGACATGTATCCCTGGACACTACATGTGTACTTAATTCTTAAAATATGAAATCGGATAAAGATTGTATTATTAGTGTGCATTTTAAACGCACTCGTTGGGAAATCATAGGCCAAGACTGTTTTAGGGTACATCGAAGATTAAACGATGGTGGACGATACGACGATATGCTTTCGATATCATGATGAATTTGATCGCGGAATGCTTTTCTGGGACTATCGCGGGTATTTTCAGTGCTGTACAGTGTTTCAACAGCATTCACAAAACTCTTTGTTTCTTAAAACAGATCAAGACAACCAGAGATGCCATGCCATCTAATCAAAACTGCAAAACGATAAGTAGCTTAATGAATATTAGCCTATTAGGCGTATTTAGATTCAATTGCGTGCAGCTTGGAGTCATTTTCCTGAGTATAACTGCTGAGTAGGCAGTTATCTCATATTGCATTTATATTGATATTTCTATCCCGAATGACTAAATATAACTATCATAATGGATTGGGTCATTGAAAACAGCACGGTTTTGATCCTACAGTGTCCTGGATTCATCAAAGTTATTGTGACAACAGCGATATGGTCAGGAGAGAGTTAAAGGTACAGGAGAGTAGAATAAGAGGAGGGGAAGGGATGTGTGTGTGTTTTGGGGGGTAGTAGGGCTGTACTTGATAGACTCCAGATGTGGCTGTGAGATAAACTCAAGGCAAGGGGTTTATGCGTGTGTGTGTGTGTGTGTGTGTGTGTGCATGGTTGGGAAGTGTGTTTGTATTGCAGGCTCAATGCAATCGTGTGTTTTGGACAGCTCGGAAAGCAACAGGCAGGATAGAGTCGAAGATAAGCGGCCAATCGTGCACGCCAAAAAAACAGCAGAAAAAAAAAAGAAAAGAGACGGCAAACTTTCTCAGTTCTCGCCACATCCGTCAACCTTGAGCTGAACTGAATTTCAATTGTTGTTTTTCCTTTTTTTTTCGGAGCTAAATGTTTTTTCTAAAATTTGTGTCCGTGCTTCCTTCCCTCCTGACTTCCACGAGAAATCCTTTTCCATTTATTCCTCTTTGACCTCGGCTTGTGTGTCTCACTCCCTTTCTCGTCCACCCACAGGGCGAATGTTTAGGGTCCTCCATTCATTCATTGATATTTTGGACGTGCTGTGCTGTGTTTCTGCCCAGATGTTTTGCTGTGGTTATATTGAGCCTCTTCAGAGCTGTATTCAACTGTCTGTTTAGCTCATATAAAGAAACTTGGCCTATCACCGATCCTATTTATGGATGCTATTAAAATAGATCTTTCTTTTTTTTAACTGGTTTATTATGGTCTCACCAATTATTATTTTTTCCTGCTAGAACTGTGCCCAACTTCTCCCATACCATAAAGCACACAGAACAGTGCTCTTTAGACCCAGCAGAGGTTAGGTGGTTAGGTGGTTAGGTATGGGAATCGGTTTATAGTGGTGCACAGAATGAGGCAATGGGAAGAAGCAGGACAGCCGGAAATGGTAGGCAATTATACTAAAACGCACACATGCACGTGCATAGCCTGCGGAAATTTGGCTTTCAGGAGAAAAAAATATTATTTGTGTGGTGGTTTATTATAGAAAGGAAAACGTCGCTGCAACAGTTACATTGTTATTATCTGGTACAGATTGGAAGCATATCAAGAAAGAGAAATAAAATTATGTCTTGTGGTAAAATGTGAGTTCAGTATTTGGTCCATTTCTCTTTTTTCCTGAGAGGACAGAACTCTGATAATGAATAACATTCCATGTCAAAATTTCATGTTTAAAATGAAAATGGTCATGAAAGCATAGTTGCAGTCCATGGTTTCAGTCTGAAAGTTTTTCTTGGCGTTAAACATTGCTGCTACCACTGAATAAAAGCAGAAAACCTATACTTAAAACGAGCCCCCCCCCAAAAAAAATACAATTTCTCACTGCACTCTTTTAGTGTAGTCCCATTTTGTATATATGAGCGTGGCGGAGAGACTGAAAATTACAGCATGCCCTGGCCAGGAAACGTATCTCTGGACACTACATGTGTATTTAATTCTCAAAATATGAAATATAGCTCCACGCTGCATGACCACGAATTACATTTAGATATATAAACATCCCATCCAGATACCATATGTATCACATCAGCCAGTTTTTTTTTTCCCAGCCCAATTTTAAAAGGTAACATTAGGGTTTGCATATGGCGCAACTGTCTAAGTGTTCGCCATATTGTCGGGAGATTGCTAACAGTGCCCCAGCTATCTGGGGCCAGAAGCCCATGATAATGTGTATCTTGAGAAAACGGCAGAAACAGCGGCAGTGACGCCAACGTAGATGGTGTATCAGGCCATTAAACCAATCTCGTCACCACAACGGAGAGTATATTTCTCTCGTCCTACTGATTGGCGCGTTGTTTCCGTATACTGCCCCCGCCGTTTACGCTGGGATTGCACACAACGCATTCGTTGCGTAATTTTTTTTGGGACGTGCACAATCAACGTGCGGGATGAATGCAGGATACGTGCGGCAGCCATCTTGCGTATACGTACGAGTAGTTAACAGCAAGTATAACCCTGGCCTTAGCCTTCACCCTTCCAGATTGATAGCTGTGAGAACTAGCAAGCGGGTGGGGATTGGCCATGAATAAGTTGGGGGGGAAATAAAAAGTTGGTCTTCATTCATTTGCTGTTGTAAATTGGAACTTAAGAAAACAAAGCCTCAGTCAGAACAAATGTACATTTACGGCATTTAGCAGACGCCCTTATCCAGAGCGACGGGTCATGATACAGTATACACATATACAAGTACAGTGAAATTCTTATCTTCGCATATGCCAGTTTGTTAGGGAGCTGGGGTCAGAGCGCAGGGTCAGCCAGGATACGGCGCCCCTTGAGCAGAGGAGGTTAAGGGCCTTGCTCAAGGGCCCAACAGTAGCCCAGATCCCTAACCACTGAGCCACCACTGCTCGAATAACAAACCAACTGGATTAGAAATTCAGTCGAGAAACTTTTTATTACAATCAGTGTCAATGTGAAAAAGAGCACATAAAATTTACTAACCGCTTAATAGTGAACTAATAACCTAGTCTTTTGCGACCTACCTATTGTAATCGGAGAGTTAGCTTCTGTTAGCTCGTGACAGATTTGATTGATTGGTTGTAAACTGTAAAAATAATCTGAGACAGATGAGGGAAAGCAGGAAATTAGCTGAAAAAACAGAAGGCAGGCAAATTCTGGTTTTCTGTTTGGGTAGGGAGTACATTTGGGGTACGGTGTTATAAGGACCCCATTGTGTGTGTGTGTGTGTGTGTGTGTGTGTGTTTTGGGCACCGAGTGATTTCTGCTCCTGAGAGTCTCCCTATTCGGCTTGCACGGGAAAAGCGAAGTGGAAAAAAAAGAGAGAAAGGAAACTGTAAAAATAAACGAGTGAGGGCCTCTGTACAGACAGGAAATGACACGCGTCACAAAAATGGCCTCCACCGGCCTCACGTACACGCGCACACACACACACAGCCTCCTGTATATATGGACAATCAGTGCATCCAGTATCATGTTACTTAACGTCTTTTTAATGTATGTGTATATGTTCCACTAACAGCTGTGAAACGCGCAAGCGCACACAAGCTTTCTCTTTCTTTCTCTCTCGCTGTCTCTCCATCTTTCTCGAAAAATCTTCAATAGAACATTTAGGACAAGACCTGAAGCAGAAGAAACACTTAATAACCCTTAGCTCTTTCTTATTATCTCATATTCTCTCTTTTTTTTTTTTCTCGTGGGCCCCAGGTGCATAGACAGGCATGACTTCCTACAGAACAAATAAAGAAACTACACAAATGGACACATATCTCTGAAACACACACACGCGCGCGCGCACACACACACACACACACACACACACACTCCATAGTCCCGAGCTGAATAGACTAGCATGCGATTCTGAGGGGAGCAGACAATAGTCCTATTGGGCCAGGCCGTGGCATTAGGCTCTGCAGCCGTCCAATCACAGGGCACATGGGGAAGTAGAGCAGAAAGCAAAGCACTCTGGGAACAATGGAGCACTAGTGGATTCATGCACATCACCAATCTAAAGATGAGTGTCCTCACATGTACTGTAGCTACAGTCTGTCGGGCTCAGACAGAAGAAAGCATGGAGAGTTGCTTTTGTTCGGTTGAATCAGATCAACGAAATTTCAGTAAGGCCTGGAATAATATTCAACATTATTGTTCTGATATGGTGATAATTCAGCTTTATGCTAATTATGACTGTTAGATTTGTGGTACTATAACACAATATCACTGTTAGTTGGTATATAACATTATTTGCTTATAAAATTACAATGATTTTAATGGAATTTCTTTCTCCAAAAATGTAATTTACACAATTGTCCCCTCAACAAAATGTGGCCGAAAAGTGTAGACATGTTTGGTTTTGCACTGTAGATATGAAGCTAATGTAGATAACAAGTAATGGAAGCTTATAGCTACCAGTTGATCGTCAATCGTCACACACTTGCTTCAAAGGGTGCTAACATTGTTTGTACTATTTACATAAACAGTTTTATAAAATTGTGGAATAAGTCTGTCTTAAAAAATATAAATATACAAATCAAATTGGAACTATATTATCATCTGAATCACTCCTAACATACTACTCCACCTTTAAAAATCTGAAAGCTGCACTTCCTACCTCCAAACGATGTGCTGAGGAAGAAAGTGATTCCGCGCTGTTACTGTTTTTAACTCTGCAGTGTACTTTTTTGTAGTTTTTATAGAAAACAGTGTCACACAGTTTCAGAAACCACATAAGGAAGTCTCTTTGGGATTACTTAATAATCAGATACAGTTTAAGTTTAAGTGTGTGCTGATTTACACATGCAGTTTGCATGATGCTAAACTGGTAGCTATAAGCTTCTCTCACTTGTTCGGAAAATTAACCTTGTAAATCTAGTGCAAAACTAAAGAAGCAAACTTTAGACACTACATTTGGGCGAAGGGTTGAATTGTGTAAATTAGATTTTTTTTGCATAATTATCTCTATTGCCACTTAACACTGCAGTGGCAGTACAAGTTTTACATGATTTCATTTGGGAAACTGCTAGACTATTTTTAAAATGGACTGCTCTTGACTTTTGGCTTTTTATCAAAGCAATGTAGAATTACTTTGGTTTTCATCTGCTAGGTTTGTACTTAAAAAGTTGGCTACCCTGTATTTTTTTGTTGTGTTTTTTCAATTCAAGTTGCATGTCGAAATTGGAAGTAATGTTTTGTGGTGTAATTACGTATATCAGTATTGTAACATGCGGTGTGTTGAAGAGGCAGGACGCAAGTGCGGGCTTTATTAGGGGCAAACCAATAATCATCGTTCAAAACACAGGCAGGCAGATGTAGAACACGATACTCCATACTCAAAAAAACAGAATAACAGGCGAGAGTCAAAACCAGGAAAACACTGAAAACTAGGAATACACTGAACACGGAAACAAGGCTCGGACTTAAAGACATGAAATGCACGATACGACTTCACCCTGAACAATGACACACAGAGGATATAAATAGGCTAACTAATCAAGGGACAACACAAAACAGGTGAGCACAATTCGGGAAACAAACCAATGACAAGACGGGGCGGAGACAAAACCGAAACCAAAACACGAGCACATGGCGTTCGTCACCATGGGAACCACGGTGCGACGGGGGAAACCGTGACAAGTATAGTGTAACGGTATAACTATTGCCAAATTCTTCGTCATGGTATATCATCATATTTGTATGTCGTCATACTTATAATGATAATATGCAAATAAGGAAAGAGCACCTCCTGCTTAGTCTTATATTGGGTGTGATGTAACCGCTGCTTTCCTGGTCTCGTTGATGCAAAGCGTGAAATAAGGTTCAGTGTAACATAAAATGTGTCTCAAATCGCATACTTTACTGTACTCTTCCAGACAATTTTTGAATAAACATAACTGTGTGTCCACACTGAGAAATACGAACAAATGTAATACAGTAAAAAGACTCGGATGATGGACCAAATGAAGCGATGGACACTTATTGCACCAACGTGTCCCATCACGTACCACAGAACAGAAGGGGCGGGGCTTGTAACTGATAACGAACAAAACCAACATGGCTACCAGAGACGGCAGGAGAAAGTTAACTATCAACTGTGGCACTCGAAACTGTAATAAATTTAAAAAAGCCAACGGCAGGTAGCATTGAACACAATTCGGCACTGTTGTTTAATCACGTGTATTTTGTTTTCATTTACAAGTTTATTTTATAGTACAAAAACAGTATTTGTATTTAACAAACCTTTCATCTACAAACCATGCTCTATGTCCCACATTTTTAGATTAGTACATATAGCATATAATTTGAGGTATTAGGTCATAGTACACCATTTGAGACACGGCTAGAGTATTTCAAACACTTGTATAACTATGGGTCTGGAGTATAAGTGTGAAGTATGAGTGTGAAGTATGAATGTGAAGTGTGCACTCTAGGACACATAAAGTCTGTCATAAAAGACCCTGGTGCGTCTCTTGTAGAGAGGAAATGGAGCCGGATCAATTTTTGACAACGTTCATGCAGTTTGCAGGCCCTCATGTCATCTAGGTACTTGAAAGCTTTTTCAGTGCTTACTGGAAAGAGTGTGATAAGTACGGAGTGTGGAGTGTGGAGTGTGTAGTGTGTAGTGTGTGTGTGTGTGTGTGTGAATGTGTGTGTCTACTCGCTCTCTTTTACATTCCCCATCTCAGCGATAAGAGAGTGGGGTGTGTGTGCGTCGCTGTCGATCTTCATACAGAGAGAGCGTACGCAGCGCTGACCTTTAGCCCCGGAGGTGTGTTGTGAGTGCGAATGTGAGTGTGTGTGTGTGTGTGTGTGTGTGTGTGTGTGCGTGTGAGGAGAAGGAAAGAGTGGGTAGAGTCGCTCCTTTCATCACAGCGCTAATGAGGACTGGGACACGCCAGCCAGGAAAAAGCTATTGTTCCCTTTCCATACGAGTGCGGCTACTGAAATACACACACACACACACACACAAACACACACATTGATGAGCACCTTCTCAGACACTTATAATGTCCCCCCCCCCCACACACACACACACACACTTATTTGCTTGCTCATGACTTTCACCCCAAGGCCAAAGACAACTAGTGGCCACAGTTCTCTATAACTTTGACGCCCTCCTTTTCTTTTTCTTTCACTCTCACACCCTCAATTTCTTCCCCTATACTCTCTCTATTTCTCTCGCTCTCTCTCTCTCTTTCCCTCTCATGCTCCTTTCACACTTCTTGACAGCTTTCACCAGCCGTCCTTGAAGCTCATACCACAGCACACAGATATGAAAGCTTGCACTTTTCTGCAGCAGGCAGTTATAGTGTTAATGGCCGTGCACACATACACAATTCATCTCCTGTCAGGTCTGGCTAAAGCCAAAAATAGTAGCAATGCAGGTTTTTCCTCACACACATACCGGTCTTTTTCAAATGCTTTTGATTTACAATAGGGTTTTCCTGGTATCCTGGTTTTCCATAAATCACAGTATTTTTTGCTTTTTCAACTTCCCATTTTCAAAGAGGGTGGCATTAAATGACATACTACAGCAGCAGTGCGAATATTCAAGGTGCCGTTATAACAATCATGTTATAACATTTCAAAGATACCTGAGCTAAACTGTGATTCTCAATGGTGCCACGCAACGGATCCGGACTGAGTCTCCCAAAAGCATTGCGGCACACTAAACGATAGAGCGAGTATCACATTGAACACTCTCTCTACAAGTTAAGATCATCTTAACTTTTGCAATGCTTTGGGTTAACTGTGCCCTGGCTGGTGTCTTAATTTCAGAATTCTGTTAACTTTCTTTTTTTTTTCTCAGCACAGAAATTAGCTCTGATTTTCACTTGTAAGTTTGTTCTGTAAAAAGTAGACGACTCTGTTTTTAAAATCTAAAGTAGTCCTATATTTTATCGGTTATTACTGATTAAACTTTAAGCAGCTCTAAAATACGCTAAAATGAGAAAATATGAATAAGGAATAGGTTTGGGACTTGTTAGTGTTTTGGAAACAATCTAGATCTAATTAGACATTTATAACACACAGCAATTGATACTCGCACCATCTATGAGTCTTTTATCTATCGGCTTAACTGGTTTACCCTCCAAGTGCACCTGCCTTTAATAAAGCACTCATTTAGACTGTTATTAGCATCTGAGAGCGGCCAGTTAAGAAGTCCTAATTCACCAGATGTCTAGTTATGCATTGTGCCTAAAACAAATATGCTAGAGTACAATTTCCTAAAGCAAAACAAGTAAAAAGACATGCAGTCTGCATGGTAAAAATTTCATTATTTGGCAATAATAAGGACCATTGACTTCCCTGTAGCACCTTTCAGAGTGTTTTACGATGCGTGCTGTTAGACCAACCTCCCTCACACAGCACACAGATCTGACAGCAGTGTTTATCTGTGACACACCTTGTCAGTGTAGATTCCCCTCTGGAGAGGCTCTCAGGGTGTGTTTTATGAAGAGAGTCAACGTCAAGACTGTAAGTGTGTGTGTGTGTGTGTGTGTGTGTGTGTACTACACTGAGAGTAAAGGCTTTTTTTTGCCTCACTGGCTGTGCAGAGTTCTCATCATCTTTACCAGAGTTCTCATCATCATGGGGTGTAATATTTGATTAATGCACTGAATATACAGTGAGGACCAAAAGTTTTGATGAAGACTGTTTTGATTTTTGCAAAACTAACACACGTTTTTACTCGGTTGATACTTGTTATTGAGTGCATTATTTAAAACTGAGGAAAATATTTTTCTTAGAGAAATCTTCCTATGAAATAGGAAAAAATCTACCTACCAATCTGGGAGGGTGAGGGCTAACGTGCGTTTCCTCTAAGACACGTGAAGCCACTGCATGTTGTCAAACTGTCGTTCATGCAACATCACAGGGTAGGTGACACCTGTGAATGGCTAGTGTTGCTTTGATTGACAGAGGAGAGAGTAATGCCATCCTTCCCACTCGGAAAGCAGAGCCAATTACGCTTTCTCTTGGACTCCTGGCTATGGAATCATTGGAATTCTAACTTGTGTTGTCACATGCATGTTCTGAACACACAGTGTTAGTTTCTGTTAATCGTCTCTTAACTCGATTAACTCCTCAATTAACACGGCCTATTATGCGTTCATGTAATCATTGTCCCTACTGCTTTCGGCAAGTCATTGTATTGGTTTTCTATAACTGATGAAATAGAAACAGTTCTTGGAAGCGAACTCAGACTTTCGGTTCACTAAATAGATATTACTGGGCTAATTGTGTTGTACATTTTAAGCATATAGCTTAGCATTTTAGGGCCTCAACAGCGGTCTCTTGCAACCTTGGGATTTCAACTCGTTACCTTCAGGGTCTTCACCACTGCTTTTTTATTTGAAACTTGATTTGATTACGCCATGGCATACAATTTTACAGTTGGAATCTCAGAACTTATATCAATACGAGATCTCGTTTTTCATCTCAATAGGACCAGACGTGTTGTGGTGAGCATATGAGAACTGATTGTTCTGATTGGGTTGATATGAGTGGCCGAGGTTTTAGTCTACGCTTTCTTTGAAAGAGCATGTCAAAACGTATCAGATCTGAAGCCACCACACTGCTTTCATGAGGATACGATAAAAACTAAATCTACTCCAGTGAAAATCCACATTTTGGAATGGAGCCAGAAGGAGCTGTGGGAAATGCCTGAGGTTTTATATATAGGCTTTTATTTTCAGGAGTTGTGGAAAAGGACCTTGTTCTGAGTCGTGTATAAGAGAGGCAATCAGCGGCACTGGAGGCCTTCTTTCTGCAGTAGCAAATGAATAAGAGGAGCGGGGAAATAAAAACTGCTCCCCACTAAGTTCAGCCTCAGTGAAGGTTGGAACCCTCTCGGTAGGGAACTTTTGTATGTTTCTAGAAGGAACAGTCGCCAGTGGGATGGACCTGGTTCTTTATTTGTGTCATATGAGAGGAGGCCATTACGAGGCATCAGCCGACCTCCATCATTCTCCCAATTCCCACCTGGCTAATAAATATCATGCAAAGAGTTTCAAAGGTTAATTTGGAGGTCAATAGTCTGTTTGTGTTCAGGGGGTCGGACTGATAAGTGTTTCAACACATGGCTATGGGCTAAATTAGAGGACAGGAAAGAAGGAGTGGGGGACGAAGGGAGAGAGTCGGCGTGAAACTGTATCTTCAAAGTTTGTTTTAAAAAATGAATATTTATGGCTTGGCTGAGGACAGTGTAAGCTCATTGTGGGAAGAGTTTCTCTAGCAGTGGGGGAAAAAGCACCTTCACTTTTTATCCCCCCTGAATTTCTCTGGTTTTCAGTGTTTTCTTCCAAGACCTGCCTCTTTTCAGATTCACATGACCAGGTAATCTGCCACATTTGTTCTCAATGGTGTTAAGATATACAGATGTACAGTATCTCCATCCTCACCTTTTGCAAAGTTTGTAAGATAAATTATTTTGGACTTGATATGAATTAAATAAGGACTGCTAAATCCTGGTTTACGCAATCAGTCAGCTCGAAAGCAAAACAATAAAACAGTTAGTTATTAAATGTAAACGTTAAAAAAAAAAATCTCGGAAATTTTCAATAGCGAGAGCGTTTTTGTTGGATTTCTTGTGGGAAGATTTTGTCCCTCACCCTAACCTTAACCATTCTAAACTTTTCATCCAATTCTTATGAATTTCCAATTGAGAAACGGTGTTTGTTCGTGTGGGTGGGTCCTCATGTGTAGGAGTAGCTGGTGCTTGTATTGTTTCTGTTCATCAATAATTTCATCATAACAGATCTGAGCTTAGGTGATTTCAGGAGATGGATTAGTGTGAATAGTGGTAGCTTGGTGGTAGGGACATTCCCATCCAATTTTTTTCATTTTCAATATGATACTGATATCAGAGGTCTGGGTATCGGTTGATGCCAATCCAATACTGCAACCCTTTTAATAACCGAGCCGACTCGCTGTGAGCTTCTGTTGCCAAGTTATGAGGAAAATCAGAGGCGTGATGGTGGTGTGCTTTAAAACAGGTTCTGTCCTGTGTTCACTGAGAATGTGCATTTTGGTCAATTTCGACAGCCTGTGTTTCTTCGACTTCCCTGGTGAGGTGTTGATTTCACATTTCATTTTTATATGGGCTGTTGTGTTTGCGTCCTCGAGTATTTGGCTGATAGTTGTGTTGTCTTGCTCCTGTCTTTGTTTTTGATTGACGTGTTTAAACGTGAGGCGATGGCGTCCAGTATTAGTAGTAGAATTAAAAGCCCATTAAAGTGGAAACAGAAGTTGGGATATTCTCCTACGTTAATCAATACAGCCTTTTATACCATACGGGTTGGAAACGCCTTACATGATGCCCAGTATGAATTGAAAATAAGGCCTAAACTTCACAAAAGATGAAAATTACGGCTCCATTTCTGGAAGGATTTACATCTTGTTGATTAGTACTGTACTTTAAAGCCTTACATAGCCTTGCTCCATCTTACCTTGCTCCTCCAAACCTACACCCCTGTACGAACTCTCAGGTCCTCTGACACCAGGCTCCTAGTCCCTAAGTTTAGACTGTCCACTATGGGATGCAGGTCTTTTCGTGTCTTCGCCCCTAAACGGTGGAACACACTACCTCAATATCTCCGTGACTGTTCTTCTATCTCCTCTTTTAAAGCTGAGCTGAAAACTTTCCTGTTTTCTCAACACTTTCAACCATCTTCCTCGTCTAGCTAGGAATGTTTTTTTTTTTTTTTTTTTGCTGCTTTGTAAAGCGACCCTGGGTTTGAAAAAGGCGCTATATAAATTAAACGGAGTAAAATGTTTTTGATGAAGCAAAAAATATAATTAATTAAACTTTCATTGACGCATTTATTGTGTTTGCCATGATCTAGCATTGCTTGTGCCAGTGAGTACTTAATTACTCGTGCCCATAGTGTTTCCGTGCAAGAATCTGGATCAAGTCAGTCAACATAGCCCGAGTTTACAGCATAAAATATTTCAAATCTGTTCCGATACTGATTCAGTGTTTTGAGCCAGTATCGGCTCAGATAATGATACTCAGTATTAGGACGGGACAATCCCCACTTAGTGGTTAAGGTTCTGTGCCAGTGACCAGACGACCAGTAATGACTTTAAATTTATAGCCATCTTTTATCTCTCCCTCATATTGTGAACTTGCAATAAATATGTGATAGTCACTCCAAAAACTTTCCACTCAACAAACCATTGCACGCTACGTCCAAATGAATCTCTTTTTCCAAATGTTTTCCATTTGTCTTCTGTCTCATTTTTTTTTACCTCATTGATGTCCCACTGATTCACATCTCATATGTGTGTCTTGTCTTGGCAGGGACCTCAAGAATAATCTGATCAGCACCATCACGCCTGGAGCCTTTCAGAGTCTAACAGCGCTGAGAAAACTGTGAGTGATGGACGCTTTTGTTGACTTGACTTATTCGTTTTCTTTAATAATGATGATGTATGGAGGAGAACCAATCAATGACCAGGAATGTAGACCATTTACAATTGAAGTACCACATAAAACTAGAGAATACGATGTGACAAGAAGAAACAAAAGGGAAAAAAAACATTATAATATTACTTAGTCTTGAGTTATCAAGCATTAAACACTGATGTTTACGGTGTCTCCTATACTTTATTTTTGTCTCATCTCAAATAAATCATCCTGACAACAAAACCTATATTGCACACTATGCCTAAACCTTCAGCATGCTGTTGAGGGAACCACAGAGGCCTGCAGAGGATTCGAGGATGGCGCTGGAAGTGACAGTGCGACGGCTGCTAACCATTTGCTGGCCTTTCATTGTGTTTTAGAGCAACCACAAGCGGTAGTCCCAGTGTGGCCTCGCCTTCAGTCTCCAATGGCAGTTTATTTCAGCGGAAATGGTTTGGTCAGGAATTTTAAACAGGGCTGCGCAGAAATGATGTCACAGACGATAGTGGTAACTGGAAGTGGCCAAACCCAAAGAGCAATACAGAGCTGAAGGTCTGGAGAAGGCAGACGTTTCTTAAAGCAATTTCACAGCCTTATTTTATACTTTCAATCCCTCTCTCTGCCTCCCTTTTCCTCTCTTTCTGGTGTTTTGTCAGTGATGGATCAACAGGTTTGCCTGAATAAACAGGCAGAGATAGGGGCACGCACCGGGCAGATCAGTTAAAACAGCAGCAAATGGACGCGAGGACATGAAGCCGAAGCGAGTGAAAGCAGAGGCTCCCCTATCCTGTACACTTTAATGGGCTGCTGTCTCGTATTGTTTGGGTTAGGTTATGATGAGTTTATAGTAGTTTGTATATCGCACATATTGCTTTTACTCCAAGCCTTTTAGAGGACATTTCCAGTGTGTGCTCTCAAGCATTTTAATGTCGACTAACAAACTGAAACGCTTTTGACCGTAATGGTGACCCTGTGGAGAACCTGGTCTGGCTGGATTGCTGTTCGAATCGCTCAGCATATCACACTTGTTCCTGTTTACAGTGACCTGTCCAACAACCGGATCGGCTGCCTGACTCCAGATATGTTCCAGGGACTCACCAACCTCACCAAACTGTAAGCCACGGGCTTTTGATAGTGACATTTATTGATGGACTAAAACGTTCTGACTGCAATTAGTCCAGAGTTATATGGTTGGAAATGATGTCTAAATTCCTGAGGCGTTGTGTTTGTCCCACAGGAACATTTCGGGAAACATCTTCTCCTCGCTGGAGCCGAATATCTTCCAGGAGCTTCCCTCGCTAAAGCTGGTGTGAGTGAGAGTGCAGCAGAAATCTACTCTAGCTACTCCACTATATAATGAAAGACTTAATCGAAATATCTGTGTTATGACTGTAAATAATAACAACATCTGGCTAAATATAGTTTCAAATCTATCTAGCCAATAAAAAGTTAGGTTCATTTACGAGCACAATTGAATAGGTTATGTGTAGTAATATGATTTTACATGAGTGTGAGCTAACGCTTGAGTGTGTATGTGTGTGCCTGAACGATGATGTTAATTCCCAGCTGAGGTTTAACTCATATAAGAGGAAGGCAGGTTCTTTGTCAGGTATGACGGGTTAATCCCGTAATGTGGCTATGGAGGATATGACTGATATCAAGCTCAGTCTCCTGAGGCATTACCGTGAAAGAGTAGACTCCGCTCGGGACCACAGGCATGATAGATTATTCTGGAACCTCTCTCACAGCCGGGGGGGTTACCAGGGAGCACTGGAGAAATGGATTTATTTAACATGTGTGTAGAACCGTATGTATTTATGAGCCTATATGTGTATATGTTTTTAATATCACCCTTGTGTTCTGTTTAGCAATGGATGTCCCAGTGCCCCACTTTTGATTTTATAGCAATAGTATAGCAAAATATGTTTTAAAATTGCAATATATTTTATCTTTATCTCAATTATTAGTAATATGAATAATGTGATTAGGACGATCTTTGTAATATAAAAATGATATTTATTTTTTTTCTTTAATAAATTGAGCTATGCTTTTTTTGTTAAAAAATTTTTTTTTAAGTAAATTGTGTAATTTTGACCCAAAGAGAACATAAGGGTTAAAACAATATTGATTATATATGGGATTAAGTTGCTCTTTCTGCCCTATTAGGAACTTTGACTCCGAGTTCCTGTCATGTGACTGTGGCCTGCAATGGGTGCCGGGTTTCTTTCGCACAAGCTCGGCCCGACTCGGAGACGAGACCCTCTGCACGTATCCCCATAGGTTCCAGAACAGACTGCTGCGAGAGCTGAAAGAGAGCGACCTGACCTGTGGTGAGAAAATACTTGCACGTATTTCAGCATAGAGACTGTATATACGCCAAAACCTTGCCCAAGAGCAGCAATAGAAATAAGCTGGGATCAGACATCAAGCAAAAGGTACTAAAGACCACTGGAAAACAAGAGGGAAAACTAAATATCAATTTACTGAAATTAAAGCTTTCAAATGCCAAAAAAAAAAAAGAAGGAATTCCAGCATTGCTTTGAAAAGTTGCTTTTTTGGGAAAGCCCAACTCCCTCGGTCTCTGGAGCTCGGTTCAAATTCCAGCCGGCCAGATGCAAACATCTCCCATTTTCCATACTCATCATTCCATGCTCCAGCTTTTGCCACTGGGGATCTGATTCGGTTTCTCTGTGGCTTTAAGTCGACCCTCGTGTGATCTCGCTGCTGGATATGCTATGTTTTTTTTTTTCTTTACCTTTTGGGCGGCGTCTCGGGGTCTCAAACCAGACTCCCCGCTGCTGTTTCAATATCAGCTCATGTCACCATTCCTTCTCTCTGCAACGTATAAAACGTATTTGCATTGGCAGGCGACAGATAGAGCTGAATGTCTATGAGTAATCCCACTGTGGTTTTGGTGTTATGAATAAAGGGTCCTTGCCGGCTCCTTTACAACCAGTCTGATAGAATAACGGAACACCAAAACACCTAAGGAAAAGGACTGTTTCTCATCTGCTATCAGAACAGAAAAAAAAATGGAATGAAATTTACTTCAGTTATTACCCAAAGGGATAAACAAACAGGCTTGTGTGGTACACTTTCGGAAGGCTCACAGATTTGACATGCATATTTTCTGGACAGAGTATAAAATATCATTCTCTTACACAAAGTAAGCACAGTGTGAAATATTATTTTTAACAAAAATAGTTATATTTATGCTCCAATCTGCATAAATATAGACATATTCTGAATTGAAAGTTAATTTAATTAGTTTATATTAGATACAATGTCACAACTACCTAAACTAAAGATGCGTAGTGTTTAGCCTTTATTCCATAGCAGTATATACACAATATTTAATACTCAAACTGAATCAAGCACAACTCAGTATTTAGAACACATTTGGCTGCTTGGCTGGCTTGTTGGCTGCATTAACAATTTAATCAGCTACCTGCAATAGGGCTGAATGTGTGTATTTATGTGTTTCCCAGAAGGCCCCTTGGAGCTACACACTCTGTTTCTGTTACCCTCGCTGCGCCAAGTTGTGTTTAAAGGAGACAGGCTGCCTTTCCACTGTACTGCTGCCCGGGTGGACAAAATCACCGCCGTGCACTGGCGCCACAAAGGCCAAATTGTTAGTAATGACCCTGAGAATGGAGTTCATCTAGAGGAGAGTGTTCTACACGACTGCACTGTCATCACCAGGTAACTACGCAGAGGGACGGAATGAAATCGATTCGGTCACGCTATAACGTGACGTACCGTAATGTAACGTTGATGTTCTTACATCCGAATGTTTTCATTCTACAGTGAGCTGATCCTGTCGAACGTGCACGTTGATGCGAGTGGCGAGTGGGAGTGTGTGGTGACGACGGGTCGAGGGAACGTCTCGCGCGGCGTGGAGATTGTGGTTCTAGAGAACAGCGCCACCTTCTGCCCTGAACAGAGGGTGTCTAATAATAGAGGAGATTTCAGGTGAGGCAGACTAGACCTCTGGATAATTTTTGCGATTAGCTTGAAGCTATAAATCTCCAATACCAAACATGGCATCCAAAAGCTTTCCAGGACATGAATTAGTTTATGCTAATTCTACAAGGCAAGGTAAATATGATCAGCATTGATATCTGAGAGTAGCTCTATCTCCCTGTTCTTTAGATGGCCAAGAACTCTGGCTGGAATTACTTCATATCAGTACTGCCTGCAGCTGCGTTATCCATCCCTGGCTGGAGGGGGCGCTGTTGATCAGAAGAGGGCGTCTCGCTACTGTGATCGCTCCGGTCGTTGGGAGGAAGGCGACTACTCTCAGTGCCTCTATACCAATGACATCACCAATGTCCTTCATACGTTCATACTGGTAATCTATCACCAATGTGCTCCAAACTTTTCTTACTGTTAGTCCATCACCAATGTACTCTTTTGTTAATCATTGTCCACCGTACTTTCATAGCGGTAGTGCATCACCACAGTCTTCCATATTTTTATAATGGTAGGCTATTACTAATGACCTCCATATTTTCATAATGGTAGTCCATTACCAATGTATAGTTTAATACTGGCAGTTCTGCACCTTTTGTTATCAAAGCTCATTTTGACCTATTTCCACTCTTATAAAAGGAAAAGTCCAATATTTAACTGCAAACTTGTGACTTTAGTTAGATTTATTATAATTTACATTTACATTAATTTATGCAGACGCTTTTATCCAACAGGATTTACAAGTGAGGCAGTATACAATTCAAATTGACCAAGATAACTGTCAATTTGATAAAAGAATAGACATAGGGTTCCTGAATAGACATAGGGCAAAGTTCCACAGAGGCAAGCATCAAGTCATGGGATTAGGATGATGATGGGGGGCAATGTGTTTGCATTTTAGTTAATTAAAGACTGTATAATCTTCAGTGGTTTAATAGTGCAGAGAGTTGCAGTAGTCGAGCAGTGGGATGACGAGTGCCTAGAGAGGGAGCACATTTTGACAGGTACGGTCTGATCATCTTGATTTACGGCAAGATAAGGGGAGATTACTGCGATGTGTTCTGCGAAGGCAAACTGGTCATCAATTGTACCCCCAAGGTTTCTGGCAGATCTTGATAGTAGTAGCGATGATGAGTTGAGTGTGACGGTGAAGCTCTGTCTTTGAAAGGTTGAGTTGGAGGTGGTAATCCTTCATCATCGAAATGTGTGCTGAGACCGATGCGTCCCCTGGAGATAGTATTAACACAGCAGATATAAGAGAAGCCGTAAGAGGGGGTGTACATTGAGAAGGGAAGAGGACCAAGCACAGATCCTTGAGGTACACCAGAGGACCATTCGAGTGAAATTCCTGTGATGCCAAGATTGGAAAGTGGGGCAATCTGAGAATGTGATGGTTCACTATATCAGAAGCTGCAGATACTGTAGATCCAACAGTACAAGAACCGATGACTTGGCGGCAGCTCTTGCCGATCACTGAGTGTCCACAACAGTCAACAAGGTAGTCTTGGTGGAGTGCCACTCTTGAGGCCAGGCTGGTTGGGTCCAGCATTTTATTCTCTAAGAGGAAATACGTTTTTGATAGAAATAGAAGAAGGGAGATACCGTCTGTAGGTCTCTACTTGTGATGGGTTGAGATTTGGCTACTTGAGCAGTGGAGTTGGTAACTAGACCTGCTGGAATATGGTGGGGAATTTGTCTAAGATGTGTGATGTGTTGATGTGCATATTGTAATATGTCGTATTACACTCTGACCAGATATATAAAGATAGCTCAAAGGTAAAACCACTTTCAAATAACGTCTGAATGTAACAGTAAGTACTACATAGTACATGCTCATAATCCTATGTGAAAGCAGTTTTAGTAAGTTAAGTAAATCGTTGTGTTCTAGATGCCCATCAATGCCTCCAATGCTGTGACGCTGGCACATCAGGTGAGGACATACACGTTGGAGGCAGCAGGCTTCACAGACACGGTGGATGTTCTCTATGTGGCACAGATGATGCAGAAATTCATGGACTATGTCAATCAATTACGTGAGGTTAGTAGAGTTAGTGTGTGGGCATGTGTTTCCAACTTCCAGCATCGCACAAAAATTTCGGTGCAACTATTACGACTAAGTTTTGAGTCCAGTCTTACAGACTACAGTTTGCAAATATTAAGTCTTGAGGTCCTGTTGGTGTTTCAGCTGTCAGAAGTGCTGGTGGAGATGGGGAGTAACCTCATGCAAGTGGATGATCAGATCTTGTCGCGGGCTCAGAGGGAGGAGAGAGCCTGCAGCTCTATTGTCCACTCTCTGGAAACCCTGGCATGGCCACAGCTTCACCCAAATGCCCAAGATCTCTCCATGGTAGGTGATACTTTAGGAGAAAACTATTCATTAAAGGAATACTTCAGACAGAAATGCTAACTTGGCTATCAATGAGTGCTTGTACAGTTTCAGACATGTGAAGCAATATTGGTGAGCGTCTTTCAAAGTTTTTGGCAATGTATAGAAACTATGTAAAGAAGTTTCTGGCTATGTAAAGAAAATAGACATTGCGTTTATCCTCCCAGAATGCAATGCTGTTATGGCCCTAGGGCCGACTCATGCTAGCAGAACAACCGTAGCATTCATCAACTAGCATGGGGGGTGAGCAGGGGTCATGGCTTCACATATTAGCCTTGTTGTACTGCCACAATATGAGAATCAAAAGTCTCATCATACAAAAGAAATAATATTTTGATTGACATGGTGTGAAATTGGGGTGTCTCGTGGTCATTGACATGTACTTTACGTTTTTAGACACAAAGGTTCATTTTGTTGGGGGGTTTGTCTGTCAGTCTGATAGAGAAAGTAATAACTTTATGAAGAAAGAACACATTATAACACGAGCGTTACTGTGTTTGCCTCGTTTTGCCTGCAGATATCTCGGAACATTGTGATGGAAGCTCACTTGATACGCCCCGCCCACTTCACCGGCATGACCTGCACTGCCTATGAAAGACGAGAGAGCTCTGGCGCCAGTTCTGGATTAGACGTGATGGACTCCACCCATGAGCAGCCGTTACGCTTCCGTTGTACCACAGGAACCCACAACACTTCGCTAAACGCTTTCCCTTTAAAGGTAAAATAAAATAAAGCGTTGAAACATTGAAAATGCCTGTAGTGCTATAGTGCCATATCGTAGCTATATCTCTCTCATTACTGTTTTCTCCTCTTTTTCATAGAATGCTGTAGCACTTGCTTTGGTCTCTCTACCCCCATCCCTGTTTCCTCCGAGCGCTCCTGCGGACTGTAAACTGCAGTTTGTGGCTTTCCGTACCGGGCGATTTTTCCACTTCATTGGAAACTACAGCACCCCGTCTCGCAGGCGCAGTGTCAACACTCCGGTCATCTACGTAGGCCTCGGTGAGCCACTTGGCATCCTCGGGAAAATGTGTGATGAAGTGATGATAAAAATCTCAGGCTGCAGTCGTGTTTCGGTGCATCTGGTGTAGTTTACTAGGCCTCAAAAAATGTTAACAAGCACTGGATAAATGGTGTAAAAGGGGGAAAATGGGGGAAAAAAAGACTGACATCATTCTTTCCTGGAGAGGGCTTAAGAGTAACCTCATAATTCAACTTAAAAAAAAATGCAATCCTCCACGTCTTCAAGATATCTTCTACCTGATGACACACATTAGCCTCAAATGACCCTGCAAATCTCTCCTCTCGCTCTCTTAGATGGATGCACTATGTGGAACCAGTCAGCTCCTATCATTGTGTCTCTGCGCCACACATCACCTGGTAACGATCCTGTGGCTGCACACTGGAGTCTGCAGGCGCTCAAGCATCATGGAAGTTGGAGTTCAGATGGCTGTCAGTTAGCCCACAGTGACTCTAGCGTCTCGACGCTGCGGTGCTCTGTGCTCAGTAACTACGCTGTGCTTCAGGTAACGCTGTGGTCAAAGCCAAAGGAACAGATAGCACATATCACTACAGTTTCTTTTTATGAGGATGACAAGTGATTGTATGAAGGAGTACTGTTGTTCAGCGTCTTATAAAAATATGCTCACCACAATGTTCAACTTTATCACACTGTTAATAGTTATAATACAGCAGGGCAGAGTAAGACAGTTGCCGATGGATCGTTTTTCCTGCAGTAAGTTTTATCTATCTAATGAGCTGCTCTGACCTGTCTGCTCTATTACAGCGATAGACTCATTCCTTTAAATAGGGAGGACACATCTCCCATTACTAACAGACATTTAACACTACATACCTCTTATCCTGACACCAGGCAAGGGGTGTTATATCTAAGCTGGGTTTTGCATGTCTCTGGAAAGCTGTCTGACATTGATGGAGTGAATCTTAACCGTGGCTGCTTAGTTCTTGGCACAAAGTCGAACTTTCATAGCTTTTATGTCCCATCTCGAAATGTAGCAGAATGTCCAAGTTTAATTAGAGCTCGAGTTTCACGTAAACATTTGGCGAAGCACTAGCCAAGGAATGCAGTCCTAGACCTTGGTTAGCAAAAGAGGAGGGTAATGCAATTAGTCCCTCGATGTGAATGCATAGTATGTGGCTTTTGTAATGCTTCTCTCTCTCTCTTCCTCAGGAGGTGCCCGATTTTCCAGGTCTGGCTCCCGCACCTGTGCAAGTGCTCCACCCGGTGGTGTACACATGCACTGCAGTGCTCCTCCTGTGCCTCTTCACGATCATCTTCACATACATACTGCACCACAGGTAGTGTGTGTAAAACAGTCATAGAGACTGAATTGTGAGGATTTATCGGTTCAGTATTATATCAGTACTGTTGTCGATTCTTTTTAAATATTTTTCAGTACTGTTGATTTTCAGTTGCCGGATTTTTTAGCTAAGCAATCATCTTTCGTGTATAAAAAGGAACCCTATTTGTAGCGATTCAAATGCACGAGAGAGAAGTATGCAACATTGCCCTATGTGGCATTTCCATAAGTTCCAAAAACCTTATTGATACTACAGGTTTTCATAATTTACGTACAACTGGTTTCCAAATGGAACCGGGTTCCGGAGGGGCAAACCCTTATCATAAATCAGTTGTCTTACTTAACGATTGTGCAAATTTAGAAGGGACTGTAATATGTAATTTAAGTAAAAGTTATTTTTAAGTTTGCTCTGAGTTCAGTGGTGGCGCCAAGAATATGTTATAGTGGGTGCTTTGGGATAGCTGAACTATGTAGAGCAGGGTCTAATGCACAGACCACATTCATTTGAGCTGGATTTAAAAAAAAAAAACGAGGACCCAATATTGACGAACTACAAACCGACAATCTCTTAAAACAATCCTCCCACAGTAAACTTGAGTTTCACTGTATTGACAATGAGTTTGGGAATCTCTGATAGATCCTGATTTATTTTTTTAAGCCAAAAAAAAAAAATCCATGCTGTCACTGTTTTTTATTTCTACATCAGACTTGCACTATTTATTTAACTAAAGGCCTCCTCTCTTTTATTTTTTATTGGTTGCTATGCTTAACCAGTCCAAATCGTTTCTGCCCCAAGGCTTGCCATGATCGGCTGCAGACAGAGAGGGAGGGAGACTCTCTCTGAGCAGAAAACCAAGCTATATTGAATTGAACTGAATTGACTATCCATGCCCGGAGAGCTGAACATTAGCAATGCAGTTACAATGAAACTAACAACAACATTGAATTTTCAGAAATAACATCAATAGTAAAAATTGTAAAAAGTCCACAAAAACATATGAAAGGCTATTTTAATATGTCGGAGCCGACATGGATTTGAGCTTATTGTGCATGAGTGACAGTTCGATAGCAAAAAGAGAGGACCGAACCAGGAAGTGCAAGTTTTATCTGACCATCCCTTCTTCTCTCATGTCCTTAGCTCTATCCGAATTACTAGGAAGAGCTGGCACACTCTCCTCAACACCTGTTTTCACATCGCCATGACAACGACTGTGTTCGCTGGGGGCATCACTCTCACCAGCTACCCAATTGCATGCCAAACAGTAAGGGTCCCAAGTTGAACTAGAGCTCGAGTTTCATACAAAATACCAGCACAAGGCTGAATAACTACAGGCCATCGTGTGTTAATTATGTATTTGTTTCTTTTTATGTCTGTGTGTGTATGTGTGTGTGTATGTGTGTGTGTATGTGTATATGTGTGTTAGGTGGGCATTGTTCTCCACTATTCTTCATTGTCCACTCTGTTGTGGATCGGTGTCGGCGCACGGGTGCTCTATAAGGAGGCCTTGTGGCGGTCTCCACAGCAACCAGAGGGTGAAGGCACCGTGGCGCCCACCCAGAGGCCCATGCTCAGGTCAGTGATGTCATCAGGGTGACACAAGAATACGCATTTGTCCCATGCTAACTTTAACCCCTTGTGTTTTGTACAGTTATGCCATGTAGCTTAATCTGATGCTGTTCCTGTTGTTCTGTTTAGTTATGCTCCACTTGTCATTCCACTGAAATTGGTGTTTTGTGCTCTTGCCTTGCACTATTTGCACTTCATGTAGTTAGGCACGGCAGCCAATTGTCTGGGGCGCCGAGCGTTGAGTGGGGCGCCAAAAACCTCTGCTGGGCAACCTCCCCGTCACATCAGCATGTCTATAACTTGCTCAAGCTTGTTTAAATGAATGCGAGCGTGGTACTGCTAAAATGAAGAGACATACGCCAGCTTAATTTTATTTTCGCCGAACAAGCAGCTAGACGATTTGGGACTCGCTTTGCAGTGTAACATTAATAATTTAGCTGTTCTTGGTAGAATCATTATTTTGCCAGCAGTTGGCCATATTGTCTTGTTAGCTTAGCTTTTTGGAGTATACTAATCTAATTATTTAATAAGACTTCTGGGTAACATAATGGCAATTAATGTTGGTCCTGACCAATATCTATTGCAATGGCTTTTTTTTTTTTGTGCCTACAATCTCTATAATAGCCTCTGATACATAGGCCCTGTCTTGTCTTTTATTTTGCACTGTTGTGAAGGCACAATGTTTCATCCCACTGTATACATATACAGTACCAGTCAAAAGTTTGGACACACCTGTTTTCTTCAGTTTCACTGTTTACTACTATTTTAGAATAATAATCAAGACTTTATTATCATTAACACTATGAGCACAGTGGCCAAGAAAAGTGTTAAACAAATTAAAACTATTTTAGAATAGTTAACAGTGTTCCTGATGAAGCTTTGCCACACTCTCGCCATCTTCTCGACCAGCTGCATGAGGGAGCTTCACACAGGAGGCTTTTCTTAAACTTCCCAAATAGGCCGAGCCACTTGTTCTTCTTCTTCTCTTAAGTAAAACTGTGTTTGGGGAAATAATTTCAAGTAAAAAAAAAATGAAAAATTAAGAAATACATTCTGATTCAGAAATAAATTTATACATGGGCATTAACCTCATTATTTACATTTATCTTCGAAACAAATTTCAACTATAAGCCTTTATCAAAATGTCTTTTAGACAATGAAGATATAATATATGAAATATATATTCAAACTAGTGTGTCCAAACTTTTGACTGGTTGTGTATATGGATGGAATGACATTGAAAATTGACTGGACTTGTCTAATAATGCTGCTTTGCCTCTCCATATTGTGGGTATCTGTTCTGAACACCATAATAAAAGTGTTTCTATTTAAGACTCAAAGACAGGACAGATGGAGTTGGACAGGACCAATCTGGGGATATAAAGCACTTTTTAAAGACAAGCGTGCAAGTGCAAAAGACCACCACGAATCAAAATCCTACTAGTCAAAGAGCACCATTGTCCTTGAACCAAGAGCCATCTGTTAGTATGGAAAAAGAGAGATATAGGAAAATGAGACGGGAAAAAATGTATGGTCAAATGGATTAGATAAAAGTGGCGAGGAAAGCCATAAATCTAATAAGGGATAATGCTAACTGTCGGTCACGCATGCAAACACGCACACACAGAAACACAGATTTCTGTTCCCCTTCCAGTCTGGGTTCTCACACTTATACCACCGACCTCTCGACCTTGTGCTGCTGACCTCTATGCTACCCACACACAGGGCCGACTCTCTGGGATAAATCATTCTCCTGTTCCCTTCTTTCCCACTCATAGCCACTTCTCCTTCAGTCTCTATTGAGAAACTACAGAGCAGACTATTTCACATCATGCAAACAGGAACAGCACAACGTAAAATGAATAAATCTAACTAAATGTAACAAAGAATGTAGAACACAAGATTATAACGTACAGTACGTCCTTGACCCACTACTACTAGACACAGCTCAAAGAGATTGATTGGGGTACTGCGTAAAAGATTGCAAAATGATTGGAGGAAAAACAGTCAAGGAAATCCATAGTACATTAAATATAGTATTTTTATTTGCAAATATTTTAGACTCCACATCATTCACCTTATTATATACTACAGACATGGCTTGCCATTTTTCTTTTAGCAGTGTCCTTCATCCAGAACCTTTCCGTGTCTTTTCCTTTCTGTAGGTTTTATTTGATAGGCGGCGGCGTTCCTCTCATCATATGCGGCATCACTGCAGCTGTCAATATTAACAACTACGGAGACAACATTCCTTAGTGAGTAGAAATAATACAGTTCGACACCTTATTACGTTTAGTACATTCCTGCAGAAAACAGAAAAACACAATCTGTAAAAATTATATACACACATATATATTAGTGACCCGGATGTCCGACAGATGGCGCACTACTGAAGCCATCTGACCTCCCGCAAGTGTCACCCACAGACTTGCATTTGTTTTTTTGCTGATTTTTAAAGGTCTACTTCTTTAAGACACATGACAGAATTGAGTGTTTTTGTGTTTTGTCCATAGATAACATTTGATTTATCTTCATCTAATGCATTCTTTGTTTGAAAACTTAAAGAAATAAATTACTATCTGAGTCCAAAATATAGTGATCCATTAACGCTAGACAATACCTGCACAAGCTAACGTCAGTTACTCTACTACCTTGTAAACAGTGAAATAAAACTTGCCACAACACCTCAGAATATTTGTTGTATTTGCATGTATCACATAAAATACTTACTTGTCTACATGTGTTTAATTATACTGAAAGTAACAGATTTTAAGTGACTTTATATTAAGCACTCTATATTGAACACTTCCATATATTCTTATTTTTTTCTTATGCTCCCATTCATGATGCATTGCATAAGAATCTTCCTAAGAACACTTTTTGTATTTGTTGTTTAAGTAATTCTTTGCCCTCTCTGACCTTCTTTACTGCCTCTGACCCTTCGGCAGCTGTTGGTTGGTATGGCAGCCCAGTTTTGGAGCCTTCTATGTTCCCGCTGGCCTGGTGATCCTGGTGACCTGGATCTACTTCCTGTGTACCGTGGCCCGGTTAAGGTGCCGAACCTCCCAGAACGCCAAGGATCCTCCGTGCTCTGCCTCTGGATCCTCTCCCTTACCAGAGGCCCAGCCAGCTCTTAGTGGCAGCACGAGTTTACTTTCAACTGACTCTGCGGCTGGCCCAATGCATGCTGGGATGGTCCAGGAGGACCACTACTCATTGAAGGTGCAGCTCTTGGCACTGGTGGCGACTCAGTTTGTGTTCTTGCTTCTGTGGTGTTGCGGTGCGATGGCGATGTGGCATGTGGACAGAGAGAGAAAGCTGTTCAGCTGCCTGTATGGGGGAACAGCAACGGGGCTGGGAATCTTCTTGGTGCTCCATCACTGCTTCAAGCGCTTGGATGTCCAGGCAGCCTGGCTTGGATGCTGCCGGGGGTACCATCGCTCGCAGCCAATTCCAGCCTACAGCCATCCCTGCACTGCCACCGCTGGGGTTCAGAGCACCTCGGAAAGGGGCTCGCAGCTTTATGTCGGATCCCATCCTCCGGCAGAGCAAAGCAACTGCTCTTCTTCCGCCAGGTCGTCTTCCACTCCTAGTGGCGCCAGCAGTATTGCCACTGGACCCTGCAAGCTCACCAACCTCTTGCAGATGCCGCAGGACAATTCCAACAACGCTACTCGTGCTCTGGCAGGCACTAACACCAACACGAGCACGAGCACGGAGAACAATACCAACAGCAAACCTGCTAACAACCTGTTGCCCAGTATCAGCACCACATTACCTGCTCAGCAGCCGCAGCGAAAGAAGACTAGCGGTAGAACTAAGGCAGGAAGTGGCCAGTACCACCACCGAGGGGAGGGAAGGGGTCACTATCGGCTGAAAGCACTACGGGGAGGTGGGGGCGGGGGCAGTGTGGGTGCCCTGGGCCCACCTGGGTTGGACCAAGTCAACATCCATCATCTTCCCAGATATGCGTCCAGCGAGAATGGAAGTCTCCAGAACAGTCATTCGGAGAGCCATAATGGTCCGCTGACCAATGGGAGGCACCGTGGGGAGGCCCCAGGAACAAGTCCTTCGGAAGGAAGCGACGGAGGAAGTAGCGGAAGCAGGAAGCCTTTCCCGCTGTTGCCCTCTATAGCAAGTCGGGTTGCAATGCAGCAGAATGGGCAGAGGCGCAGCGCAAGCAGAGACAACCTCAAACTGGCCGCTGCGGCTGATAAAGACTTTAAACGAGGTTCATTTCTGTTGAACACTGCCACCGTGACAGTGAACAGTGAAACAACAGGCGGCACAACATCATCAACGACGGCTGCCACTTCAAATGGAACGCTGAAAGGTTCCGTGATCGAACTGGACACAAGTGGATCGGACCATTCGCATAGGTCAGTCGGGATGAGGCCCGGGGTTTGGAAAAGCGAGACGACGGTGTGATGGTGAGATAGGAGCGTTCGAGCAAAAGCAGCTAGCATTATGTGTTTGTTTTTTTAAGGGAAGTGCACTGTGAGCGCAAGAGCCTCAGTGCGTCAATCACAAGTAAAACATGTGGTTTCCTTCATGATCAGCCTTCCTGACATTTTATTTTGACAAATGTTCAGTGAGCTTTGAACAATCCGCACCTTCCGGAGACATTATCGGACGGTTTGCTAGATAACTACTCATGCTTTTGTTGAGGCTTAATGAGGGGTCCTGTACATTCTGGTGCCGAATGAAGCAAACTAATAAAAGGGCTTGTTGTTTTGCTCTAATTAATAAATGAAGGGACATATATGCAAAAAAAAAAAAACAGACCCCTTCAAAATCAGTATTTTTTGTCAAGATATGCGCAACAGTATTGTTTCTTCGTGATTTGCTTATTGTTTATTAGAATATATCTAACATGAGTTTTAAAAGCTATGGCTAAAAAGTGAATACTTTTTTAGGTATCTCTAAGCGTAAAATTCATCCGTTTTAATCTATGCATATCGGTGGAAATGGACCTCGAAGTGCATTCCGAGTTCATTTTCAGAAAGCTATTTGCGTTTGTTTGCTTGTACAACCTTTTTTTTTTTTATACTCAATGTGTTTGTCATGCTTTGTGTCTGCTGGTTATTTGGTGAATGTGCACATATGATAGTAAGTCAGAGAGATGTATATGTCAGAATGTATGTATGTAAGAATGTATGGATGTATTAATTGACCATTACAGTATTTAGCTCCATTCCCTCTGCAGCACTGATAAATACCTCTTGGCCTTACCTAATGGTTCCAGTATTAAGGACTTGCAGCGAGCTAGCTTCCTCTCCACGCTCTTCCGTGGAATAGGAACTGGCACTGGGAAAGCAGAAAGTAACTCATTCTCTGTCATTACTGTTTCCCTTCTGTGTTGAAGGCCAAGATCGTAATGAAAAACATAGATCTTAGACTGCCCTCTAGCGGATCACTAATGACATTCATCAAATGCACTGCCATTGGATGGAGTTTTGGACAACAATCACCATACGATAACGGATAAAAAAAATGGTGATTCCATTGTTGTTGTATTGAAAGACGTTTGGGTGGATAGGAATATTTTTTGTAATCATGTCTAACATGGTTTTCCCATAGCACTTGGAAAAAGTCCATCCACTCTATCTTACACCATGTCATGGTGGCCCAATGAAGGCAAAAACGATGAACTTAATGAGAGTTAGTATTAGCAGATTCAGGGTCTTTTTTCTTTCTTTCAGGCGTATTCATCCCCACTGATGAACCGACATTTACCTAGCTGTTCTCAGACTGTTATGAATACACAATTTACGCAACACAGTATTCCTCATCGAAACAAGAAGTATTGTTCAGAAGGGGCTCTTTGAAGAAACCGGTCTCTAAACATGGTGGAACGATTAGTCTAAAGATTAAGTCTAGATTCGACTAGGAATACAATGTAGCAGTGTCATTTAGACTTAATCTGTGTTGTGGAAAGCTGGCCCAATGGGAGCACTTAGAACCAATTGAATGAGGTTCCTCCTCAGGAACCCAAGGTTTTGTTTTGTTTTGCTTAATTTTTTTATGAGTAAAGAAATAGTATCTCAAGGGGGGGGGCAGTATTAGTCGCGAGACAATCAAGAAGTAGCTGTTCTTATTTATAACATCATATGCAATTTCATCTTCTTGCAGTGTCAGGCTTTCGACAGGATGGCGTTTATTCCCACTTTGCATCTTCACTCTGTCTTGGATTAAAACTGCTGGCTTTACCTTTAACACGTGTTCAGGGATTTTGATGCCAAAGAAGCTTTGTTAAAACACCTTATCACAGTATTTGCATCTCTGTTTCTCTTTACACATCAGAAATCTCCCCAAAGTGTCACAAATTAGGCAGACTTCCAACAGATATTAAAAGATCTGGAGTTTTTATTTTTAATATCAATATTTATTGTAGTATGGCACCATATGTCACTAATAACACATGCTTTTGTTTCAGTGCATGACCGATTTCATGCTTTTTTCAACACCACACGACTGCATTGGTTACATGGTTTCCGAATTAAAATTGAATGGAAAATGTGATGTTTAAAGGTGTATAAATCTTATACAATTGTATTGTTTTAAAAAATGACGTATGGACTCGTTTGTGCGCCACGGTTTTCACAAGCCATTGTGATTTTTTGCATTTACAGTCTTCTGTCCCTATGCATGAAGTTTTTTTCGGTCAGTAAAAATTCAGTAGGCTATTTAACTAATAATGATTGTTTCTACTGTCATCTCAAGTATTTTTTAAAGGGAGATTTCATGTTTCATGTGTATTTATATGTCTCACTTTGCATCGATATGAAATTTTTAAAAAAAGACTCCTTTTCAGTTCCAGTAATATATTTGCTGTTTGTGCCTTAAAGAATTCGGATGCAAAATAAAGACTTTCTAAATAACTACATTGTTTCAGTTCTTTAGTTGTTAAGTCCTTATTAAAACAGCATCATAAATTTATTTTTTTGTTATTTAAGGCAGGGGTGCGAGGCAGAGGGTCCCTAGGACTGAAGTTAAGATCCCCCGATTTTAAATGCAAATGTTTTGCATTTGACCATCAATCAGTTGTTCCCATGAAAAAATGTACATTTTCGTTCCAACCAATCGTGAAAGGCGTGTTTGTATTTGACAAGGAATTTATCCAACCAGATCTGTGGACTTTTGATTGAGGCGGGGCATATTTACAATATCATAGAGAACAAAGCTGTGCGTCAAATTCCATACTATCACCTAATACATAAGAGTATTTACTATGTACTAATCTAGATTATTTTATTTATTATAATTATAAGCCTAATTGACAGGTCACTTGAATTGAATGGGTTTAAATTATGCCAGTCACATGAATGTGGTTTTTAATTAATAGGGAGTTGTTTATTTCCTAATGTAAAGCTCACTTTAGATTTAAAACAAGTAACTTAAAAAGAAGTATAAATGATGCCAACTGCAATTTTTAAAAAAACTAGGAAAAGTGCTGTTAAAATGATACAAAGTGTTTTTAATTTACATGAATAAAACGCTCTAATGGCTCCTAAACATAAACATGACGGTACGTATTCCTAATGTGCCTATTATTTAAATAGTTAGATTATACTATTCTTAATCAATACTAATTATAAAATCCATCATAAGGGGTTCCTTGAACTTTGCTTTTACACTAAAAGGGGCGTGCATGTTTGAGAACCTCTGATCTAGATCAATACAGAGAACATAGTTTTAAGTGGAATCGTACATGAGTGGTTTATTAAATTCAAATACTAGCTGTAGCCAGCAAAATTAACCAACAGTGCTTTTTTTATGTTAATGTACTGTATGTTACTGCAGAAGAACTCTGTAACGCCGTCATCGGTAGCCATGATGGTTCTGTCCGTTATCTGCTACAAGGCCCTCCCTTTCCAATCCATGGTGCATGATGGGACAGGTTAGTGCAAAAACCATCCATCGCTCCACACTTTATTTGTTCAAATATACTCAAGAATGTTCTATAATATTACGAGTATGCAAAAACACCAGCTCCTGTACTAAATATTACAGTACATCACCTATGATTTAGTAAGGCAAGACCGTCAGGAAACCTATTAAATCCTACATGAGGCTTTACAGTGAGCCTAAAATTCACAGGCCTACAGCTTCTTACTTTTGACGATGTGTAACTGCACCAGATATTAAAACTATGAGAAGAATTCCTCGACCTCTTGTTATTTTGTATTCCAAGGCTGCCAAAGCTTGGAATGTTCTAGCGTCCTCGGTTCAGTGACGTGGGCTCTCGTTGTCGAAAATGATGAGATGAATCTCTCTCTCTCACCACCCTTATGTAAATTAGCAAAGAATGGTTACTATGGTTTTACTACTAGATGGTGACCACGTCGATCCCTAAACACAATTAAAACTGGCTAAACTTTGAAGGAAATATGAGTGAAGTGTGCAGAAATGGTGGATGAAAATATATTTATTATGGAATGTATGTATTTACATATTAAAGTCAAATATGCCACACTAAAGTGAGCCTTTAATTGATATTTTTGGTATCCTGTAAAATCACATAATAAATGAGCAAGGTGTTACCACAGTTGCACAGTTAAGATTTCATTCATCCATCTATTCATTCATTCATGCCTTCATGCATTCACTCATGCATTCATTCATGCATCCATTCATTCATTCATGCATTCATTCATTCATGCATTCATTCATGCATCCATTCATTCATTCATGCATTCATTCATGCATCCATTCATGCATTCATTCATGCATTCATTCATTCATGCATCCATTCATGCATTCATTCATTCATGCATTCATTACACAGGACTATAAGAAAGAAAGAAAGAAAGAAAGCTCCTTTATTGTCACATGTACAAGTACAGTACAGTGAAATTCATTCATGCATATCCCAGCATGTTGGTAAG
>JAOUQW010000033.1:3981871-3993061 GCA_028565825.1 Olivaichthys viedmensis
TTTGAAGGGGGGACTTTTTTTTTTTTTTTTTAATATTTATTTTGGTATTTTGGTCTTCTTTTTTTTTCCGTTTTTTTTAAAGAAAAATGGCTTCCGTGTGGAGTTGTGTAAACACTGAGATGTTTAAACCCCCCTCCCACAAAAAAAACCCCCTCAGCCTCAAAATGAATCCCAACACCCGTCTGGAGGGAACCTAGAGTTCTGCTGCTTGCGGACATGTAACGGACGGAAGGTGGCAAACGTGCAGAGGCGGTAGAAATAAACAAACAAACAAGAAAAATCAACACTGAAGTAAAAGTGCAAACACTTATCCAAAAGAGAAAGAAAGAAAAAAGTGCATTTTCAAATTCGTACTCTCTTAAGTTCAAGTACAAGAGTATTCTACAAACCCTCGCATTTACTCTTGTAGTATTAATATTAGGGGCCTTTTTAATAAGAATGATGTCATAATGCGTTCACCTTTCACCTGACCAAATATGTGTGTAAACGTTAACGAAAGCTATCTTGCGACCACGTTGGGTCTCACGCTTGCAAATTCGGAACAATTCCGCATGACTCAAATTGGAATAAAACGCTACGAAGGTTACGGGTAGGGGTGGGATTATCGTTTTCACCTTCTCGTCGACGTCGTTTGTATAAAATCGAACAAAAGCCAACCACGTTGGCCCTCGGTTGGTTCAAGACAACCTTGATCGGACTGTGCACGATTCATCTGTACTAATCACTTAAAATGACAAAATTCTTTGACGGTCTTCGTCGACTCGTAAACTCGTAAAATAATGGCGTGAACCAAGTGGTATGTAGCAGGTGTTTGCGTTCGGGTGCTCCTTGGTAACTGGTAAATTTATCATGTAAACAATACGTATGTCCACTGGGATATCAAGAAGCGGGACCATCTAACCAATCTAATTAATACAATCATGTAGGCTACACACATCATGATAGAGAAATTTATATGCGTATATTTATCGTTAACCTGGAACATTTGTCTGTTTGCTGCTCGTCACCCACGTGTGTAAAGCAAGGTGAAGCTCTGCGATACGTAACAACTCGTAAACTTGGGTATCATGGACGTAGCCCGAGTTTACGACTGGTATTTATCACTTTTTGTCGGCCGGTCGAGTGCAACTTCCTGGTGGTAAACTCGGCCATTTCCGAGTTGACGAGTTGAGCTAATGGTGTGTTTCCTGCCGAACACACCATTAGCTCAGCGATACCGATTAACTTTACACAAACCAATCAAATCCCAATGGATAAAACCAAAGTTCCGCCTGCCCACCCAAATATGCCGTCACATTGCGGAAAAAAATGCATACGAATTCCCGGCAGGCCAGCAACTTTTTGAGAATCCTCGGCTTATCTCGCAAACGTTAGCTGGCATGCTAGTAACGCTGACGATCCAAACTAGCTTGCATGCTAATAGCTCGATGTCACAATACGAACTGGCTAGAATAAAAAATGTAGTGATGGATATTAATTGTTGTAGTTTTTATAACAAAAGTTTTTCGTCCACATTTGTCCACATGACCCAGTAAGTTTACGCAGTTTACTCGGTCTGTGATGTGCGCCGGCGAAGATGGTCGGTAACGATGCAGAGGACACAGAGGTCACTCGTACAGCAGTGAATACAAAGTACTTCGTCTTGCATGCCGGAATACAGTGCTTATATTGAATATAAGCACTATATACATGAATCCTAGTCCCTGCCAATATAAAAAATGCCCCATAGCATAGGGCAGTGGTTCTCAATTCCAGTCCTGGAGGACCTGATGCTCTGTACAGTTTTGTGTTTTTCCTGCTCTAAAGCTCTAAAGCACCCACATCAGGTAATAAAAGGTTGGATAATTAGCTAATGCTTGAAGTCAGGTTCAGGGGTGCTGTAAGGAGAGGAAAAGCCCTGAATGATTTAAGGGGCCCAGACTTAAACTGGGGCCCTTGAACATGTATCTTAATACGGAGACTGATGGAGTGGGGCAGAGTGGAGTGGGGTGGGGTGCGGGGTTCAGTGTAAGCTTTTCTCAGGGGGCCCAGGATTTTTACCTTCGCCGCTGGTCAATAGTGTAAAAGCAGGGGAATCACAAAAATGTCCAGAGCACGGGGGACATGGGACTGAAGAACTGAAAAACTTTATAATGTAATCTTAAAGGTGACTGGTTAGGAGCTATTTTTAAGGGGGTTAATAGGTTGCATAAGCAAGTACATACATTTTCAAATATTATTTGCAAGTATGTATGCAAGTTTTATTGTAACAATTAAAAAAAAGTAACAATTTATTTTATAAGGATTTTTAGAACCCAATAATCACACAGGTATTATAGTAACTTGACTTGGAAATTACGTCAAAAAGCTTGCTAGTTTTGTTTTACAAATGCTTTTTTCTATAGGTTTAAGTATCTTTACTCTTAGCAGTTGTGGAATGTAATGTGTAGAAAAAATACAAAAGGTAGCATAATGCAGGACTGATGTTCCAGATTGCGAGGTAAAACTAAAGGTGGAAATATTGGACATAAAATAGTAGTTTGACATTTCACTGTTGCTGAAGGCGTTACCTTTGGGTAGGTGAAATTAGGTTATAGTATGTTTGTAAATGTCTTGATTGTGAATTAAAAGGCTAAGATCAGTAGTTAAGATTCTGCGCAGGTTGTTAGTACACATGCTAAAGATCTTCCAAAGAGCCACTGTTGGGCCCTTGAACTGCTCAGCTTTATGCTTTGATTGTAATGCTGCCTCACATGTAAGTCACTTTTGCTAAAGGCATATGCCAAAAAGAATAAGTGTAAATGTAATGTAGAACGCAATTTGGATTCTTAACCTTTTGGTGGCCTCTTGGGCAATGTTGACTGATGACTTTTAGTTGCAGGGTGGCATTCTTAAGCAAGTATTGTTTCAGAGTCCAACTGTCTACAGTGTTGCTGACCCATCCAGCCCGCACTGGGACATTTTTTTTTATCTTGACTCTTAAAAGGAATTCCCGCCCTGTCTCATCTTTAGTGAGTTCTAAGAAGGTGCACACACGACTCACGCTATCCCCGTTATCTTGCACGCCTGCTTATCTGCTCTTCAACACCCTGCCTAGAGCAGCAGTTTATTTTGAGGACAAAAAACAGCAATCACATTGGTTTGAGGGCAAAATGTGAAATATGTTGTAAGACTGGGTTAGTTGAGTTTTGGTGCTGATTACCAAATCAACCTAGCTCAAGTATAACCATACAAATAATAAAATAAATAAATAATTTAAAAAATATATATTTTTTGAGTGATTCCTTTCCAATATTTTTCAAAAGTAATTCCCCAGTAATACTCTCTCAGTTGGGTTTCCAGATGGAAATTCATATTTAACTTCGGGTGAATTGCATTGGAAATAGACACTTGCCATGGAACAGGCCAGTGAGGCTAATATGAGTCTATGTCCGGGGGGGGGGAATAAAATCTTAAATTTGGTTATAGTTAGATCATATCATAAGCAAACTGACAGTGTTTTCAGAGACACAGTGTTTTCTGCCCACTGATGTACTTTCCAATTCAACCATGTATTTGCTTTGGAGAATCTGCATGTAGTCTACTGTTACTTAAGTGCTCAAGAATAATGTGAAATGCTCTTCCAGGAAGCCTCTCCTTCTCACAGTCTTTTATTGTTGCTACTTGAAATGTTGGAGGTTTGAAAGTTGGAGGTTCCCGCTGAACTGAGGAGGATGTAAAATTAGAGGTAATGAAAGGGCTGGTGTTGGGTAAAATAGTGAACCCAGTTTAGTTTGACTTTGCAAGGTCTGTCTGCCTCATCCCGAGCTGAACTCGTGCAAAATGTGTGGGAATTAAAAAGAGAGCATTGTTGTTGGATTTCAAATAGATAAAGCTGTAAGAAAAGCTGCGGCAGTTAACCCTACCACCTCGCCCTAACTCTAACCTTTTGTAACTTTTCATGCAAATTGGCTCAAACCTTGTTGGAACACCAACGGTTTTTGGACTCTGCTCTTCCCTGTTAGTTGAGGAGCAAAACCAGGCCTAACATGTCGTTCTGCAGACAGCAGTTTTGGCTAATTGGTTCCATCTGTTTGGTTAGCGGGCTAAGCCTGGTGTTGAAGCACAGGCAATGCCAGTGCCAGTGCCAGTGCCATGCTCCTGCACAGTGACATTGTGTTGAGGTCTGTCATGAAGCAGCGCACAAACACACAGCATTCTGACACAAGACAGCAGCCACAGCTAAAAATAAACATTTGGTTTGTTCAATTTCAACAGTACAGTCAGCTTTTTCTTCATATCAAATTCAAAAAAGATCTGTTTGTTGAAGTGGAAACAGCAAAATAAATCTTTAGTTTGCAATAACAGAAAATGTCCATGAAAATCTGATTTGTTTGTTTGTTTGTTTCTTTCTTTCTTTCTTTCTTTCTTTCTTTTTCTTTCTTTAATTTTCATTATTTCTGATTCTTTTTCTCTTTCCATTACTCCCTGTCTTTCTTTCTTTCTTTTTTCTTTCTTTCTTTCTTTTCTTTTGTTTTCTTTATTTCTTCCTTCCTTCCTTCCTTCCTTCCTTCTTCTTTCTGCCTGTCCATCATTCCGTCTTTCTTTCTTTTTCTTTCTTACTTTAATTTTCTTTATTTCTGCTTCTTTTCCTCTTTCTTTCTTTCTTTCTGTTTCTTTAACCCCTTTCATTTACTTCTTCCTTTCTATCTTTCTTTCCATCTTTCTTTCTTTCTTTCTTACTTTTCAAATACACAGAAATTTGCATCTATTTATTTAATTATTTATTCATTTATTATTTTTTACAGGGCTGCACTATATATATAACACATAATATCACATAATCATAGGAGTTTGGGCCACTGCTATTCACCAAAGGTCACAATAAATACTATTTTTTTGTAGTACATATGTTGTAATAAGGCATTTTTGGTTTCAGAGCAGCACTGCTTATCAAATAAGATGTTTAAATAGTCTGTCACTGGTATTAAGGTGTCTGTGTTGAAAGGGCCTTGTTCTGGGCACACAGTAAGATTTTTTCAGTTAAATCTCTACTGGGAATTTCTCTGCTAAAAATGGCTCATAATCCCTTTCAACCACAATAAATTCTTTTTATAAAGACTGCAATGACAACATTGCACAAATAGTTGTCTTCATAGTATAATTGTGCAGCCCTGCATATATATATTTTTTACATCTGTTGTTTTTGAGCATTCTGTTATTTTTATGCCTCACAAGAAAAGAAAATCACATTAAACAAGGAATTATGTACATAGCTCAAAAAGCAGTAGGGATGCTACCGATTGATTCCTCTAAAGAAAAGAGCAGTCAATCATTCATTATCAGAATGGTATCAGAGGGCACAACAAATATCCTGAGATGTCCACAGAAAGTGTGTCTGTCGTTGCTATTACTATTATTATTCCTGTTCCTTTTCAGTTACTCTCCTCACGGAAATTGAAATCCTCTGCAATGGCACCTAATAATGAAACACAAACGTGTTACATTTGAAAACGTGTGTTCAGTTGTTCTTTAGAAGTTTTTTTTTTTTTCCTTATTAAACCAGTAATGTTAGAATAAATTATATCTTGTGAGTTTTGCTAGTACAGGAACCTGTTTAAACAAAAGTATAATACAGAACAATATTGTTTGTCGTGTCTTATATTTCAGAAGATTGATGCACATCAATCTTTTGTCTCCAAAGGAATAGAAAAAACTTTAGCAGCAGGTGAAACAAAAAGAAACAGAAGAGTAAGGTGATTCTTGTTTGTTTGTGTTTTTTCTTTTTTCTTTCTTTCTTTTTTTCTTTGTGTTTTGGATTTTGGATGTGAGCCAAAGGGTTTGAGTTTTGTGCACATAAGACAAAGACAAAGGGTGTTTGCAGCTTATAAGGGACTAAAGAAAACACATTAGCTACCATACCATTAGCTATACATGTAACTGGACAGAAGTGAACCTGTACGACATGAATACCTGTATCGTATTAATAAGCTCTTTGCACATTCACAGGTAAAACTGGGGAATAAAATAAATAGAAAATAATTTAACATTAAGTACAAAATTTGGTTTCAACTGCTACATTGCTGTATTCGAAACGACAGACTACATCCATTGTGCTTAGAAAGTCTGTAGTAGGTGTTTGTGCGCCAGGTTTTTTTGTTTTTTTCCAAGTCCTTATACAGTTTTGCTTTCAGCTTTCAGTGCAGGGATGAATTTAAGAAATATATCAAATTTGGATTGCTTTGAGCCTAATCCATTTCACGCAGCTCCAACTTGGCCTGCACCAGCTCCTTATAGATTGTTTGTCCTTCACACCAACCCAGCTGAACTGGTTTGATCCAGTTATTTTCCCTAAAGGCCAAGAGTAATAGCAGCCTGGACACACTCTCCGCCGTCCATCTGCTTTTGTGTGTGTTTGCGAGTCCTCTCTGTGCGTGCCACCGTAGGATCAAACTTTCCTATTTGGTTTATCTTGCTTTTGTATTTCATCACAGTCATTTCACGAGGTTCCTTTTGTGGCTTCGTGTAATGGTCCTTGGTGTACTGGCCAGAACGTTTATCCATTCTCAGCTGAAATTAGTCCTTCTCTCTCTCTTGCTCTCTCTGTCTTGCTCTCTGTGTCTCTCTCTCGTCTGTCTCGCCCTGTCGTTTAGCCAGGCTGTGGATTCTCAGTCTCCCAGCTCCGGTACGGTGGAACTAGAGAAGATAAATGAAGGGAGATTTTGTTAGAAGCATTGCCAGGCACTCATACAGTTCTTCTATATTTGATTATTTTAAATATATAGTTTGTTCCTGGAAGAATTGTTCCTGGTTTTCATGAATGTTATGACCTTTTCAAGAAATCAGGAAAATGAATGGACAAATCACACACGGCACGAAACACCACAGGCTTTTTGTTAAACCATCTGTAACTCCTTTATTCTTAAATTGCTTAAGTGCTTTTTATCCCAAATAAAGGCAGAGGAATCATTTCTCTACATAAACCTTTGGCCTTATAGCAGTATGAAACTGCATCAGTATTATTACTACAAAATTATACAATATACAATACCAATCATTTAATGTACGCTATAAAATGTTTTATTCATTTTCAAATGTCCATGCACACAAAAAAAAGGTCAAAATGTATTTTCATAACCCTTTTGTCACACTGTTTTAACTTTTTTTTAGATGTTTAAATTACAAGAGTTATACTGCTGGTCAAAGTTTTTGAACACGTGGAAATTTATTTTGTCACAGTTTAATCACTATTGGTGCCACAGACAAAAAAATGTAATAAGGAAAAATATTAAACAAGTGTCCAACCAAAAACCTAAATCTTTGTTTTTAAGGACTTATTAACTGGCCACTGTCAGATGTTGGCAATGTTGCAACACTGTTAAACTTAACTTTTTAACTTTTCTTATAGCCGGCTTAACTTTCTGGTCCTAAATAGAGACAACCTCACAACGCAATATTGCTAATGCAGGACATTCTCTCTCACTCTCTCTCTCTTTCTTCTGTGCTAAACTAGCTCAGATCCATGGTCTCATTGCTTAAGCATCCAAATGTTTAAGGCCAGTTTTCTCATCAGGTTGGCTGCCATGTTAAACTTGGCAAAGCTGTGTTGTGAGGGATGACTTGGATGTGCCAGAAAATGCCGGAAAACGCACCACTTGACTATGGCTTTAGTGCTATAGTTTAAAGTTCAACCTCACTCCTGTTCAATAATTTAACACACTCGCGTGTAAATTGTGACAGTTGTGACAATGGCACAAACAGTATAATTTCAACCATTGAATTTGTGGTTGTCACAGTGATAGATCCTTTTCTATATGATTTTTATTTTGTGTTTGTGGATCGGAAAATTATATCCCCTTTGTAAATTGTGTTTTTTTTTCTTCTAGAGAAAATTGATGGCATGACTACCCCTAACTTAACTTTGCTCATCTTTTTCTCCGTCCTGTTATTCCCCACCTCCACCTCTGCTCTCATCACTGCTCCCTTCATCACTCCGAATGCCCCAGATTCCGATCCTATCTCAGCTACTGTACAGTACAAGTCTCCACAGGAACAGATAAACAACGCACAGTGTTTATGTCCTTAAACAAACTTAAGAAATGCTTTGAGAGAGCCAGGCCCCTGAGTTAAACCCTCGGGAGCGTAGGAGAGTGGATTATTTTAAAGCCTTGTTTTTCCACCTGGCCTTTGGTGCTGCAGGAACAGCGACGTTTTGATTGACAGCAACACTACAGTGGTTAAGGTTCTGCACACCAGTTCAAATCCTGAGTCGAAATCCCAGATATCTGCGGTTGGGTCCTTAAACAAGACCCTTAACCCTTAACTAGTCAGCTAAATGTTTGGATTGCATTCTGCCTCGCTTTATAAAACTGTCCTTTAAATAAATAAATAGATAAATTCAGTAGCACTGCTTAAATATACAATATACAGCATGTGTAAGTAATCACAAAGCTGGGCCTCAGCTTGTTGATTTAACTTGCAGACCTCTTTTCCCCTTTTTTGTTAGATTACTGAGCCCAGTTTTGGAAAAGCACTCTAGAGTATAGAAACAGTTTCCCCTGCATATATTAGCTCTCCATCACTTGAAAAGAATGTTTGAGTGACAGTACAAGATACAAGCTCACCCTGGTTTAACACATTAAAAAATTAATGACACAAAATCCTGTCTTACTGTGTGATATACAGCTGGATCTAAAAGTTTTGAGTCCACTATTAAGAACTGTTTCATCATTTATCAAACACTGATATCATATTTTATTAATTCAATAATGCATTATTTATACAGTACTGTGCAAAAGTCTTAGGCACCCTAAATGTTTATATGAATTTTATCTTTATTGTATGTTATCCGCATTAGCGTGTCATTAGAAAAGAGCAAATTCTCGATTTCCAAACATTCATCTTCCAAAACATTTTATGTCACAGTGACATTTTTGTAAGTCATTAAAGAAAGTAACATAAGCAACATAAAAATTATTATGTTGAATAATAAATTGTTAAATATTTTTTATGTATTATTTTTATGCCCAATAAACTACTAAAAATGGTATAGGAACATCTCTAAAACTTTACACTCATTAAGAATGCGAGGATATATGAATATGCATGATTATTCAAATTGAAAACGCCCCCATGCAGCCGTGCCGTAAAAAAAACCATCTCTCCCCCATTATGCTGGTTAAGCTATATTGGACCGTGATATGTTCAAGCTATTTCGTGACGTACAAAACTAAGCTGATAGGTTGCTCCCCACAAACCGTTTTTTTTTTTACGGAAGTGCTGTGAAAGTCTCTGTTTTCTATGGACAAATGTAAAACTTGCACTGTGGTAACAAATTTAACTCAAATACCAATCTATATAATCATAATACGCCATCCAAGAGGAGTTAACCGTTTAAAAAACAATTTTTTGAGTGCAGGGGGTCTTTAAGTAATAGAGCACTTTTTAGATAAAAACATAATCAAGGCTGTTTGGGATTTTACCTGCAGAGACAGAAGCAAGTGAGAGCCAAAGTTCTGCAGAAGAACTGTGGCAAGTTCTCCAAGATCCTTGAAACAACCTACCAGCCGATTTCCTTATAGAACTGCACGACAGTGTGGATAAGAGAATTGATGCCATTTTAAAGGCGAAGGCTGCTCACACCTACGAATTGATTTTGTTTTAGTTTTTTTTTTACTGCTTACTGCTATTTTTAGTTTATTTTATATTAAGGAACTTTTAATTACATTATTTTCAAAAGCATTTTTGCTTTACAGAATTTCTTTACAGGTGCCTAAGATTTTTGCACAGTACTGTACATCTTATACTCAGATTTTGTCCAAACAAATCTTAAATAAGTTTTCACTAAAATCGTTCTTGGTAGGGGCCTTAAGACCTTTAATCAAGACCTTCATAACAATATATATAGCCAAAGCTAATATACTGTAGTTTCATTGGTAGCTTATGTAAACTTTCTATAAATTGTGCTGTGTCATATATGACATAAAACAATGCATTGCCTAGACCTTGGCTACAGTAACCTCACCGGCTGGATGTTCACTTTATCCAAATTAATGCCAGTGCACACAGTGAGTTCTCACTACTCACTACAGTCCTTTCTCAGCTTGAATAATAAGATTATCGTATTAGAGTCAGACCTTAAAAATATAGATTAGATCATCATTCTGAATGCTGTGTATTTAGTAAAAATGGACTTCTCAGTGTAAGTAAACGGTTTGGTGCTGCTCCATGGAAAAACCGCTGCTGTATTTGGTAAAATGGGCCAGTGAGGTGTCAAACCCAGGACACTGCTGATTTCGATGATTGATGGTCCGAAAATATTTGAATCAAGCCCCTCTTTGCTCCCATGCCCACAATGGCCACCTGCCACCCGTCTAATGTTTCTTCATATTACCATTCTGCTAACTCATCTTGAGCTTTTCCCCCCCTTTTGCAGGTCTGCTGCTGACTGTTTTTTTTTTTTTCTCACAAGACTATTCTTAAAAGGAAAAAAAAGGCCAGAGGGCTACTTGACACCATTAAACTCAATGACCCTGTTATGAATTTTAAAATGTGAAATGATGTAAAAGCTGTTTATCGGACAGTTTATCGGTATGATGGTATACCATGATAAAAAAAAATTACTAACTGAAATGGTTATATTGTTAACATGGTATACTGGTATAGATAATGACATCACATAAAACATAATTATAAGTGTGTCGAGTCTCTAATAATATGCTGCAAGATCTTTTTTTTATTACACCTTAGCATACTTTTTAAAGAACAAATCAGAAAAACCTTGTATTTCAACATTGTTTCGATAAACTACTCAACCGTGGAAAACAATCTTTTTAATAAGTCCGTGTTAAAATATTTGATAGTTTTTCTAACCAAATAATTAAAAACATTAGTAATGTGTCGTTTAAAGCTGCAATATGTAACCATTTTATAAAAAAATGAAGTAGGGGGGAAAATACTCTAAAACATGGTGTTCCAGTCACCCTGGAAATCTTAAAATATAATTCAAAGTCAGAGCTACCACAACTTTACGCACTACTTGAATACATATTAACTTGCCACTTAACAACAATCTGATTAATCTGCACAGGGGAGGGTGCGCACTACAAAAAGTTCCTTCATGAATTGCTTGCACTACCACATTTCTACCAAAGAGGTATCCAAATCCTTAAATACCTGAAAGTTACATACTGCAGCTTTAATGTTGTCCTCTTTAAACAAATATATTCTGAT
>JAOUQW010000033.1:4002805-4024150 GCA_028565825.1 Olivaichthys viedmensis
GTCCCCGTGTAGAAGGTGGTGAGGATGGAAGGGGGGAGGTTCACTCTCTTCATCCTCCGCAGGAAGTGAAGACGCTGTTGGGCTTTCTTAGCTAAGCTGATGGTGTTGAGGGTCCAGGTGAGGTCATCCGTGATGTGCACACCAATGAACTTGGAGCTTTTGACTCTCGCCACAGTTCCGCCGTTGATGTGCAGTGGAGAGTGCTCACCACGGGTCCTCCTGAAGTCAACCATCATCTCTTTTGTTTTGTCAACACTGCGAGCCGCTCCACCTCCTCCCTGTATGCTGACTCGTCATTGTTGTTGATGAGGCCCACCATTGTATGGGGGGGGGTGGTGGTGGTTTAAAACAACTTGTCTGCGATGTTGAATTAGTATTGGCAATTCATAAACTTTCGTATACCAGTTTGACCAGCTCAGCCTGTGTTTTCGCAGCTAGTAGCTGGTCAGACCGAGCTGGATTTTTCAACAGGGTTTGGTCAGAGAAATCGGGGCTGTCAGAAAACTTCCAAATTTCCGACTCAGAATTCCTACTCGGAGGTCGACGTGAACATTTTTCCCAGTCGAAACGTGGTAATTACGGTTACTCCTATATGACGTGAATGCAGCATATATCCTCACTCATCCAGCAATGCAATATTGGAGGTGACCACTGTTATCCCGATTTTCTCCAATGTTAACTAGCTAGCCTAGTTTGGGGATAAACATTTACGGTTTCTAGTACATTCTAAAAAGTATTTTAAAGTAAACATCTACTATTCTTGCTAGCCATTTAGCAAAAGTAATGCTAGCCACGTGTCCATCAGGCTAATCCTAGCTAGCTAGTAAACACGAGCCATGTCCTAGGGTGATGAGAGAAATTTCATTTTTTTAAATTTTTAGATATTATTCTTATTGGTTTTGACAGTGCTGAATAAGAAAAAGAGCAGGGTGGATAGAGCTGAATGAATCGTGCTCTTAGCTGTTGGCAGTAAAATAATGCCTTAGCTGTTTTTTGGTCAGCTTTATAGCTTTATATGGCGGTCTTAGGGTGTTGGGGGCCCCTGGGCTTGAGCCATCATTGGGGCCCTATACCTACAACATGACATGACAGCTGCTCCAACCAGAAAAAAAACCCCAAGGCTACTACAACACAAAACAGCAAGTAGTCACTGAGCAGAGAGGCAATGCCAACCGTTATGGACAGTACCTAAAGCACAGAAACTGAATCACAGATTATAAACAGAGGGAGAGACATATGCAATGAAAGAGTTTAAAGTTATAATTAATTGCTATCACAACACAAGAATGCAAAGGTGAGAAAATTATTTATCAGAAGTGTGTGTGTGTGTGTGTGCATTAGAGAGAAAAAGAAAAGAGAGATTACCATAGCAAGCAAAAAATATAAGACCAGGGTTACCACTGCAGCAATTTTGACAAAATAACCACAACATAAAAGAGACACCATGCCACCACCTTGGCCGAACTGAACCTCTATGTAGCCCACACAGGTTAGCTGATGAACCTGCCGCGCTGCATGCGCCAGTCTGAGGAGAGGTTAATGATGATGGTACCGCAGCTGGAGTTGCATCGTCGATTAAAAAGAAATTAAGTCAGTTTTGGAATTCTTTTGAGCATCTCCGTTTCACGCTCCTCTTTTTATTTTAGTAGTTTTTTATTCCCACTATCATAACTATTTTCTGTTTTCCGACATGATGACAATTCGCTAGCTAAATCAAAGCCCATGTGACTGCAACTGGGTGAGTTCGTAACCTTCCCATTGGTAAATCTTAAACTAATTAACAAAGGCCAAATATGACCGACATACAGCTAAGCAAATCAAAGCACCTCTTTCAACGAAGAATTGAACTTGGACGAGTCAGTGGCAATATTTCTTAGAAAATATTCCGATCTCTGGACTGAAAACCCAAATATTTATTCATAGGTCTTGATTAATTTGGGGCTCCCTTTTGCACGGGGCCCTGGGCTACAGCCCAGGTTAGCCCGTGCATAAGTCCGGCCATGGTGATGAATCATTCTCAGCACAGCGGTGACACTGACATGGCAGTGGCCTCTTACTTACGAGTGTATCAGGGTTTTTAGGTTTTTAGTGTGCACTTACTGGCCACTTTATTGGAGACACCTACCTTGTTCATCCACCTTTTAGGTGTACAGTTACAGACTATACCTCATTTTTCATGTGCACATTGTGTGTTAATCATCCTTTAGTCCTTCATCATTGTCAGTTTCTGACCACATCACCACAGTCGTTGGCTGGATATTTTTGGTTGGCAGACAACCCAGTAGTGACATTGAGATGTTTAAGGTGTGCCAGTTTCACTGCTGTGTTAAGAATGGTCCACCACCCAAATAACATCTGGTCAGTGGTGATTCTATGGTGGTCCCTTTCCATTAACGGAGGAGTTAGAGGGGGGCTGACAAACAAATTGTGCATAGCATCAGATGAGTTACAGTCAGTAATTTTATACCTACAAATTGCACCTATACGGTAGGCTTACTTGATACACTGTGTGGATATATAATGAATTCACATTCATTGCAGAACCAACTTATTGGCTTAATACTGGCTGCATATGGCATAATAAACAAATATATATCAGTCCATAATAGTTGGAATAGTCTTCATCAATCTTTCCCCTTTCTTGGCTTCAACAGAGATATTTTTTATTTTAAGACCCCAGCAACTCAATTGCTAGCTAGCTAACAACATTAGATGTCTTAACTTAGTCATACTTTATAGATGGAGTAAAATAGCACTGTATGCTATTGTCTGCTGCTTGAGGTTCTGAATAATTCTATGTCAACCAATTGCACGTCCTGCACGACAAACTTTAACCTTAAGCTCGGTGGGTCCACTACTGTGACGCTCGGTGGGTCCACTACTGTGACTACTGTCCCTTTCCTATTAGTTTCACTGTAGTTATTGAATAATATGCTTATAGATGAATCACTGAACAATAAGAGTTTAAGTTGCATTATTTATATTTATTATATTAATGGGTTTCTCTTTGGCAGGCCGTTTGAAAACATTGTAAAGATCCGCCTACTGAATAGGCCCTGTGTGTACAGGGATATAAACACTCTGTGTTTTTTTTTTCCTTGAGAGAGAGAAAACAAGAAGGATGGAAGGAGGGCAGAAACAGTCTAATCCTGGCACTGTTGCGCCACATCCCTTGAAGCAGGGCATGAGAAGACCGCAAACCACTGGGAAGACCGCAATCTCCAAGGGTTTTAAAAAGGCTTCCGCTGTTTTATTTATTTATTTCCCCCCTCAGAGTTTCGTGACAATGCTTTGATGGCCCACTTGTCGCATATTAGCATTTTATATGCTAACTTTGTCATGTTTGGCCATGGGAAGAAGCCTGGATGGCTGAATTTTTTTAGTACATTTATTTCAGCCTTACAAGCCACCATGGGCTCTTTTAGACGCTCTGGAGCCTTTAAAGAGAACAAGCTCAAGATAAGTACACATCAATTATACTTGTGGAAAAATTTATGGGTCGGAGAAAGCATGAGATCACCACTTTTAACCCACACAGGCCAGTTTTGGGGCGCTATAGCCATCAGGTTGTGAGGAAATCACACTCATTTCCTGGAGAATGGAACCAAATGCTATGTTTTTTTCGTCCAGGAACTTCTGTAGAGCAGACGGTGTAAAATGCTGAAAAGCCTTGTGATCCGCCGGTACCCCTTAGACATTAAGACTCCCATGAGGAAGAAGGAGCGTGCCAAGCCGGAATGTAACATTATTAACGAATATTATCAGAATGGCACTGCTAAATGCTTAAACGGTTACAGACGGTTCCTCTTTGAATGTTAAACAGGCGTAGAGTGGCGTTAAGGCCCTGCCGCACACCTGAGTCTTATCTGGAGAATTAAGGAAGTGGGACTTTTTTTCTAAGTGGAGGATTTAAATGCTGCTATTCAGGGCTGCAAATGGGAAGTGTGTGTGTATGTGTGTAAGAGGAAGAGAGACAGATATAGACCCTTGATTTTTGAAGTTCATGCTTGTGTGCCTGTGCACCGTGTGCATTAGGCCCCCCATGTGTATATTTTCAGACAGTAGGGTGTGTGTGAAAGAAAGAAAGAGAATGAGAATGAACTATGCAGTATAGTTGCACAACAACTTTCAGTCATGAGTCATCCACAGTGTACCACAAACTCCTGGTAACACAAAGTATCTTGTGTAGCATGGGTCATAGATAACACGCTTCCTCCTGGAGCCAAAACCCAAGAGAGATGTCTGGAGATATGAATGCCATCTGTGTGTGGGGACGTATGTATCTGGTCTCTGATGGAACCCTCATTGCAGGTGGTTCTTTATTTCCGGTCTTTGTGACTTGTGATGTAATAATTGCATATCGCGTAATGATTTATCGTGAGACCTTTGATCAGCCCCTTTGAATTCTTTGTAACATGGCAAACATATGTTTCTCTTGCATCTGTCTCTCAGATCTCTGTGAAGCCAACAAAAGAAGAAAAAAAAATCTGTTTGAATGAGAAAAGGTCTGTGTCTGTGGGGACTAAGTTTTACAAAATTTAATGAATAATAAAACCAAGCTGTATTTTCTAACAAAATGCCAAAGCCCTAGAAACACAAGAGATTTTATCATTTGAACGTTTCACTGCATGATTAATAATAAGTAAGTAAGTAAATAGACTAAGATTTTGACTAAGATCTTTCCATTGTACATTGTACTAAAAGCTAAACTGATCCAGAAAGTGTTCTATAAAACAACAGTAGGTGCACTAGTCTACCGTATGTGCTGGAAATCACAGCTAATCCAGAAGCAGCATTTCTTCTATACAGTTAAGGGCAAAGGTTTGCATCCCCTATGGGTTTTTTTTATGAAAAAAAGTCCCTCTATTTTACTATTTATCTACAAAAATATGAGACTTCTGAGATGTTAAAACTGAGACGTAGATATATCCTGCAACAAGACAACAAAACAAAATATAACACAAAATCAACAGAAAACAGAGGTTTTGCCATGAACCTCTTGGTCTAATTTGAAGAAGGCAGTGTGTGACATCTGGCAGAGTTAAAACAAATATGTTCGGAAAAATGTGCGGGGAAGAACGTGAAAAGATCTAAAAATCTGCTCCAGAGGATAGGAAAGAGGTTGGAGGCAGTCATAAAGACAAAAGGTAGCCATAGAAGTTATTAAAGAATATTATTTCACATTTATTATTTCTTTTGAACATTTGAGAAACCTGACACACTAAATTCTGTAAATTGTCCGGGGTGTGCAAACTTTTGCACTCGACTGTAAAACAATTATTGACTCAGAGTGGGTTTTCAATGTTCCTTAAGCTTAAGGAAGCTTAAATAATTGTCTGCTAATGTTGCTGTAGGGCAGCCAGAAGTGATTGAATGTTAATGCTGAGTCTATTTGTTGAGGATTTTACAAAAATCATTGCCGATTGCAGAGGTCAAGACATCGGCAACAGGCAGACACAGTGATTACAGACAGATCCATAATCGTAATATCTGAAAACAGACAAAGGTCAAAACCAGAGAAACAAGCAACACAGAGAACAAGGAAACAGCTCAGTTTTGACATGTGATACTTCGGAAAGACAAAAACAAACCAAGGATTACACATACATTGACTGGGATTGCAACAGAACAACACACAGGCGAGACAAACTAAACCCGGCTGAGAACTAAGATCGTGGCTGCGGCCAGAGCAGAGCCAGACCAGGATCTGAGGACAGTTTTGTGGCAGTTGACACTATCATGTCTCTTCTTGCTTGGTTCAGGTTAGGCTTTGAGTAAAAGAGGCAGGTCATGTGATAGCATGAAAGTGAAAATTGGACCTGTCCATTCAGGTGCGTGACAAGGCTTTGAGTGCACCGTGACATTGTGGGTGGGGTGGCGCTCTCACGGGAGGGGATGCCCCTCCTATGCTTCCTCTAAACAACTGAATGTGTCAGCAGAGGAGAGGAAAAGAGTTTAAAGGCTGTGGAATATCAATGTGTGTGTGTGTGTGTGTGTGCGTGCGTGCGTGTGTGTGTGCATGCGTGTGTGTGTGTGTGTGCGCGTGTGTGTGTGCGCGAGTGTGTGTGTGTGTAAGTTAAAGACAGAGAGAGTGAAGGAAAAGAGAGTCAACAAGAAAAAAAAGTTAAAAGTTGAGTTTAAATGCAGAATTGCGCACATTTAGCCGCACAATTCTGATAATATTCGGTTATAACCTGTAATTTACATTTACTTCTTAATGTTACATTGTTATATAATGTTATATTATCCTGTGATCCAATGTTAATCGAGCAAACCAAGGGGTGGCATCACATAATTATGTAGAGAACAAGGTTGTATATGCAGAAAATCTGATTTGTTCTTTGGTGCAAACTGAATGCTCGCATAATGACATTGTTCTATTGATGTCACGATGTAGCGGCGGGATAGAGGACACAGGCGCAAGCCGTTTTAATAATGAACATTTATTTGTAACATACATCAAACTACACGAACACACATAACATTAAACAATCAGGCACAAACTGGATGGAAACAAGAATGCTTTTTAAACACTTCCTAATCACAAATAAACAAACTGCAGGTGGGGACAATCACATTACGGGACAGGGGCAATTAACCAAAAACAAAAGCACATGGTCGTGCACGTGGCGGCCGTCGCCATGGCAACAGCCAGGATAGGTCACGCACACGTGACAGTACCCCCCCCCCCCCCAACGGCACACAGGCACTCAAATGGGGGGGCCCGGGCCTGTAGGGCCAACGTCCATATCCGGGTGGTGGCATGGAGGCCGGCACTGCATGTGGGACTGACCACCATCCCCAGCGCAGCTAGGGAGCGGTGGCGCAAAGACCGCGCAGGTGCGCAGTGGTGCAGGAGTGACCACAGCGCTGGCCTCCGGTGTTGCAGGGACGGGAGGCGGAGGGACTTTGCCGTCCTCGAAGCCCGGGGGCGGAGAGATGACGTCCTTGCTGTGGACTGGAGGCAGGATAGCCCGAAGCCCGGGAGTGGTGCGATGACGTACTCTGCCGTATCGGGGAACTGGGATACGCCTCCTGCAGCATCAGGGAATTCGGCCACGTCTCCTGCGGCATCAGGGAATTCGGCCACGCCTCCTGCCGTGTCAGGGAACTCAGGTACGCCTCCTTCGGCACCAGGGAGCTCAACCACGCCTCCTGCGGCGTCAGAGAATTCGGCCATGCCTCTTGCGGCATCAGGGAACTCAGGTACGCCTCCTGCGGAGTCAGGGAATTTGGCCACGCCTTTTGCGGCGTCCGGGACGGCATCATCCCCCCCCCCAAAAAACCTCCAGAGGGCTTTCCCTCTTCGCTCCTGCGAGGCTCTTTTAAACACAGCTTTTTAAAAACTCTGGGTTTTTTAAACACATCCTAATCACGAACAAATGACATGCAGGTGGGGACAATTACGAGATAGGGGCAATTAAACAAAAACAAAAGCGCGTGGTCGTGCAATTGTCACGTGCGTGTGACCTAGCGTGTTGGTCGCCATGGTGACGGCCGCCACTCTAGGTCACGTGCATGTAACAATTGGCTTCATAGTTCCAGAGATGGGATTTGAGGGCTTATTTCAAGGGTGGCAGCTGTGACCACGCCCTTACTGTTTTTATATCATGAAAACATGCCCCTGAACTTTCACCACAGTCATAAGCACTGAGTTTGGCCAAAGCCCCTTATATTTTCTGCCTAATTTTCTTCCCTACTGACCTCAAAATTCAGGCCCTTGTTCATGTCCATGGACTCTCAACCAACTGATTGTAAATGTTGTGATGAATATTCTGTTGTTTTTATATTATGTCTGGAACCATGCGTGTTGATTCCATCTTGGCAAGGTGTCTCTTGAAAACAAAAATGGGTTAAATAAAGCTTGAAGAACATTCTGACTTTGCAGTCTTCTTCTTCTTCATGGAGCCAGCGTTTAGTGTGCAGGAGGAAAATACAGTGAAACGGAGAGAGTGAATAAAAGCTGGGTCAAAAAGAGTGTCAAAGAGAAAGAAATGGTTAAAGGTGAGGTGAAAAATGGGATGAGGGGTAATACAGTGATTGAGACATTCATCACAATAATTGCTCATCTTCATATGAGCTCACTGACTTCCAGCCCTCCACTCTGAGTGAAGGTGAGAACAGTAATAACCCTCCGTCACAAGCATGGCAATGTCAGTAACAGCTATTCAGTGTTCAAGAGGGATGAATGAACTTGGGCCACCGTGTTAAGTGCAGATCGGCTCAGTCAGCCAGTCTGAGGGATTGGACTTTTACTTTTTTGCCACACTGCTTCAGTTCCCCATTAACTATGAATTTTTGACAGACATGTCGACCTCCTTTACACCAATGGGGAAAAAGAGTGTCGCTGTTCTTGCAGAAGAAAATCGATCCATCTTAGATGATCAGACAGAGGCAAAGTGATGAAATGACATCAGGTTTGATAAAAGTATAAGACGAAAGAAGGCAGGAAATGACTATTTGCCAGAGTTAGCCTGAGGTAGTGTATTTTTAGTGTTATATGATATAAAAATGTATGCTTCACCACTGTTTTCACCACTGTTTATTCTAGATGTATTCATGAGGTTATCATATGGCAGAGTTTATATAATATTGTCATAGTTTTATTCAGTTTCCTGTTGGCCTATGTTCCTGTGTCTGTTCTCTTTGACACTGATAAATGATGTGCCTGAAAAGCCTCTCAGTGAGAAATATAATGTTCTTGAATATTATTTCTTCATGCGATACAACCTGTCTGAAGTTGAACTGTGCTGAATTGGAGAATGAGAGCACAGATGGCTTTATGATCAAGCTTGTGGTCACTGTAGATCTCCTCAGGGAGAAGCCGGGTTACCAGGCAGGATGGGATTTTGGAAAAAATACACAAACATTTGGAAACTGAAAGCAGGTCGACCTCTTGAGGAACATATTGATTTGTGGGTTTTCGTTTATAATGACAGGCCATTCTTTGTGGCTGGAAATCACACCCACAACCTCCAAAATGCAGATCCTGTGTTGATAAGAGCTTAGCTTTGCTCTTATCAACACCAAAGTGTGCATTTATGTTTACATTTATTCATTTGGCAGACATTTTGATCCAAAGCCACTTACAAGTGAGGCATAATCAAATCCAAGCATTGAGCTGTTAAAGGAGCTGACACAGATACAATTCTAGCAAGACTCCTGAGCAGAAATAAGTGCAATACAGTTGTAGGAAAAAACAGACAGAGCCACTAAACACGCACGCATGCACACACGCACACACGCACACACACACACACACTAACTAAAAGAGCCACAACTAAATACAAAGACTTTACTCAGGAGTGAGGTAAATACCAGTCATGAAGCAGTCAGTGACTAATGCAGTCTAAATACTGATGACTTGTGACGTGTTATTGAAAAAGTACAGCAACATCACGTCAAGCAGAAAGCAAGAAATATTACGCAAACATGTTCTGTGGAAAATCTGACAAGAAATACTATACATAAGTAAATTATTATGCTGCACATTTTCTCCTTTACAGGCATGCTTGGAACTCATTAGATGAAAAATAGAAAGAAATACGACATTTATTGTCATTATACATGTGTACAATACAATGAAATTCTGTCTTCACATAACCTAGCTAGGATGATCAGCAAGGATCATACATGTAGGCCTTTCATAAAAATGTAAACAATAGAGGCTTTTTAGTTGTGTTGATTATATTTAGGGTTCTGATTTGAATGAACTTAATTTTTCTTGCAAAAAATGGCAGTAATATATTTTTGGAAATATTTATCCTTGATCACATATGCAAGATGAAACATCAATAGTAAATTTGTTTTTAAAATGATGTCCTTATGTGATAGCAAATGTGAATAATGTAAAAAAAAAAAAAAAAAAAAAAACATTATGAAGAAAAATAAATGGGCAAATGTTTTGATAAAACAAGGACTTTATCTGACATCTAAACTGATTATGTCTGTCATTAAATTATTTTTAGCCTTAACTCTGATATTCATCTAGAAGGCACTGTTTGTACCAAATTACATTTGGCAAAAAAGACATATTCAATGTAGTAAAGATGTCTAGTACAACATGCAGTAAATGCCCCTCTCTCTTATTCCTCCTTACGATGTTAAGATAAATGTTAAATAGACCAAGCTGGATGGGGGACTAGTACTGAACTATTAAACTATATATTTCAAAATTTATATTAAAAGTTATACTTGCAAATAAAGCTAGTAATGCATTTTTTATTTATTTTTTAAATCGTTGGAAATAAATACAAGATTGAAACATCAACAATAAAATCCTTAAAATGGTATTGTGTAATAGAAAAAAAAAGTTTTCATATATGTCAAAGTTTTTTAAATAAATTAGCTTAAAATAACAGCATCAAACTTAATTCCACTCAATTTTTACAATAATGACAAAAAACCCTAATGGCCACACAATGTTGCGCCAAAGAAACCATTTCCTAAAGAATGCTCTTGTTAAATCACTACTGTTGGAAGCAGGACACAGGAAAACTCCCACCTGCAGAGAATAAACATCAGTGTGCAGAAAATAGCACAATTCCAGGCTGAAAGAACCATTAAAACAGCTGTAAAGTGTCAGTCAACACCAAGCATCCTGTTAGTGCCGACATTATTGGGCTATAGAGAACCTGCTTAAAGACTGTGAGAAGCTGCTCTCCATAAACACCAGTGTTTAAGGAAGCTGGAGATATAGTATTACTAAACGGAAAAGAGGAAATCAGAATTAAAACGTACCCCAGGCATTAGATGTATTGCTGAGTGTAATATTGTGCAGGTAAGTCCATTTTACAAATTTCCTGTACATTGATCAGAGATATGTATGTAGGAAAACCCTTCAGGTGGTGAACCTTTTCAGCTTCAACCGTTTCGTTATTTTATTTTTTTAAGAATTCTCAACCACAACTAAAGTTATGGCTTTTTGAAACATGTTTATGAAATTAAAGGAGAGGAAAATGCATTTAAAGATTGTGAACATTCCATTCTGTTTCCAGTGAACGTCGCTGACAAGTTTACGACTGTTATTCAGACTAAGACTACTATGAATCGAAGATATGAAAAAAGTAATTGAGCACAATTTTCACTGATTTTGATTTAAGCCATGAACACAAGCAACCAAACAACCTGCAAGTAAGATACCCTAAATTTAAATAAGAGACCGTAAGTTATTACATTGTGGTATACAGGTGTTAGCCTAATAACCTTGGCAGTCAAAGCATGGCATACAGGAAGAATATATAGACTACTTAGCTAGCTAGCAAGGTTTCTGCGTCTGATCGTGCTTTGGATACGACTGATCCAGTTTCAGTAAAGCAGTTTAGAGTGCCATACAGTGGCAATGAAAAAAATCCCAGATTTTTCAATGTGGTCTCAGACTTTTGGACCCCACTGTAGGTGTACATATAAACTGAAAAAAAACCTTTTTGTTAAAATCAAGGATTCATCATTGACTATAGGCCAGAAACTCCGATTAGCGTCATCGGGTTTTCCCAGATGGCTATACATGTATGTTTAACTGCTTAGACCAAATTATGCAGTAACCATATATTGAACCCCATTGACCCTCGGTTAAACCTTTCACAATATACATGCTTATAATCATGTGACTGTAAGCAGAAAGTGGCTCAACACATGAGCAATTTGTCTGGACTCTTGCCACAGTAAATTTTTTATTCTTACATAAATAAATACCTGAAAGAGTTTCTGTACTGTCTGACTTGTCGAAGTGATGCTTGATGATTTCATCCAGGGATCACTGCATAGCCTGTGCCTGTTCACTTTTCTTTCGAAAAAAAAGTTTAATATTCTAGCCTGTAGACATGAGCTAGCACAGTGATTGAGGCATTTTAGGACGAAGGAGTGAGAGAGCAAGAGAATGAAGAGTGGAGGAAAAGCTGTTTATTTTCCAGGCTGCTGTCAAAATCTTGACTCCACCATTAGCAAACCTGGCTCCAGGAGCAGACCTGTCGATCATACATAGCACACATATACACTTTCAACTTCGTGCCTTGTGTCTGCTCTCAAATTAATAGAATAGAATGCTCCTTTATTTACGTGTTAATTAACGTGTCATGCCTCAGATATGATAATGTGTTTATGGTATAGTGATTGTGTTATGGCAGCACAACTTGCCTTTATAGAGCAAGACAGAGGCTTCGTTGACTGGCACTGCCTGAAAGTAATGTGCACCGAGACGTGAGGCGTGTGTGTGTGTGTGTGTGTGTGTGTGTGTGTGGGCAAATGCAACAGATGGCTAGAAAGGTGAATTTGCCTTTCATTCAATAAAGTAGACACTGTATGCAGTAGAAACATGAACCCCAGACCCATGTACACACACACGCCATTCACCACACACCTAATCTCTTGTTAATTGTGTTTTTCCCCCTTATTATCGATTTAACGAGCTCTCACAGTGATTATGATCTCTTTCTCAGTAGGTTCTTTTTTCATGGTAATTTGCTGGTAGCTAATTATTAATAGGGCTATTTACAAGACGCCGTAAGTGATGTAAATTATAAATAGCTCCTACAGTTCAGTCGAGCTCAAGCATAAAGAGAGATCACATAAGATAAAATGGGGTCTGATGCCACTAATGACAGCAGGACAGAGACAGACAGATTGTGGGTGGTGACTTACACTACATGCGATGTGAAGTGGATACGCACTACAGGCCAGAAATAGGAAAGCAAGCAAGTGATTTTTAAGGTTACAAATTGAGAGAACCTGCATTTTCCTTGCCAGTCCATTTATATTTGACTTGTCATTGTCTTCCCGCCATAAAATTGTCAAATGTCTCCATTGTTGCTGTGTAGTTTCCTTTTGGAGACAATACACGATTTTACGAGCTGTTTGATTTTGCTGCTTGAAGTGACGTAGACATGAGCGCACTCTCTGCCCACCTGAATATAACTTTCCACTCACACAGCCTTTATACTATCACTGTGACGTCGGTGACTTCACCCTGCCCAGCTTACATCATGTCCAGTGTAAAAAAACATTAATATGGGACAAGTTCAAGGGAAATGATTCCAAAGTTCTGCTTTGGTCTACAAGTAACATTCAAAATCCCAGAATCACGTAATACTCCAGCATGTGAAATTGTAATGCATAATGTGAATAATTTATTTGGAACATGCTTTCAAACACCTTCTGTTAGAAACACCAGTTATCATATTTAGGGGAGTGTATGCGTGTTCACGGGGAGAGAAAAACGATTGCGGCAGGTAGGAAGATCTCGGCACAACAGAAAGCATTGTGGAATATTGTGGATCATATCACATGGAACTGTGTTAAATTCTACCAAAACTTTAGTCAGTTTGCCAACAAGCAACACAACACATGATATTTTGTTTAATCAAAGACGTTTTTTTTCCAAAATATGTTACAGAAATATTCCATTCCATTCCATTGGTTTGCAGTGATATCAGTCTTTTACATTGACCAGTTTTCAATTATTCACAAGCTACTAACTTAACCCAACTGATTCAGTTAATTAAGAATCACCTAAATGAGAGAATCATTTAGTGTTGCATTGAAAGTGGCCACTTTATCAGGTGCATTGCCTTGTATCTGCACTTATTGGCCATTTTATCAGATACACCTACCATATAGGTCACTCTGTAGGTATACGATAGCTGTCTGTAGCCCTTTTGTTGCTATGTACAATTTCATTGCCGAAATATTTAAGCACCACTGAGTGCACACTAACAAGAACTGTTTTTATTTCATTACTTATCAAAAACTAAAACTAAAACTGACTGAATTTATATGTAAGATTTCTCAAGAATACTTTATGTAAAACTGAGACAAATCCATTTTTAGCTCCTCATATAATAAGAATATAGTAAGAAATGTGGATATCTTGTTCACACACCATTTGCTTCTTTTTTTATAAATTGTTGTGACCCCAGATATTTCATTCAACATTCACACGTGTACGCTCCTAACACTGCGTTAACTGTTGACTCGATTAGTAACACACGCTCTGTGTGTTATGCGTTATCATCGCTACTGTTTCAACAATAAGAATGTGGTTTTGTTACTTACATTAGTAAAAAAAAAAAAAAGGATGTAATATTGATGGAGAAAGTTACTGGGCAAGTTCCCTTTTATTACTTTATTTTTCCTTTTCCAAAAATCCAGAAGCCTACGCTAACACATACTAAAATTGAAAGCAGCTGTGTCTTTGTGCATAAGGCTCTGTATTCCCTAATGCCCTTCATACAGATATAAATACACCCATAGCTGAAAACATCCAGGTTATACATGTGTGCGTGTGTGTGTTGGTTAAGTTAAACTTCTTCTAGGGGGTATTCCGTCCTGCTGAAGGCACGTAGAGGGGTTGAGGCCGTGAGCTCTTATCTCTGCCTGTGTGTAAGGTGATTAGCTGGATGTTTGAGCCCTTCGAGCTACAACGCCAACCGTGGCTCAGCTGTGATAATGGTCTGTCAAAGCCCGAGCCAACGGCCATTCACATTCAGCCGAGCTTGACTTGTTATATATGTGAGTGTTTGAGTGCGAGTGTGTGTGTTTGTGCATACGAAGTGGGACAGAATGAGTTATTTAAATAAAACATATAATCAGTTTAATACCTAATCAGTGAATTAAGCTCTACGTTTGGAGTTAAATGAGCCTCATTTCAACCCTAACCACATCATTTCAATATCTCAAGAAGAACACAGCTGCTTTCAGTTATGGTTTTCCTGTGAATTACTGTTAGCAGTTTGATCGTAACTATAGCAACTACTGTATTTTCTTCAAAATAAGTCATTCATGTTGCTTCCAATTTATACTGTACTAATCCTCCTGTACACACACACACACACACACACACACACACACACAGACACAGAGAGAGACAGAGAGACTAAACCACTTCAAAGCGGCACAATTAGGGCGTTATAATAAAGATATTCAAAAGCTATTCTTAAGTCAGAAATATTTGTGCCTATTTTCCTTTTTCAAAATTTTATGATAATTCTTCGTAAGGAACAAATATCTGGTGTATTTTAAATAAACAAATCAATATGGACCTTTTGTTGCTCAAATAAACAACCATGTATTATAGTTTATTCTTTGATTTGGGATTTTAAATGTTTTCTATAACTATTGTAATTCTAGAATTCTCTCTCAATTATTATATATATCGTTTTGCATTATATGAAACACCTACTTAATCTAAGTTAGGACCACCAGCATACGTTTATATTACTCAGGAGAATGGGCAAACTTATAAGATGTGAAACTTTTATAATTAAAATAAAGCACTCTACATTAAAATATTGTATTTGTTCCATTTTTAAGTGAAACACTGTAAAATGGCATAGTGTTTTGTTACATGTTTTGAATGCAGTTCAGACAATCTTTAGAAATGCTTCATTTAAAAAGACCTCAACAGGGAATTGTAATAATGAGTTTTAAACTCATTTTGCAAGAAAAACATACAGAATGCTGAATTCTAACACCTACATGAGATTGCACATTTGCAAAGTTTTCAGACTGACCAGGAAATGGGAAAACAGCATCAAAAGAAATAGTAGCGGAGTTTGATTTTGTTTATCCAAACTGGGTATGCAGGTTTTATGTTATGACTACAGCTCACTGTACATCCCCCTTTCACATGTTTCCTAGAGTTACTAGTGGCGCCCATGGTTCAAAAGTCAACAACTACTCATTAGCTAGTTTTCATATGAATGTCCTTGCGCGAGACTGTGGTTGGTTTGTTCACATTCATGTCATGCTCTGATATGATAAGAACATTCCATCTCTGCTTTCGCACGCAACAAGCTGTTATATACTACCGCCAATGCGGTCATAAGTGTTTATATAAATGACATTGACTCCCCTACTTTCGCTATCCATATATGTGCTAAATTAGATTTTTAACATGATTATTAACGCGTTGGAGCATTCTGATAATTTTAATAGTACTTTCGTAGTACTTGATTGTAAGGTTTGCTTGGTCTCCGCTCAGGAAAACTTACCAGTAGAGAGCTATGACAGTTATATAACATACCAGCTTTGCCTGAATATGTTATTCCTCTCTCAAACTACTTACATGGTTAATAGTGAATGAAAGCTAGTGGAGACCAATCATTTTACTAATGGTAAAAATTTGAGGGAAATTTTCTTTTAGATCTTGTCACACCAGTCTGTGAGTATATCTGGCTACTGTAAAATGGATATTTCACCTCAGTCAACTAGGCCTATACATTAATTAGACTTTTGTGCTACCAAATTACCTAATTAATTTAAACTCCAGAATTTATGATCGTGTTATTAACACAACTACGACGGGTCCTGGGAATTTAAGGGGGCTAAGTAAACACTGCACAAGTCCTTGCATTTGGGACACAGAAAAAATGCAAATAAGAACAGTGCTGTAATAGGCCATTAAACCTCAAGCCACTAGGCTACACCTCCATTGAAAATTATGGAAGTATGTGTTTGTGACAGTGGGTTTTTTTCATTCCTCTTCATGAAATAAAGATAAGCGACATTGAAGATTAAGGTCTACGTGAGGTCTGTGTGAATTGAAGCTGAAGTGAAAGTGATACAATCTGTAGAGCATGAACAGAGCCATATATCACACTAAGGCAGTGTACATACATTGTACATTACACTGTATATAGAAGAAACCACTGATCTAATGTGACTAGTTTGGTCTAAAGAACATTGACCTTGTGGCCTGAAAACATGTTAAAACTGTATTTCTTCAAGATATAATCTGTTTGAGTAGACTTTGAACAGGGGCATGATTAGGAATGGTGGTGTAGAAGCGGTAGGAGTAGTGGGAATGATGTGTGTGGGTGGGATGTTTTTGGAGGTGAAGGGTGCCCTTTTGTTCCCTTGATCCACTTCTCTGCAGAATGTCTGTGCTGGTGTTGATGGACTTTTTGCAGTCTCTGCCATGACAGCTGGTCACGGAATTTCCAGTTTCAGCACATCCTGGAGCCAATGCTCTGGAGCAGAGATGGTGCCCTAACGCCAGCCTTACATGTTCTAATAAGCATTCAGAGTACTGAAATCAAACAGGGAGGGGGGAAAAAGGACGAGAAGAAAAGGTCATGCTGGTTATGTACAGTAATGGCAAAAGATTTTCATACATCCTCAAGCAAGATTAACCATGTGAAAAGGCTGTGACTTATAAGGTACATAAGACGGTGGTCATCAGGGTCACTTACATGGTCTGTAATTTCATGCACGTTAAAAGGACCCAGCATAGGGCCTTGTGGCACTCCCTAGAATCGCTTGCTGGGTTACCGTGTTTGGAAATGCTGCTTGGCAAGTTAATGCCATGATAAACATCTGCAAAGGAAAGAGACAGCTTATGAGAGATAGTGAGAGAGAAAAAAAGAAATAGAAAAAAATAAAGTATCACAGTGGGCATGTTTGTATGTCAGATGAGGTACAGTTGCTGAGGTAGTGAGGCAGAGGAAAAAGAGGGGGGGGGGGGGTAGATGGGATAGACTTTGATAGCATCTCATCTACCCACTTGTTGTGAAACAGTGACTGTGTTTTAAATAGTAGATGCAGGCCGACGAGCAAGGACCTGTTCTATTACTCGGTTATTTAAAATAGAACAGCCAGGTTGTTTGTTCTGTCTGTTTTTTGTTCCAACTCTTTTCTGTGTCCTCATTTTCCTACACATAACGGTAACACTTATAACGTAATATCTATAAAATGATTGTCATATGACTCTAGTGTTTATGCACTTTAGGTTTCAAATCATTTGTAGAAAGCTGTAAAACGTCATGTGTCCAGAATGACGTCTCCAAAATGACTATGAAAGTTTTATAGCATCAACAGGGATGTTAAAATAAAAAATAAGACCCAGAATGCCTCTTTTTTTGGAAAGCGGTGATCAAATCATGAAGTGGATACTTAAAAAATATACTGGAATTATCTATGTATAGTCATTTCTCCTTTATCATTACATTTTTATCATTTAACTTTTTTAAAGACTTTTAAATAACTTTTCCCCAAAATTCTTTAAAAACCAAACAAAACCTCTAAAAATACCTTCTGGTTTCTGGTTTATATTAGATATATTAGATCTACTACGTTGTATAAGAGTTTAGTGAATAGAATAATTATGCTATAAGAAGTAGATACAGCAAATACTTAAGGTAAATCTTAAGGTAAGATGACAGAGTGGATACTTCATAGAGGATTTCTCAATACCTCATGAATGTGCTGTTAGAAAAGACAAAATAATAGCTTTCAAGATAAGGTTAATTTTTTTTTACAGATACAGCAGTCTCAAACAGTCGACCCATAAATCTAGATGGAAGTTCTGAAGTATCCACCTGTCATTTTACCTGTTTGGAAACTGTATTTAATGTATCTACTTCTTATTTGGCCATGGAATTGAATGCTCTTCATCTGGAGTGCTGGTGGTCCATTTGTATTCAAAACTGTTATGAAGCATCACTCCAATACAACTTCACTTATTTATGAAGCCCATATGCCAGCCAAATTAATGGTTTTAATGCCCTCAAACTAAATTGGTAATCAAATTTGCATTTACAACACTGTTGTATACCTTCTACAACTTTCTCAAAGTGCCATGAATGTGCTGTTAGTAAAGACAAACTAATAACTTGCAAGAATAGGATTTTAAAAAATGACAGTAACAATCAGTCGACCCATAATGATAATTCAGGGTTGTTCTCTCTTCTCTCTTTCATGTAAAGACAAAGTCACATAAAACCTCTAATGTCACCTCACAAGGTTTGACATAAGCCTTTCATAAATTCTCCAGATGATATCTTTCTGTCTGTTTTTTAAAGAATGGCACAGAAACTTTAAAACAACACGAACAAGGAAAATCGGTGGAGGGTGTATTATTTAAATTTCAATATGTGTAAGATTTTTTAATGTCTGTCGTTTAGAATTTATTCCCAACTGTTCAATTGCAATTTTTTCAACTGTAAATAATGTTTTTAAATAGAGAAAACTATAGGCTAGCCACAGATTTCTTTGACAGTCACAGACGAAGAAAAAGTAATTTGGGATGTTTATTTATTCATGCTTTTCCAAACAAAAGAGCCAGCTACATTTGAATCGTGGTGGTAATAAACTGAAGATGAAAATGCCTGATGCACAATCTTACATTAAATATTAGAACTCTTTATTTAAACACAAACATCGCCATGTACTGATGCATGTGATTGCATGTTCTTTCAGCCTAAATGGAACATTAAGGTTCATGTGAATAATGCTTTTTATTTTCTGTCTGTCTTGTTTCATTGAACCATCATGATTTTGGCACCAGCATGCCTACGCACAACTGCAAATAGGAACTTGAAAGTATTGTCTAAAAATGAAAACAGGGCATAATGAACATGCCAACGTATTCAGAGTTTGATAAGGTTTATCAAACAATAGTGCTCTATAAAACAAGCTTCTATCATATCGGTGGTTTTCTTCTGAAATGGTTTCGTTTTCATTGCTGGATTCCTCAATACATTTTGTAAATCTAGCCAACTGATTAAATTCAAGGAAGCATTTTAGGACAAGTTGGGAATAAACATAGTTTTGAATGCTTTTAAGCAAATTCTGAGTTTCTATATTACAATGTTTAATGAGTTCAATCCATTGCATGATATACAGTACTGTGCAAAAGTCAGAGGCTTTTGTTTATTCAGTTTTTAATCAAATGGCCATTCAGTACGTATTGTTAATTGTTTGGTGGCAAACAATATTGATGGTAAAATGTACAGTATATTGATTCCATTTTACACAGAAGCCTCCAATACTAAATATAATAGTTTTATCACTTATTTATGCAAATGAACTCCACTTGCATGAAACAGCTGTAGCATACTGGTTTGATGAAATTGGATGAATAGAATTAACGGCAGGGTGAAATATTACAAATGAAATATTTACAGATTTCATACTGTACTTAGTGTTGAAGACATTTTGAATGGCCATTAGATTGAAAACTAATTTTAAAAAATGGTGGTCTCTGACTTTTGCACAGTATTGTATATTAATGTAAATTTATGTAATTTTCGGCACAAGTTATCTGGCAGTTTGTTATATCTGTCCAAATCCAAACTACCATTAAACTATTCCTTGTCCTGTAACCTCACAGTTTCAAGTTGCCAGTAATTGTTAATTGCCTGCCACAGTCACACATAAATATGTGTCATAGATTCCCATGAGTCTTCTACCACCACTTTCTATCTCTTTTATTCTTAATTCTTGTTTTAATGCTGAACATAAACAGAGTTAAAGTCTTTAAAGTAAATTTTTTCTCACTTCCGCTTGGTGGTGATATTATCCCCCAGTGACGCACTTGGGCAAAGAATTGGCTGCAAATGGTGGGTGCTTGAGTGTTCATTAAAGAGCAGGCCACCTTCAGACAGTGGCTTACAATGAGATTAAGTGTTAGTGAGACGTTTATCACAGCAGCTAATTGGGCTCTTATCAGTGGGACGCTAATTGACTAAGCTCTTTTCGCTGACGATGTACGTTGCTGACGGCTGAAATCGCTTGAGGGCATCCACTAAAGATGACCTCACTTTACGGGGGAACCCATCAGCAGCGGGTACACAGTAAATGAGTGAGGTGACTACACGGTGCACCTGGAACAAAGCTTAAATTTCACACTAATGAGCACTCAGGGCAATATGATATACACGCCTTGTTTTGATACAGCTCATCTCTTAGTGAAGTTCAAGTTTAAAAGGCACCTTAACTGGATTACTTTTGTCGCAAGTGGCACATTAAAACGAGGCACAGTAACCTTTATTTCAAATTGCTAGCACTACTTTATTAGTGAGTCTTAGTCTAGCTTAATGCCTCAGAGATTTGAAGCTAAAGCACACTATAGAAGAACTTTGAATAGAGCGCAGGCTATCCATGATTGGTTAATCTTGGATAGCCTTCAGTTCATCATGCTCATCATGTTCATGATCTTCAGTTCATCATGCTCATCATGTTCATGATCTTCAGTTCATCATGCTCATCATGTTCCCTCTTCCCACTGCTTCACTAATTCTGATGAGAAACCCCTGATTACAGTCTAGGCTCGTCCAGGAACATGTCTCTTTTAAATACACTTGCTTAATGAGGCAAAATAGCAGGCTGGCATTGAATGGGCAGTGGTGAGCCAAGAGGAAGTTGTTGGTTGGAGATATCACACCAATTGCTTTTGCCCTCTCTAGTCTTTCAGGAATCTTTGTGTACCTTACAGATATCTGTCAGAGCTGGAAGGAATACCACACACAGGATCCACGTGCAACGCTTTATTTAAGGGTTTAGCAGAAGACAGGGTCAGTAAACGTTCAGAGGTTCGGTAGCCAGGTGATTCAGTCCGCGGGTGGAGGTACA